>CM053572.1:103356494-103437333 GCA_028646485.1 Cryptoprocta ferox | reverse complement strand
CCCCCCCCCCCCCCCCCCCCCGGCTTCCACTACAGCAAAAAGTCCTGGCACCCACCCCCGTCCCCTTCTGTACAGCTCTGTGGCTCGGCTTGTCCTGATGGGTGGGTGGGTTTGAGAGGCAGGAAGACCCACACTTGTTCTTCTGATGACAGAGATCCACTCGTGTGACCCACTGCTTGTGGTTATGGGTCATGAAGAGTTTCCAGCCTCCAGGCTTCCTCCTTCACTTCTCACTCACCCCATGCTCCAGATCCTTGGAAAGGGAAGTTCTGTCATTCTGAGACCTGGAGCAGCCTAGTTCTATTGCCTGTTTGCTGCATAGCTTTAGGCAAGACACCTTACCTCCGGCAGCTGTTTAGGAGAGGCCCAGCCTAGATCCCCTCCCTCCAACCACCTTGAAAATATTCGCTGTAGAGCAAGGAGAGGATCAGTGTGGTGTAGGGAAAAGTGGAATAGGACTGAGGCTTGGCTTCTCATCCCTCCTATGTCTGTAATCTCCAGGCCTAGCATTTGGGCTCCTTGAGTCTTGGTCTCCTCATCTGTAAAATGGACATGATGATACCAACCTACATTCCTTAGATGGACGTGGATGAAGGGAAATGCTTTCATGAACGGAAAGGCTCTAAAAATCTTAAACAAGGAAAGTGATATAAGTCAGTAGGCTTGGCCTCAACCTGCCCCAGGGGCAAGGGGTCTAATTTATTTTGCCTGTTGAATGAAGGCTTAAGGACCTCTTGGCCTTATTTGCCTGGAGGATTCACAGTTTGTCTGTGAATGTAGGTTGAAAATGTTTCTCCTGGCTCCAAGGCTGACTGCTTTGAGGTGGAGTCTGGCTAGAGCTTTAACTTGCCCTACATCCCCATTCTCTTCTATGTCTTGGCCATGGATGCCATCCCAGACCAGAGGGCTTTTGATCAGCAGTTTGGGGGAGGCCCTGAGACATCCTAGAGTTCACTCACCTCACTCACGCCCATAGAGGATAGGGCCTCACTTAAAATTGCACAACATGTAGCATTCTGTTTTTCTCGGGGCTCATGTGATTCAAAGCCTGTGCCTGAGACCATGGGGCAGATAAAGGTAGTGGGGTGATGGTGAACATTTAAACATCTAGAAACTTGAGTTTCATTTCCTCTTCTAGCATTAACCAGTGTCGTGTCGCTGGGCTGTGACCTGCATTAGACAGTGGGGAGAATGTCTGGTCCCGAGCTGGGCATATAGGAGGTGCTTAATAGACTCTGTGACCCTGTATAATGACCATCATTTATTGTGCACATACTTTGTGCTGTGTGTGTGTGTGTGTGTGGGTGTGTGTGTTTTCTAATAAGCTGTTTTGGGAAAATAGTTTTAGATTTACAGGAAAGTCGCAGAGGTAGTACAGAGTTCTCATATACTCCTCACCCAGTTTCCCCTCCTGTCAACATCTTATGTTACCATTGTGCATTTGTCCAAACTGAGACATCAACATTGGCTCATCACCGTTAGCTAAACTCTCGGCTTTACTTGGATTTTACTGGTTTTCCCATGAATGCCCTCTTCCTGTTCCAGGATGCAGTCCAGGGCACCATGGTGCTACATCTCCTCAGTCTCCTCTGATCTGTGACAGCGTCTCAGTCTTGTGTTTTCATGGTTTTCCAGCCTTGAGGAGTGGTGACCTTACATTCTGTACAAACTTCTCATTCTCCCAGGAGCCCTGTGAGAAGATAGAATTATGCCCATTTAATAGATGAGGAAACTGAACCTCCAGTGGGTAACTTAACATGGTCTCAGCTAGCACAAGTGGCTGAGGTATGATTGGAACCCAGGTCTGCGATAGTCACCCATATTTTTGCCTCCAGATCTGTGCCTTTCACCTCTGCCTATATTGGGGATGGCAAATACTAGTCTGCCCCTTATCTGTGGTTTCACTTTCCATGGTGTCTGTTAGCCCGATCGGTCGCAATCTAGAATCAGATGATCTTCTTTCTAACATCCTCATTAATAGTAGCCTAAGGCTATATCACAGTGCCTGTGTTCTGCACCTCACTCCCATCTCATCGGACAGGCACTTTCTCAAACCGATCCTCACAAGAGGGGGTGAGTGCAGTAAGAGAAGATATTTTGAGGGAGAGAGACCACATTCACATAACTGTTATCACGGGTTGTTATTGTAATTGTTCTATTTTATTATTAGTTAAGGTGGTTAATCTCTTCCTGTGCCTAATTTATAAATTAAACTTTATCATAGGTATGTATAAAAAAAGTATGTATAAAAAAAGACACAGTATATATAGGGTTCAGGACTATCTGTGATTTTAGGCGTCCACTGGGAGTCTTGGAAAGTATCCTGTGCAGATCAGAGGGGACCCCTGGGCCAGGCTTGGCCCTCAGTGGGCATTGCTAATCCTTCGTGCCTGCTTTTCCAGATGGGACTGGACCCAGCCGCAGAATCCATTGCCACAGAAACCTCTAGTCAGGCACCAGGAAACCCAGTTCTTATGCCTCCCCCAGGTCCTTGAAGGGCAAGGAGCTTAGGAGAATGGAGGGAATTCCTCAGCTCCAACAGGATACTCAGGGCACCTGTCCGAGCCTGAAATCAGTTCTCAGGTTGCCCTGAGAATCTGTGAAAGCAGCCCCAGAAAATGGCTAGGCCTCCAACCTATGCTCCAGCCCAACTCTTTTTTTTCTTTTTTCCAGCCCATTCTTAAGTCGAGATATTTCTTTCATTTGACAGACCAGCCTCCTGACTGGTCTCTCCCTTCCAGATTTGTCCCTCTCCAATCCATTCTCAACCATAAACCAGACTGTGGCACTCTCTTGCAAAGGGGTTCCATTGCACTTACAGTAAATCCAGCGTCCCAGTTATAACCTATGAGGTCCTACATGAAATGACCTTACCACCCCTCCAACCTTATCCGTGTCAGTCACCCACTACATCTAGCCCAACGGCCTTCCTGTTGTGCCCAGACCAGCTAAGCTTCCCACCACAGGGCCTTTGCCCATGTTGCCTCTGCCTGGAAAGAACATTCTTCCTCTCTGTACTTAACATGGCTAACTCCTGGGGGTCTTAAGGAGTCCAGCTTAAGTATTATCTCCTTACCACCCTATTTAAGTAAGTCCTTTGTTACTCTCAACAATATCACTGTTTGTTTCTTGTCTGGCACTTGGAAATCATGGTGGGCAATATTTATTGACATTAGACTGTAAGCTCCTCAAGGCAGGGCAAGAACATTTCTAATTATTTACCACTATTAACACAGACTTAGCCCAGGGCCCATGATCATTAGTCCATAAATATTTGTGGGATGAATATTGAAGGAAACATTTATTGGCACTTACCATGTGTAAGGGGCTGTGGGGCATGCAGGCATGAATCAGACCTTGTTCTGCTTTTCTTCCTCATGTCATGATGCTTCATTCCAAGGGACAGAAACCAATTCCAGAAAGCTCAAGTGAGAGGAAGTTTACTTCAAGTGTACAAGGGATCTCATGAAACTAATGACAGGAAGTGGAGGCTGGGCCATCTGATGGCTGTTGTTTAGTGAGCGAGCTCATGCTTTGGGCCTGGCATTGTGTCAGGAGCTCTACACACATGCTATCATCCTTTTTTTTTTTTTCTAATGTTTTTTTTTTATTTTTTTATTTTTGAGAGAGAGAGAGACAGCGTGAACAGGGGAGGGTCAGAGAAAGAGGGAGACACAGAATCCGAAGCAGGCTCCAGGCTCTGAGCTGTCAGCACAGAGCCCGACGTGGGGCTTGAACCCACAAACTGTGAGATCGTGACCTGAGCTGAAGCCGGATGCTCAACCAACTGAGCCACCCAGGAGCCCCCACACATGCTATCATCCTTACTACAGCCCTGAGAGGGAAGAATAAAGCCCCCCGCTTGAAAGATGTGGAAATTGGGGTGCCAAAGGGGAAACTGGCCTATAGAATCACATAATATGGTGGCTGAGCTACACCTGTTGACTAAAGCTTTGATTTATCCTCTGTCTCACTTGAGAGGCATGCCTTTCACTGCTACCCCAGACTGCCTACTGAGATGGGGTTGGTGGGTGGATCAGGGGTGGGGGTGTCACTTCTGTTCCCTTTTCCAGAAACCAGCAGAGCCCAAACTTTGGCTTGGTTGTAGGTCACAGGTCTAGGTGTTCTGGCCTCATCCCAAAGGTTATGACCCAGTGATGGCACAAAGCCCAAAGTCCTCTTAGGGAATTTTGCCTTAATCTCAATTTCCCAGGCAGAGAGAATCTGTCAGCCTAACTTGGGTTAGGTGTTTCCATTCAGCCCCGTCGGGTATGTTGATGATGAGGATGGGCTGGGGGACGTGGGGGTGGCAGATTTTCCTTCTAAGATGGGATGCGCATTGTGGAAGTACTTGAAGTGTCTCGTGGGTGGTCTTCAGGAGGCTGGAAGGGCGTGAGAGGGCGAGCAGAGTCTGCACGATATGCGAAATGTTAAAGATCATAGACAAGCAGGCAGGGTTCTGTGGGAGTGGGGTCAGCGGTCACGTGTAGCCAGACAAGATGGTGGAACCTGGAGACCTCTGGCTCTGCAGAGGGGGGAGGGTGACCCAGATGGGGAAGGGCATGGGCAATAGGATGGGAGGAAGGAAGCGCTGGTTAGGATTGGTGAAGCTCACTCAATGGGGTTCATCAATGAGCAGCCCGATGGGGGTCTCTCCATGTGCGTCCTAGTCTCTCCCTGGGCTAATTGAGTACCCCTTGAAGGTGGGCTTTCCCACTGTGTTAAGTTTCCTATTGTTCCTGGCCCTGGATTGGGCACACACTCAGTGTGACCTGAGTAAGTCCTGGGCATGGGGCTGCAAAGGTGAATCCTCTGGGAGCCTCCCTCTAAGGAGATACCAAGACTGGCTGGAGATGGGTGGGGGGCAGGGGGGATGGGAGATAAGAGAAGGTACCTACCCAAGGTGGATGTGGTTAGTCACCGGTCTTGAAGCTCAGGGTCTGGTATATCATGCTTTATACTTTACAGCACACTTTTGGGAGATGATGTCTTTTGAGTCTTTTAGTATAGTCCTGCCTGGGAAATGGGTACAAATGTTATCCCTGGCTGACAGACATGGAGTTGCAGATAAAGCCCAGGGAGGGGAGGCACCTTGCCCAACGCCATACCATCCGTAGTCTGTTCTGTTCTTGTTTCTGACCTATGAGCGTTCCTTTTGCCAACCTTTCTTTTCTTTCTGCCTGATTGACCCTGGCCCTCCCAGCTCAGTAGCTTTTCCTGGGATAACTGTGATGAGGGGAAGGACCCTGCCGTGATCAAAAGCCTGACTCTGGAACCTGACCCCATTGCCTTTCCTGGGAACTTGACTGTCAGCGCCGAGGCCCAGACCAAAGTCCTCCTCACTAGTCCTCTGAAGGTGAGTCTGGGGGTGGGCGGCAGGGTCGGGGAGGTGCTGGAGGGAAGGTGCCACAGGCCAGCTGGCAGGGGACCTGAGGGGGCATGCTCAGGCAACGGTGAGTAATTATGCAGTCCTGGGACCCCAGAGCTGCAAAGGACGTGTCAATTTATAGACTGTCTGATAGCTCCAGTTGGGCGATTTTGTTTTGGATAAGCAGACAGATCACTTAGTAAGTAATACGTAGTCATTTTAGAAAATACACGTGGTCAAAAGGGGTATAAAATTGACTCACCTGAAATCTTACTACCCAGTGATAAGGGATAAGCACTTTTAACGTTTGGGAGGCTAGGCTTTGGAGCTGTCCCCACGCACATATTTTGAATGGGTATGTGTGAAAATAAGCCATGCTCCTTGTAAATGTCCTCCTACAATCTAACTCCTCATGAGAGTCATCACTATTTACATACTGTCAGAATGTTTTCTACAGGGGTAAATATTTGTACATTTCCACGAATGCTTTTTTTTAAATGTTTATTTATTTTGAGAGAGAGAGAGAGAGAGAGGGTGAGCAGGGGAGGGGCAGAGAGAGAGAGAATTCCAAGCAAGCCCTGCACTGTCAGTGCAGGGTCCGATGTGGGGCTCCAACCTGCAAACCGTGAGATCATGACCTGAGCCAAAACCAAGAGTGGGATGTTTAACCAGCTGAGGCACCCAGCCTTCCCACACTAATGGGTTTTTGTGGCATGTGCTATTAAACTTGATTTTTGGGGGCATCATACTGTACATTCAATACCTCTTTCTTTTCTTTTCTTTTTTTAAAATTTTCTTTTTTTTCTTTTTTTAAATTTTTTAAATGTTTATTTACTTTTGAGAGAGAGCGAGAGTGGGGGAGGGCGAGAGAGAGAGAGAGAGAGAGAGAGAGAGAGAGAGAGGGAGACACAGAATCCCAAGCAGGCTCCAGGCTCCAAGCTGTCAGCACAGAGCCCGACGTGGGGCACGAACCCATGAACCATGAGATCATGACCTGAGCCGAAGTCGAATGCTCAACCGACTGAGCCACCCAGGTGCCCCTTTTTAAATTTTCTTTTAATGTTTATTTTTGAGAGAGAGAGGGACAGAGCTTGAGCAAGGGAGGGGAGGAGAGACAGAGAGACACAGAATCCGAAGCAGGCTCCAGGCTGAGAGCTGTCAGCACAGAGCCCGACGCGGGACTCGAACCCACGAGGAGCAAGATCATGACCTGAGCTGAAGTTGGACACTTTACCGACTGGGCCACCCAAGTGCCCCTCTATACCTCTTTGTATGGTATTTGGCATTAATCTACCTAATTTTTTTTTGGCAGAAATATTCTGTTGTAGATCTGTCCTGATATACTTAACAAATCAGATTTATTGTCAGACCTTTAGTTTGTTTCCAGGGGTAGGTTTTTGTTTGTTTGTCTGGCTTTTGTTTGTGTTTTGGCTGTTATAAATACCTTTGCTGAAATTATCTTTGTAATGTATCTTTTTGTACTTTTCTGATTATCTAGATACAGACTTTTTTAGGTCTTTAGCCACATGTTGTCCAAGTGCCTCCAGATGTTTGAGCCCCTAACCAGCAACAGATTTGCCTTTTTCCACACGTTTGTTGATACTGAGCACTTTCTGAAAATGTTTGCCAGTATTTTATGTCATTCCTAAAGAGGTTAAATGTCTTTTCATAAGACTTTTTGCCTTTTGTATTTACTTTCGGAAGAGCCAGTTTGTTCGTCTGTTACCTATTTGGGGGGTGGCTATTTACATGCTTTTTTTTGTTTTTATTTACTTGCTTTTTTTTTTTTTTTTTTTTTTTTTTTACAGAACAATGAAGGCTTTTTATATACTATACATTGTAGTCCTTCTCACTACTTTGAATTGGTGCCTTTATACCACATTCTGATATGCTCTTCAGGTTGTCCTTTTGTAGATCTATTCTAGTACCAGTTTTGCTTTGATTCTTTAAAAGGTTTCTGGGGCGCCTGGGTAGCTCAGTGGGTTGGGCATTCGACTTCCACTCAGGTCATGATCTCGTGGTCTGTGAGTTCAAGCCCCACATCAGGCTCTGTGCTAATATCTCAGAGCCTGGAACCTGCTTTGTATTCTGTGTCCCCCTCTCTCTCTTCCCCTCTTTTGCTCACGCTCTGTCTCTCTCTCTCAAAAATAATTAAACATTACAAAAAAATTTTTTTTAATGTTTCTGTGGGCGCCTGGGTGGCTCAGTCAGTTGAGTGTCCAACTCTTGATTTTGGCTCAGGTCATGATCTCACAGTTGTGGCACTGAGACCCACTTTAAGCTCTGCACTGAGCATGGGGCCTTCTTGAGATTTTCTCTCTCTCTCTCTCTCTCTCTCTCTCTCTCCCTCCCTCCCTTCTGACCCTCTCTCTTGCTCATGCTCTTTTTCTAAAAAATATTTAAACAATTAAAAAAATTAAAGATTTCTAATTTGGAATCTGTCCTATAACTGCCCTTAGACCGGGCTGAGTCACAGCTACCTCAGAGATTGCTTGTGGACTGTGAAAAATAAGCCCACTGCCCCAGTCAAAGGGGGAACGCGGAGACTCGGAGCACAGTGAAGCCAGGCTTTAATCAACAGTCTTGCAGGAGAGGGTGCCTTATGGACAGGCAAGCTCAGGGCAGTTGCAGCAGACAATTTATTTCCTAGCACGCAAGTCCCTCCCCTGATTCCTCATTGGCCAAGCAGTACAGAGGTTACAGTCTTACCCAGAAGTGGCCTATGCCCACGTAAGGCCAAAAGTAGTCTGATTGGAACAAACGTACATTCCTTGAGGTGATGCAGAGACGTTAGTTCTTTGGGGCATGTTCATTGCAAAGCCCATTAAATGGAGAGGGGAAGAACCAGGAAGTGAAGTGTTTAAGGGTTTGGGACTCCACTGTGGCGGGGGAGGGGCTCGTACATTTTCCAGTTGGTTGTAAACCTATTGTTAATTAGACAACACAGCTTTTATTTGGTACTTCTGAAAATGAATCAACTCCCTTACTTCTTACATGGACATTTACTGTGTTAATAACCTAGAGAGTGCTTTGCGTAAGACCTGCTCAGTACGTGTTAACTCTTGTTAATAGTTCAATTAGTGTCAGTCTTTTCCTGTGGCCCCTTTGACCCAGACAAAAGCCCTGGATATGTGGACAGTTCTTGGGCCCTGCCTTCCCCGGCACCTCTTCCAAGTCTTCTCCAGACTAGATCATTGCATTTTCTTTTTCTTTTTCAACTTTTTCTAATGTCTTATTTAGTTTTGAGAGAGAGTGAGAGAGAAAAGTGTGAGTAGGGGAGGGACAGAAAGAGAGGGAGACACAGAATCCGAAGCAGGCTCCAGGCTCTGAGCTGTCAGCACAGAGCTTGATGCAGGGCTTGAACTCACAAGCCGTGAGATCATGACCTGAGCACGTTGGATGCTTAACTGACTGAGCCACCCAGGTACCCAGATCATTGCATTTTCTTTAGCTGTTTATCAAGTGATAATCCATGAGAGCCACACAAATGCCATTTCCGTGCTCCTTCCGCTGAATCTGGAGCGTAGGGCTCTCCGGCAGGTGCCACGATGCTTGCTTTCCTCCCACCTTCATGCAGAATGCTGGCTTTCCCATGATGCTGTGCAGCTGACTTGGAAAGAAAAAGCCAAGCCGATGAACTCCTTCTGCCCCCGGCCTGCTTTTCCTGGCTTCTTCAAAGGCCATTCAGATGGACCTCCCCTTTCCTTACCTCTTATAAATTTTGGGCCATTGCACTTTGCAAACACCGTGCTCACATTCTCTTAGCCCCTCTCCTTCCCCCTACATTTCTCTTACACATATATTTTTGGCTCAGTTCTTTTACTTTTCAGGGTATGTGCATATTAGCGATTAAATGAAAGCCTCTGAACGCTTGTGTAGGAGAAAAGATGAGTAGCCTCATCTTACAGATAAGGGAAAGGGAGACTCTTACAAGGTGTGACTGCCCCTGCTCATGTAGTTATTAGCACACTCAAGGCTGGTGTCCTTTTGTCGTGTTCCCTGTCCCTGAATTTTTCATGGCAAGGAGGCGGTCTTAGTGCCTGGTGTGTTTGCAGGAGAATGCTCCAGAGCTTTCCCTTGCCTGGCAGAGACCCCCTTGGGAGAGTCAGACTCTAGCCCCTTATGAACCTGGAGGCCTCTTGAGATCAATGGCTTCCACCCTTTGTTACTGAGGCCCGAAGAGGGGAGTGAGCGATCCAGGCCCACACAGCCTGCTAGCGGGAGAGCCAACCCATCCTCTTCCTCTGATCTTGCTGAAGTGGGTTTGTTTTAATCCGGAGTCCCATCTTGGACCTGGATGGACTTAGCCTCCGCTGCAACATTTAGAGGCTGGATGCCTGAGATTCCATGAGCCACGGGCAAGATGGGACCTATCCCAGGAACTCCCTTTTCCTCTTTTGACTTGCTCCTGTGGGTTCGGCATAATTTCTAACTCCCTTCTGTGGGCCCCCTCTCAAGTTCCAGCCTGGACCCTAGTTTTCCTCTCTTCAGAAATCTTAAATTGCTGTTTCATTTGGCATAGGTGCTTATTTTGGGCTTTTAGACCTGTGGTTTCAGGCCTGACAGTTTGGGCTCCCCCCGCCCCCCCACTAAGGTCATGTACCTTCAAGCCCCTGCCTGAAGCCTGTATAACCACCCTCTTCCCAAAGCATCAAATGGCTCCCCTTCAGTTGCTATTAGAGTGTCTAGCTCTAGAGCCTTTGTGTATCTATCCCTGTGGTGGGAGCCAAAAGAAATAATTTCTTTTCAACCTGTAAGAAATTTTTACACTTAGGATGTCAGAACTGGTAGGTCTCTTTGAGATCATGAGATCCAATTATTCCATTGTTGGGCTGGAGAAGTGGAGGCCTGATGGGGAAGTGACTTGCCCCTGAGCCCCGGCAGGTGCAGGGATCCCGCCTTGCTTAACCTGTCGGTGCCTCTGTCTGTCTTGTTGTCAGGACAGGTCCTGTGACACAGAAGTTTATTAAGGTTGAGCTATCTAACTGCCAAGGGAGTCTTGGACTGGAGAGATGACTGTACTTATCACTCATAGTACTTGCTTTCCTGAGCCATAGGAGCAAGTAGGTTGGGAACAGGGACTGGGAAATGAGCCAGGGTTTGCAGTTCCCAAATGGTAGTCATGGCTGCTGCCTCCAAGCTCCTGTTGCCTTCCGTTCTGTGCACTTCCACGGAGTGCCTCGTGTGCCATGCTTGTCCTGGGTGGGGGAGGCCCAGCTCCTTCTGGCGGATACAGCCCCACAGCCTTCCAGACTGGTGGGAAGACCCCAGGCAGGACTTGGCCCCCGCTGGTCCCCTCATCTTGTTCAGAGCGCAGCCGGCTCAACCATTTTCCTTGGGGTATTGGTGAAGCAAGGGCTGGGGACATGGTATTGGCTAAGAGAGAAGGTGGGACAGGTTGTCCAGCAGTAGTCAACATTTGGATTTCAGGCACCACGCTAAGTGATTTACAGCCTTTGTCTTACTCCATGGGGTTGTGTGAGAAAGCTAAGCACTCTAAAATATCCTGCTTTTGCAGGTCAGGGAAAGGAGTAAACAGAGAAGTAGCTCCCCACCAGGGCACAATACTAGGATGTGGCTGGAGTAGATTTCCAACCACTCTTTCTGTGCAGAGGGGCTGGGGCAGCTTTGGCAGGAGAGCAGAAGAGAAGGCTGGGAGGGAACCATGCCGGGTAATGTGTGTGTCAGCAGAGTGGGCTGTGGTCAGCGAGGGAAGCAGTTTGAGTTTGTCCACTCGGGATGACAATACAGGCTACACTGATGTCTCCCTTCATTCTGGGCCTGGGTCCTGACATCTGAGGCAGTTGGATGGTTGACAGCCTGGGGGGCCAGCCTAGTAAGCCCAGCAGCCTCCATGCGGGGGTGGGGGGGGGTGGGAAGTGCCCACCAGGGTTTGTCTCTAAGAAACAAAAGCCCTAAATCAAGCAAGCCTGCAGGCTGGGAAACATAGTATGCTAGAATGTCAGAGCTGAAAGAGATCCTAACCTCTTTTCCTGCCATAACACCCGTAAGGAATCAGACACTCGAATGAGCTAACTTCCTCCTGCCCTTTCCTGTTTTCCCTTGATAAATTTGGTGGGGCATGAACATGGTCCAGAGACACTGCTCACTTAGTGAATGTTAACATGTGCCATGCACAACTAGCACTGTCTGCCTTGAGGTCCGGCCACTTCTGGGTCAGCTGCGACCTCTAGAACAGGAGTCGAGTCATGATGGTGTGAAGGTGTGAAGTGCATCACAGATCTTCTCATCCAGCTTCTCTTTGGGTGCGGGGGTCCCTTGGTGGCTTCCCCATCTGGGTCCAGGGAGCCCGCCACTTCTTGCGGTAGTTCTGTCTGTTGTGACCTAGCTATGATTGTTAAGAAGATCTTCCTTACATTGATCCCAAAGTGATCTCCCGATAAATTCCTATTGTTTCAAATTCTGTCTTTTATGGCTATACAGAGAAAGTTTGATCCAAGAATGGCCAATCGGTTTCATGTTGGTCACCAACTCCAATCAGCCAGCAGTAGCTGCCTGAAGTTCTACACAGAGAAGGGTTGTGAAGCCAAGATTGGGCCGAGAAGGGAGGTCTAGGAAGCAATGCCAAGTAGCCAGTTAGCAGTTTGAGGACAAGTGCATTTCAACTCAAGTGTTAGCTTTAACCAATGGAAATGACTATCTGAAGAAATCTAAGACCATGGTTCAGTGAAGGGGGGAAAAATATCACAGCAGTTGGGGTCCTTGATGGCTCAGTTGGTTAAGCATCTGACTCTTGATTTCAACTCAGGTCATGATCTCACAGTTCGTGAGTTGGAGCCCCATGTTGGGCTCTGCGCTGGCAGCACGGAGCCTGCTTGGGATTCTCTCTTCTCCTCTCTCTGCCTGTCCCCTGCTCATGCTTTCTCTCAAAAATAAATAAACGTTTAAGGCACAGGAAGAGGTAACAATGGGACATGTGCCACAATGTCGTCATTTCTGAATCCGAACATCTCCAAGACCCCATCCAATTAGAAATTCTGTGATTAAAATAAAGTGCTGACCTTTTAAAGATGTAGAAGAGCTGGTATGTTTGCCTGGGAATTTACACTTTTTCAAACTCTTTCTCACCAGGTGGAATTAACTGTGGATAAAGAAGTGGCTGGCCTCTGGGTCAAAGTCCCGTGTGTGGATCAACTTGGCAGCTGCACCTATGAAGACTTCTGCCAAGTAATTGACACTTTAATCCCCCCTGGACAGCCCTGCCCAGAGCCCCTGCACACCTATGGGCTTCCCTGCCACTGTCCCTTCAAAGCGGTAAGTACTCAGGGAGGGAGAGCACCGTTTCTGTGGCTGGAGTAAAGACGTGGGGTTTGGAGAGAAGCGTTCTTGCCTTCTCCTCCTGCAGACCTAGATGTCTGTGGCTGTAAATGGGGTTGATCTATCCCGCATCGCTTATCTTCTGGGAGTCTTGGTTTATCCGTCTGTGAACCGGGAGACTCGAAGGGCAGTGTGCCCCCCGACTGCCCTTTAGCTCTAACACTCTGTGCTCTGTAGTGCTATGGCAATCTCTAATCTCGCGTGGTTGTCAGGAGAGTGGGAGGAGGGGCAGTTCATGGCTGCATCAGGAGGCTCCCTGTGACCTGCTGGTTCTCCTGCAGGGCATCTACTCACTGCCGGAGAGTGATTTCACCCTGCCCCAGCTGGAGGTGCCCAGCTGGCTCAGCTCTGGGAGCTACCGCATCAAGACGGTCCTCAGCAGCGGCGGGGAGCGTCTGGGCTGTGTCAAGATATCTGCCTCACTGAAGGGCAAATAAGGTGGCACCAGCCACACAGCAGAATGAAGGGGGATGAGGAAGATAGGCTCCTTCTTCTGTCTTGCCTTTGTCAAGGTCCAGTCCTGACTCTCTGTCCGCCTTCAAGCCTATTTCTGCAATGATGCCACTACCCTTGCTGAAAATCATTTTGTGCCACCGACATTTTAGACATAGCCAGGCAGCCCCAACTTAGAGAGGAGCTGGGCAGTTCTTGATAGCCCACGACACCTGCTGTTCCTGCTGCTTCACTTTCCTCCTCAACCCGATGGCTTTCTAAGAGCTTAACTCAGTTTCTAAACGGTCAAGGAATGGGACCAATATATTTTGTAACCTCAAGCTCAGACTGACCCAGTCTTGGTCTCCTGAAGTACCTTCATGGTTTTCTTTAAAAAAAAATTTTTTTTTTGGTCAGTGACTCCAAAGCAGAATGAGAGTATTAACAGGTGTTTTACTCCAGTCCCCTCTTGCCACAAAGGGGCTGCAGTAGCTCATCTCGGGCTGTTCCTCCGTTAACTCCTATGATTAATTCAGTATTCTTTTTTAGATTTGCTCAGTGAACAGAGGGACGTAGCGTATCCTGGAGAGGCAGGGCATGTGGCGGAGGGCTGCACTGGGAGAGGTTTTTAAGAATGCTCCTATGTGTTTAAGATAATTTACAAACTCAAGTGCCTACAGGGCCAAGCACAAGCGACTAGGACCACTGGGAACGTATTGCTTCCAGGCGTGTCTTCTTTTTTTCCCTTTTTATAGCAGCACTTATGCATTGTTACAAGGCAGCTGATGTCCAGTCTTGAGCTGGGGATATTATCAGGGATGATGGGGCCTGGGAGGAGTCAGAAAGACTACATTCATCCCTCAGGGGTGTCTGCTATGGAACTATGGCCACTTGGTGTCATAGGAGAATGTTGTGGGCCCAGTATTGCCAAATATTCTCAATTCCCTCCCCCTCCCCACTGGTAAAGCCCAGAAATCCAGACTTTTCTATGAAATCTTATAGTTTTTAAATATTGGCAACTGATGATGTTTTAAAATGCTGTGCAGGCCCAAAGGGCCAAACAGACTTGTCAGTGGGGAAATATGGCCCCGGACAGCCAGTATGGGACCTCTGATGTATGGACCTGCATTCCCTGGCCTTTCAGTCTTGAGACCGCTCCTCCTGTGCCATCTCTCCCTCCATATGGCCAAACCTATAGAGAGGCCCTTCTAGCCCTAGGGGAAGTGGACGCAGCCTCTCTGAGCTATAAGCCACGGGGATCACGAGGCCCCAGCCTGGGAGTGCTGTCAGGGTGGCTGGGGCAAACGCTGAAAGAGCTAGAACCCACCAGCAGCTGCTCTGTGGAGCAAGGATTCAGCAAAGAAGGGTGGACTCACATTGGGTGCCTGGATTTGTCCATCGTCCCATCCTCCATGACAACTTACTAACCCACGGATCACCCCCAGCTTCTGGGCTCATTTGAAGCCCGGAATGGGAATAAACCTTTTTAACTTGCTGACAATTCCTCCTTTGTCTTGGCCATGTATTTGTCCATGAAGCACATGTCGGGAATTCTAGGAGCTTGTCTGCACTGAGCTGTTCCTGCAAGAGAGGTTTCTCGCGGAGCCGAGGTGATCCCAGGGACCGTCTCTTCTGTTTCTGCCTCATGAGCTGCTTGGTATCTCTGCTTCAAATCACCTCAGCACCATCCAACTTTCCTTGGTTCGCTTTTCGCTTTCCTATCACTCGGTGACCTCTCCAGCCTTGTCCCCTGTTGACGTTTTTGGCCTTATTCTCACAGTTCCTCTTTCATTCAGATCCCAGAATGGAATCTCATTGGCTTGGTTAATGTTCCATCTCTTGCCAGGCTCATGGGTCAAATGCTCCCCCAGGTCTGGGGAGTGGGGAGAAATCTCAAATCACAGGCAAAAGAGACTTTTTAAGAAATGGTGCTGAACCAACTGAAAGCCATTTGGGAAGAGTTGAAATTAGATTCATACTTCACACTGTATGCAGAGTAAACTCCAAATGGACCCAGGGTCTATGTGTCCGAAAATGAAACCATACATATACTGAAAGTCCCTCAGCAAGAAATACCATAAAGTCAAAAGACTGGAAGAAAATATTCATAGCACATGTGGACAAAGAGCTAATATTTCTACTATATAAAGAATGAAACATTCAAGGGACTAGAAACCTGATAGAAAAATTGAGAAAGGACGTAAATAAACAACTCTCTCTCTCACACACACTAAGATGTAAAAATGACCCTTAAACATGAAAAATGTGCAAACTTAACCCATGATGAGAGAATATCGCCTCTCAGGTTGATGAAAACAGAAGTATAAACCGCACTTCTGAGAAGGCTACAGGACAACAGGTGCTTCCACACAGTTGGTGGTAGTGCAAAGTAGTATGATCCTTGATGGGGAACTTACCAGTACCCAACAAAATTTCAGAAGTGCTCACGGGGCGCCTGGGTGGCTCAGTTGGTTAAGTGGCCGACTTCGGCTTGGGTCATGATCTTGCTGTTTGTGGGTTCAAGCCCCGTGTTGGGCTCTGTGCTGACAGCTCGAAGCCTGGAGCCTGCTTCAAATTCTGTGATTCCCTCTCTCTCTGTCCCTCCACTGCTCACACTCTGTCTCTCTGTCTCTCAAAAATAAATAAATGTTAAAAAATGTTTTTAAAAAAAGTGCTCACTCTTGGGGTGAGCACCTGGGTGGCTCAATGGGTGAAGCATCTGACTTTGGCTCTCAGGTCATGATCTTGTGGATCCTGAGTTCAAGCCCTGTATCAGGCTCTCTGGCATCAGCACAGGGCCTGCTTCAGATCCTCTGTCCCCCCACCCTGCCCCTCCCCTGCTGGCTCTCTCAAAAATCAATGAATAAACTTAAAAAAAAAAAAGCGCTCGCTCTTTGACCCCGCATTCCAGCACTTGGAATTCCTCTGAAGTCGCACTTCCAACAATACAAAAATACACTTGTGCAAGATTATTCATTGCAGCGTTGTGATTGCACATATTGGAAACGTAAATGTCTCTGAGAAAGTAACTGAACATAGCATGTCCACACTGGGTACTATTTGGCTATAAAAAAGAAGGAGGAAGATCTTTGAATCCATATTGAGTTATTTAAATCCAGGATACATTGTTATGTGCAAAGGCAAAGTGCAAAGAAGTGTAATGTGCTACTTTTCATGGAAGAAAGAAGTGGTGGGTGTAAATAAATACAAGTGCATTTGCTCATTTGTAGAAAATAAGGAAAGATAAGCCAAAAACTAAAGAGATTAGTTATTTACAGAGGGTGGGTAGGAATATTGTGGCAAGAAGGGGAAACGATAGCAGGGTGTAAGGGATGAAGGGGGTGAGACACTTCTGAGTATATCTTTTGTGTAACTGTGGCTCTTAGAACCATAATAATGTTCCTCATACCCAAAGCATGATGAAAGTCAACCACAAGATGAGGGGAATTCAGAATGGAATACAAATAATAACAAACGAATTGTATTTCAAATGAAGAATGCCGCCACATCGAAGGCAGTAAGAAGGATTACTGACTAAAGTTAGTCAATTTGTTTTCCACAGAAGTAGGAGTTAGTGACTCTGAAAGTATGTGTATATTACGATTGAGAAAAATAAACATACTGTGGATAATGAGGGTATGGGGGCATATTGAAAAGACACAGGAACTAACTTGAAGGAGCTCTCAGGGGCCAAATCTTGGACATTTTGAGCAATAAAATAATGACAGTCATGTGTTCTCATTGAGTAAAAATAAATATGATTCCATACACAATAGAATCCCAATTAAATGCAGAAGGAATGTTGGAAGTAGAAAAAAAATCACTGTTAGGCAAACACTATTATAATAATTGCTGCAGATAAGTAATATCCTTGGATGCTAAAATTATTGGCTAAAAGTATGATTAAAAACAGTGGGGCGCCTGGGTGGCTCAGTTGGTTGAGCATCTGACTTCGGCCCGGGTCATGATCACGCAGTTTGT
Source organism: Cryptoprocta ferox (assembly GCA_028646485.1). Classification (NCBI taxonomy): domain Eukaryota; kingdom Metazoa; phylum Chordata; class Mammalia; order Carnivora; family Eupleridae; genus Cryptoprocta; species Cryptoprocta ferox. Next base: position 103,420,214 of record CM053572.1, on the reverse strand, counting down.
GGGTTCGAGCCCCATATTGGGCTCTGTATTGACAGCTTGGAGTCTGGAGCCTGCTTCGGATTCTGTGTTTCTCTTCTCTCTGTCCCTCTCCTGCTCATGCTCTCTCTCTCTCTCTCTCAAAAATAAACATTAAAATTTTTTTTAAAAAACCAGGATTTTGCATGGCTTCAAGATATTTCCTTAGAAGATTGCAATTGCAAAGGGGAAAAGAGTCACTTTATAGTAAGAAAACTGGCAGGCACCACCACTAAAAAATAAGTTAACATCATTAGTAATCAGACATTGACATAGTGCACTTCCCAGTATGATGCACTGATAAGGTACAATGAGACTTCTGTGGGAAAATGGATTGTCAAAAATGGATCATCTCGGTGATGAGGAAAGATCAGACAAACCCAAATTGGGAGACACTGCAAAATAAATGGCCAGTATTCTTCAAAAGTGCAGGGCCATGAACAATAAGAAAAGACTGAGGAGCAGTCACAGACTGGAAGAGAATAAAGAAATCGTGAGCTCTTGAATTGGGTGCTGGATTAGAAAAAGGCCCAGAAACAGGATTTCACCACTGTCGATGACCTGGCTTTGATGATTGCACTAGGGTTATGGAAGAAGTTAACATTAGTGAAAGCTAGGTGCAAGGTATATTGGGAATTCTGTATTGTTTTTGCCATCTTAGAGTCTTTTTCAAAATAAAAATTTGTAAAAATATATTGCTGAAGTTCCCATTTTGAGAACTAGCTCATAGAACTTCAGGAAGGGAGACACATTTATGGACATACGTGACGGGTTACAAAATACAGGTTAACAGGGACTGCAGAGTCTGGGAGGTACGTAAAATCGAGAGGGTTTTCTTGGGTCAAGTGCTAGCTGACATCTGAAAAATGAGGAATTAAGTAGGTAAAGAGGGGAACAGTGTTTATGGAACTTCTGTAGCAAGGAGGAACATGGTGCTTTTAGGGAAATGGACAAGGGCCGTTAAGACTGGAAGGGAAAGTTGCTACTGGTGCAAAATAAAGCTGTAGTGGGAGTGGGGGGGGGGGTGGGCTTGGGGAGGTGGAGGTGGGGATAGGGGTGCAGAGGGACTGGATCACCCGGGGCCTTGCAAACTGGATCCCAGTTGGGTCTCAACTGCCAGGTCCCAGATTTTGCCAAAGCAGCACAGACAGTGGAGAACTTATCCTACATGGTTGCAACAGGAATGACCAGTGTGGGTCCTATCAGTGATCTCAGAGCGCTGGTTGCAATCAGGGAGTGTGTGTTACAGAAGTCATGCGGTGACTGAGCTTCCGGGTCTGGTGGCTTTTATCTCCCTGACCTTTAAGTCCGGCTCCCTAAGTTGGTGTCCTCCTGAAGATCTTCCAAGAGTCCTATCATCTCAATTTCACTTTCAAGCGGAATTGACATACCAGGTAGAAGTTCTGCCCCCACCCACCTTTCTTTGGTCTTTAAACACAGAAAAGTGCTTGAGGGGTGGGCTCCTGTGTGGGTTTGAGTCAGCCTGGACATTGCCAAGAGCAAATCTTGTCGATCCTTAGGAATTTGCCTTTCAGTTTCATTTCCAGGAGGCACTGTGGGCTTATAAACCGTTGCACTGGGGCACCTGGGTGTCTCAGTCAGTTAGGCTTCTGGCTCCTGATTTTGGCTCAGGTCATGATCTTGAGGTTCATGGGTTTGAGCCCTGCTTTGGGCTCTGCACTGACTGTGCAGAGCTTGCTTGGGATTCTCTCTCTCTCCCTCTCTTTCTGCTTCTCCCCCTCTGGTGTGCTTGCTCACTCTCTCGCTCTCTCTCTCAAAATAATTAAACTTAAAAAAGGAAACCATCGCACTTATGTCACTGATGTCCATTTGGAGCCAACTCTGAATGCCTCAGTTTCACATGGGTGACTCCTGCTGCCTGCCACCCACACTCACCCATGGGGGACTTCTGTTGCTTAGCGATCTCAGCTTGGGCTCTATGTAGCAATCCCAGTTCTTTCTTCCAACGGGCTTGTTGAAGATCCAAATTAAGCCTCTTTAAAATGACTTTGCATATCGTTCCACTCTACACCCCAATCATAGTCCAGCTCCATCATTTTAAGACAGATCATATTTGTCCCGCACAGAACTGTGATGGGGAATATTTGTGAAGGTCTTGGGGGACAGGAATCCACTCCATCCAATAGCTGGGTCTGGGGCATACAGCAGTGGAGAATTCAGCCTACGTTGTTGCAACTGGAATGCCCAGCTTGGGTCCTGTGATCTCAGAGTGCAAGTTGCAATCAGAAAGTGTGTGTTGTACAAGTCACGTGGGGCCCGGGGTTCCTTGTCTGGTAGCTTACCTCCCTAATCTGATTTTGCAGTGCTCTATTTTGCATTGAAACCTTAGTGCCAGGGTTGGCTACCCAACTATCTGTAGATTGTTCGACAATTCCAAGAAGCAGAAATTCTTGCATTCCTTTTTCCAGAGGTATTTTGCAATGCAGGTCTATTAACGTCATGGGCTTTGTGATTGTCCCTGAAATTGCATGTAAAATTTAGCATGTATGCATATATGTGAATTTTATGAAGGAGGCTCTGTAGCTTCCATTAAAATCTCAACAAGGTGTATGACCGTTCCCCCCACGTCCGAGTCATAAACCACCATCTTACCTGCATTTTATTGTTCTATATTCTTTAGGAAGGTTTCCATATATTCCCCAAAGCCTCACCTTCTCCACACTCATGCATGGTCTGGACCCCAAAAGAGCAGAGATTTTATTATTGACTTATAGCTTTCTTAGTGATAGGATGCTCCTCTCTACCTCCCTCTCTTTCATAGCTACTTCACATCTCCTCCAAGAGGTTCGCTTGACATCGGACCATTGGTAAATGAATGATTCATTGAGGATGAGGGCTCTCGCTCCAGCTGGGATTCCTGGGATTCCATAGCATCAATCACATAACAGAGGGTGACTTTGAAAAGTGACATTACCTATACATGTGCATTACACTATAGACTTATGCTTTATATACTTTCCCATATGCGTGTTATAGCTCACAATAAAGGTTTCTTAAAAATGGTGTTTCCATTAGAGTGACACAAATCATCATTACATTTTCCCCTCACATGAAGTTGTTTTAGTTATAAAATCAAGACATCACTGTTAAAAATACAATAACACAGGCAAGCCAAAAGAAAAAAAAAGAAGAAGAAAAGAAAAGACAAGCATAGAGTTTCAGTCCTAAGTCAAGCAACTTGGTGAAAATTCCTATAACGTTTTGTGTTCTGCATACCCTTCAAAGTTCCTTGACTATGTGCATATGACTTCTTTTTTAAAAAGAGCCAAAATGGAATCATGCTTCACATTATATTTTAAACAGCTGTATTGAGGTACAGTTGATATGCATTAAACTGCACATACCTTAAAGACTATACTTGGTAAGTTTTTAAATACATACACATACTTGGGAAACCATCCTCCCAGTCAAAGCTGTGAACACATTATCCATCACTGCCAAGAGTTTCCTCTGCCCCTTTGTAATACTGGCCACTCATTCTACCTACCCTTTCCCCATTAAGAAACCAGACTTGCTTTCTGTCCCTACAGAGTAGGTTGCATTTTTGACTATGATAAAGTTACCAAGAACATTTGTGCACAAGTATTTTTATAGCTATATGCTTCCTTTTCTTTCAGGGAGTTCCAGTTCCTCCATATCCTTGCCAACAGTAGTATGGTCAGTCTTTTAATAGGGTCGGCCCTTCTATCAGATATATAATGGTATCTCATTATGGTTTTTATTCGGATTTCCCTAATTACAAATGATATTGAACATTATTTTCATATGTTTATTTACCATCCATATGTCTTCTTTGGTAATGGGTCTGTTCAAACCTTTGCCTATTTAAAAAAATTAAGTTGTTTTCTTATTGCTGGGCTTTGAGAGTTCTTCATGTATTCTGACTATGAGTGTTTTTATTTTGAATTTATTTATTTAAATTCAAGTTAGTTAACATATCCTGTAGTATTGGTTTCAGGAGTAGAACCCAGTGATTCATCACTTACATGGGTGCTCATCCCAGCAAGTGCCCCTTCTTAATGCCCATCATGCATTTAGCCCATCCCCCCACTCACTTCCCCTCCAGCAACCCTGTCTGTTCTCTGTATTTAAGAGTCTCTTATAGGGGCGCCTGGGTGGCTCAGTCAGTTAAGCGTCCAACTTTAGCGCAGGTCATGATCTTGCAGTTTGTGGGTTCTCGCGGTTTGTGGGTTCGAGCCCTGCATCCGACTCTGTACTGACAGCTCAGAGCCTGGAGCCTGCTTCAGATTCCGTGTCTCCCTCTCTCTCTGCCCCTCCCCCGCTCTCTCTCTCTCTCTCTGTCTCTCTGTCTCTCCAAAATAAATAAATGTTAAAAAAATTTTTTTAAAAAGTCTCTCGTTGTTTGCCTTCTTCTCTTTTATTTTTCCTTCCCTTCCCCTATGTTCATCTGTTTTCTTTTTTTAAAAAAATGTTTATTTATTTTTGAGAGAGAGGGAGAGAATGCGTGGGTGCAAGTGTGGGAGGGGCAGAGGAGGGAGACAGAGGATCTGAAGTGGACTCTCCACTGACAGCAGAGAGCTGCATGTGGAGCTTGAACTCATGAACCCTCAGATCATAACCTGAGCTGCAGTCAGACACTTAACTGACCAAGCCACCCAGGCACCCCTAGCTTTGTTATAATTCTGGAAATCAGACAACATTAGCCCACCAACTTTGTTCTTCTTCTTAAAAGATATTTTGGCTATTCTAGGTCCTTTACATTTTCATATGAATTTCAGAATCAGCTGATCAACTTATATAAAAAAAAAAGCCTGCTGAATTTGGTGAGAATTGATATCTTAACCACGAAGAGTCTTCTGAGTCATGAACAAGGTGTATTTCTCCATTTATGTTAGGTGTTAATTTCTTTTAGCAATATATAACAGCCTTTATAAAGATTATATATTATAGTCTTTAACAGGTGTTTCATATCTGCTATCAGATTTACCCCTTAATTATTGCATATTTTTGATACAATTATAAGTGAAATTTCTGGTTGTTTGCAGCTAGTATGGAGAAATACAATTGGATTTTGTATATTAACCTCGTATCCTGAAGCTTTGAAAACCAATTAGTAGTAGCTTTTTTGTAGATTCCAGTGGATTTTCTGCACTGGTATTATGCTGTCTTCATAAAGACAGTTATTTCTTCCTTTCCAGTCTGGATTGCTTCTTTTTCTTGCCTAATTTCATTGTCTAGATATCTGCACAATATTGAATACAAGTCTCTGATTTGCTTCTGATCTTACAGGGAGAGTATTCAGTTTCTTCCATCAAGTATGACATTAGCTGTAGGTTTTCACAGATGCTTTTACCAGTGATGAAAGTTCCCTTGTATTCCTAGTTGCTGAGAATTTTATATTAAGAATAGATGTTGGATTTTGCCAAATGCCTTTCTGTGTCTATTGAGATGATTATTTCTTTTTTCTTTTTTAGTTTGTTAATAATTGTGAATTACATTGATTTCAAATATGAAACCAACCCTGGATTCCTTTTTTTTTGGTAGTCTTTGTATAAGAGACGATTTCTATTTTTTCCTCCAAATTTTTAATTTTTATTATTTTATTTACATTTTAGTTAGTTAACATACAGTGTAATATTGGTTACAGGAGTAGAATTTAGTAATTCATCACTTACATACAACAGCCACTGCTCATTATATAACAAGTGCCCTCCTTAATACCCATCACCCATTTAGCCCGTTCCCCACCAACCTTCTTCCATCAACCCTCAGTATGTTCTCTATTGTTAAGTCTCTTATGGTTTGCTTCCCTCTCTCTTTTTCCCCCTTCCCATATACTCATCTGATTTGTTTCCTAAATTCCACATATGAGTGAAATCATATGGTATTTGTCTTTCTCTGACTGGCATATTTCACTTAGCATAATACACTTTAGCTCCATCCATGTTGTTGCAAGTGGCAAGATTTCATTCTTTTTTGAAGGCTGAGTAATATTCCATTTCATATATATATATATATATATATATACACATATAAATGTTTTTACATATTTCACATACTACTTTTAATAAACCAGCTTTTCCCTACTTATCAATAACAAATATATTTGCATATCAATAGGTGAATTTTTGTAATGTTCTGGGGCATCTTACCATTTTATTTGGGATAAGTCGTAATTTACCCTAATGCTGGATGTTTGTATCCAACTTTTTACTATTATCAAAATACAAGCTCTCTTTTTGCATAAAGTTTTGCAAACACAAAATATTCTTAGGATAAATTCCCAGGATTAGTGGGTCAGAGGGCTACACATTGGAAGACTTATGTGTTGTAAAATTGCCCCTCAGAAAAGCCATAACAATATATACCCCCATCTGCAGAGTATAAGATTGTCTATTTTTCAAACCCTTCCCCAAACTAGGTATTATTTTTTTAAGTAGGTCAATAGTCCTTGTACATGATGAAATCCTTCTCCTTCACACAAATCGCTCAGCCCCTTCAGCCTAAATAGCTCTAAGTAGAGTTAAGATATCAGAGAAGACAGAGAAAGAAAAAGGTGGTATCCTTCTAGGTAGGGAAGTCACCATAACAACAGATTGCTAAGAAATAAGTTTGTATCCCTACCCTACTTCTGGTAGGCACATATCTCCAGGACAATAGCATATCTTGCTGATGGCAAACACCTTGATTTTCACACGTGGTTGGAAGATACATTAATTTCTTTTTTTTTTTCACTTTCAGAATGTCAGATCTAGATGAACCCTTAACAACAAATTCATCCAGTCCTTCATTTCATAGATGGGAAAACTGAGTCCGAGAGAGTGAGGAACTTGCCCAAGATGCCAAAGGAAATTAGTGGCAGAGCCAAATGGTTGGGTAAAATTACTGCTAAGTTCTGTTTTTGTTCTGTCTATGACTCTTCCACTTAGAACAATACCCAGTCTGGGTGGCTCAGTCGGTTAAGCATCCGACTCTTGATGTTGGCCCAGGTAATGATCTCACAGTTCATGAGATTGAGCCCTGTGTTGGGCTCTGCGCTGACAGCATCAAGCCTGCTTTGGGGTTCTCTCTCTCTCTCTGTCTCTCTCTCTCTCTCTCTGCCTTTCTCTTTCTCTCAAAATAAATAAACAAACTAAAAAAAAGAAGAACATTCTAATAGAAAATTTCCCTTCCCCTAACATACACTTCTCTAAATCTCATGTTTTAAGGGCAGCAGCTGCAGAATAGAGAAAACAATTGCTTTTGCGTTTACATCTATGCTTTGTCTGTTTCCAGGGATGTCATGAGTCAATGGCATCCCTTTTCCCAGTACATGAGGCTGATAGTACAAATGAGTTGAATGAGGTTTTGGTTCATAGGTACAAAAGACCTCCGAAGAAATCCAAAACCAATAAAGGCATACCCTGAGAGGTATGAGTACTGACTTGTGTCAGGTACATGTCTCTTGGAAAGATAAAGATGCCGCTAAGTAATATAGAGATGTTGGGGTTTGATGAATGTATATAACACCCACAGTGGAAGTCAAGTTGGGGGTGGGAGGAGGGGAGGGCTATTAGAATAAAAATAGATAATTATGCATAGACACCTGTGGAGTTGGCTATGAAATGGTTGATGGGTTGGATCAATTCATAGAGGGCTTGGTATGTTCCAAATACACACCCCAAAAGGCCCAGGATGCTGATCATGATGTCCTTTGCAATGGTGACACAGCTCATGTCTTCAGGATAAAAGGTGATGAGCTCCAGGAGGGGAGGGATGACGAGGGCCAGGGCGCTGCTGCTCACGGAGCCCACAAAGGAGATGACCAGGTCCAGGCGGGGGATGAGGATGGCTGAGATACCTGCAATGAGAGAAGATATTTAGAATCATGGAGTGTTCCTGAAAGAAGGAAGCTCAGAAAGAAACCAGTTCTTTGGAGTCTTATAACCCCACAGATGCCTGACTGACCATTTTCTAGAGGTGGGGAAAGGTCCCATTGAGGATATGAACAGTAGGATGTGAACTGTGGCTCTGAACTCCCACCTCTGTTTTAAAGACCAATATAGGTGCTATCTTTTTATTTTTTTTTAAGTTTATCTATTTATTTTAAGAGAGCGACTGCAAGTGGAAGAAGACAGAGAGAATCCCAAATAGGCTCTGTGCTGTCAGCGTGGAGCCCAATGTGGGGCTTGATCCCATGGACTGTGAGAACTTGACCTGAGCCAAAATCAAGAGTTGGACGCTTAACTGACTGAGCCACCCAGGCACCCCTCCTTTTATGTTTTATCTATTGGGTTTTTCACATATAATAGTTGCTAGAAAGTCTCCTCTACCACTTATCTATTCCTATGTTCTCATTAAAGAGATGGGGAAATCTAGAGGTCTAGAGGGAATGGGATGTTGCCAAGGTCATACATTCTCTGAGATGAGAATCCATGGAAATGCCTAGTATCTAAGGCTCTTTCTGCTCCACTATGCTGCCTCCCTTGTAATTGAAAGAACTTGGTATATAGTAAGTGCTCAATAAACGTTTGACTCTTACTCAGACACTGAATCTACTGTGAATCTGTACAACTCTAGAAAACAGCTACTCTCTTGAAGCAAGAATGAATAAAAAGTGAGAGATGGATTTGTTGTTGTCAGAATCTCAACCACTTGTTTTCCTACTCCTAGAAGGATCCTGGCAAATTAAAAAGAACATAAAACAGCCTTAGGCTGCTCCCTCCTCTTCTCTTCTCTCTCTCCCTTCCCTTCCTTTCCCTTCCCTTCCCTGCTGTCCTCTCCTCTCCTCTCCTCCTTCATTCCCTTCTCTTCTCTTCCACCAGGGGAGTCCAATTTCAATAATGTTTGGATGAATAAACACACAATTTATGTGATTTCACTTTGCACAACTATGATTTTCCTATGAACAAGTTAGGGAAAAATTGTCCTGGAAAACACCCTCACTAGCTTGCTGGATCTGAAGAAAACATCACCTCTTTCTGAAATTGCTGCAATGCATCCAAACAGAGAATGAGAGAGACTCATCAATTCTTGCAGTTGAGAGTTCGTCACCCCTCTGATGGGATGGTCCTTTCCAGTTTTCCCTCCTCAGGTATTTAATAAATTGCTTACTGGAGAAGGCACAGAGAAAACTCAGTGTCTTCTAGGAGAGCTCACACTGACAGGGCAGATAATATATGTTACAGTAAAGCTAAAATGCAAGGTAGACTGCAGGAGTTCTCTAGAAGGATCATATCTGGTCATGCCAACCCACTGTTCACAGACCTTTTGTGGCTCCTTATTGCCTGGTCTCCTTAGCACAAGGTCCCTGATGACTTGGACACTTCCAGATCCTCTGGCCTCATGTCTCATCACCCCCCGCTGCTTTTAGTTCTCCAGAGAGGCCATAAGTACTTGCCTCAGATCTGTGCATAGCGTGCTTCCTACACGTGGTACATTCTTTACTTCTCCATTTATTTACCTCTTACTTATCTCCCAGGTCTTAATTGAACTATCACTCCACTGGAGAGGACTCCCTGACCTGGCCTAGGCTAAAGTATAGGACCTTCTTATGTGCTTTTAGGGCAATCTCCTTTTATGATCTTAACCGTCATTTGGTACATGATCATGTACCCTCTTAACATTCATCACAATGCACTGTAATTATTTCCTTGCATATATTTCTTACTCAACTGGAAGCCTCATGAGGGCAGGAGCCATGTCTTCTTTATTATTCATTATTGTATCCCTGGCGCCTGGCACAATGTCAGGGGCTCAACAATAGTAGGTGCTCAACAAATGACTGTTGAATGAATAAGGAATAGTGGAATTGACAGGTGACTAAAGGAGGCAGAAGTGGTCATCCATGGTATAACAGAAGCAGAGCATATCATTAGAAGGTCGGATCTGTCTAGCACTGCCTTCCCTGATCTCAAGTGGCCTGAACTACTCATGTTTTCTCTGCAACTTAAACCATTCCTACTAGGAATGATCTCAAAACAATAGAGCTACAGGTCCCAAATGTCTTGGTACATACTGGAAACTCCGTGATACCTTAAACCAAGCAGGTGTGCTGTTTCTGCGAATAGAACTCCATTTATGTGACGCATAACATCTGATAGCATGTTCTTCGCTAGAAGGCTCCTAGAATGACACAGTTTCTCCTGGCCCTGAACCGAGACTGGATTTCCTCAACTTTAAACTCTGACTCCTGGAGTCTTTAAGACTTACTTTTCTCTCTTTCTTGCACGATATCCCACAGGTGTTTAAGGACAGATACAGAAATTCTCCAAGCCTTTGCTTCTCTAGGCAAAATATCCTTAGTTCTTTCCCCCTTTCCTCATGGGGGCACCTTTTCTGATTTTCTTTCTCTGGACATGCTTCAGAGAAAACATTGCCCAGGCCTGTTCATGATGTTTCCCAAACATCTACAACAGTGCCGAATGTAGGATGAATGAGTAAATAAATGAATGGAAGGAAGCATTAAGGACAGAAGATGGGAGGGGGAGAGGAGAAAAGATTGCACCCAAAAAATTGTCTCTAAGACTATAACAAATCAGCCTCTTGTTTTCCCCCGCAGTTCAATACCACTTTAGATAAGGGTCTAGATCTTAATTTATGATCAGAAGGAATATGGCACGTAATGGAAAACAGTCTAAGGTACTATACAATCTGTGCTCAAATCCCAGCTCTGTCACTCAGCAGCTATATGATTTGAGTACTTTACCCAAATTCTCTGGGCCATATTCCTCCAGTTGGTAATATTATGTCGAGAGGCTGTCATGAGCACTAGACAATGTCAGTATGGTGCCTGGCATACCACAGGCATATAGGAGTGTGATAGAATGAATGGTATTTTTTTTCTCCCATAAACCAGCCAATGTATACTTTCCATGTGTAGACAGTAGAGATGTCTGCAACATGTGATTGTTCTAGTAAGCCCATTTTTCAGGTGGAAAGTTGAGGTTCAGGGTGGTTAAGTATCTTGCCCAAGGTCACAAAGAAGGTAAGTGGCAGAGCCAATGATAGTGGGATAGATGCCAGTGTGACTCACAGCCACAGCTTTGGGCAAAAAGTGCCCTTTTATCCTACTCACAGGTCAGACAGACCAAGGCTATGCGGACAGACAGGTCTACAAACAGTGTCCAGCTCTCTGACACCTGGGAGATGGCGAAGGGGAGGATGATGTTGGCCGGGACGTGGAACTGGAGGGCGTAGGTGAAGAAGATGCTGATGGAGTAGAACAGCTTGACTGACTGGTACAGCCTGTGGACAGACAGATAGGACGTGAAATTTGATGTGGCTCTGGGAAGGGCCATTCAGGACTCCCTCATTGCTCAGAAGCTGGTAGCTGTCACTGGCTAACCTCCGTTGACTCTGGCTCAACCTGCCATGAGAGCCACCTGGGAAGCTTATAAAAGTGCACATTCCTGGAGATTCTGATTCAACTGGCCTATGGCTCGGGGATCTGTGCCTTTTATTCTCTTACCTCTTAACAAAGGTCTATCTTTTTTTTTTTTATAGTTATTGTCAAGTTGGTTTCCATATAACAACCAGTGCTCTTCCCCACAAGTGCCCTCCTCCATGACCATCACCCTCCTTCCCCTGTCCCCCTCCCCCTTCAGCCCTCAGTTTGTTTTCAGTATTCAAGAGTCTCTCATGATTTGCCTCCCTCCCTCTCCCCAACTATTTCCCCCCCTTCCCCTCCCCATGGTCCTCTGTTAAGTTTCTCCTATTAGACCTATGAGTGAAAACATATGTTATCTGTCCTTCTTTGCCTGACTTATTTCACTTAGCATGACACCCTCAAGTTCCATCTATGTTGCTACAAATGGCCAGATTTCATTCTTTCTCACTGCCATGTAATATTCCATTGTATGTATAAACCACATCTTCTTGATCCATTCATCAGTTGATGGACATTTAGGCTCTTTCCATGATTTGGCTATTGTTGAAAGTGCTGCTATGAACATTGGGGTACATGTGCCCCTATGCATCAGCACTTCTGTATCCCTTGGGTAAATCCCCAGCAGTGCTATTCCTGGGTCATAGGGTAAAGTTTCTAGTTCAAAAGTCATGCAGTGAAAAGCTTCCCTCCCACCTTAATTCCAAGCCTCCAGTGTTTCTTTCCATAGGCAACTCCACTAACAGTTTTCTTGTAGCTCTTTCAGAAATAATCAGTGTCTACACAAGCTTATACCAAGTGGATATTCATTTACACACACATGGTAGCATCCTCTATACAATGCTGAGCTCCATTTTTGTTTATTAGATATTTCTTGGAGATGGTTTCCTTTTTTTAAGTTTATTTATTTATTTTGAGATGGGGGGAGAGAGAGAGGGAGAGAGAGAGAGGGAGAATCCCAAGCAGACTCTGCACAAAGCGGGGGAGGGGCAGAGAGAAGGAGAGGAGAATCCCAAGTAGGCTCTGCACCATTTGCACAGAGCCCTATATGGGGCTCAATCTCACGAACTGTAAGATCATGACCTGATCAAGAGTCAGATGCTTAACCTACTGAGCCACCCAGCTGTCGCTCGGAGATTGTTTCCTAGCAGTCCACACAGATGTGGCTTCCATTTAATAGATGCTCGGTATTCCTATAGCATAAATATACTATATTTTTTTTACTAGTCCTCAAATAATGGATATTTAGATTATTCCCAGTCTTTTGCTAGTAAAGAATGCTGCAAAATATACCCTTGTACATAGATATTAATGCACATTTAGCATACAACTGAGAAGTAAAAATGCTAACTAAAGGTATATGTGATTTAAACTTTCGATAGCTATTGACATAATGCCCCTTTGTTGTCCTAGCGTGTAGAAGTGCTTGCTTCCCCACATCCTTGCCAAAACACAGTATGTGAGCATGTGCTGGTCTTAGCCATTCGGTTTTTTTTTCCCCCTGGCATTTCTGTTATTTATGAAGGAAACAAATAATCCTTTCAAATATATAAAATGCCATTTTTAAAATTTGCCTGTGAACTGTGTGCTCATTCCCATTGTTTTCTTGGGTTGTGGGTCTTTTTCTTATTGGGAAGGGGTATTTGTCTAAGGCTCCTCTGGGGAAGCTGATGATGAGCCAGGTTCAGAGCAGGTGTGAGGTTCTCATGACACCTGATGCCTATGTTTTCCAGCTGAGGTCCCCGTAAGGAAAGTGCCCTGCCCAAGATAGCTAGTGGCAGCCTGAATTGCCCTGAACAGGAACAGTGTATTAGAATGATGTCTTCCTTGTGTAATGTAAGTCGTGACTTCAAAGAAATTCCATATTATTATCCCATGTAGTCATTACCACAACACAATGAGGCGGGTGGGCTGGTGATATTTTTCTCATTTTACAACCGCGGGCTTATGGGAAATGGATGCCCCATCATCCTATTCCCTGTGAATGAACAGGGCTCTAGGGAGACATAACAATGATGATAGCTAATACTTGATGAGTGCTTGCTCTGTGCCAGGTGCTTTTCTAAGCATTTTATGTATATTAAACCAGTTAATCCTCACAATCACTCTTCAAGATAATGTGACAGGCATTTATTTTGGCTGTTCATCAGTGTTTCCAGTTCTTCCAGAGAAGTGGTAGGATTTCACTTCTTTGCCCCTGGGAGCAAGGTGTGGCCATGGGACTTGTTTTGAGTGTAAGTTCAAGCAGAAGAGATGTATGTCACTTCCCAGTGAACCTTTAGCAGCTTCATGGCGAAGGCCATGATTCACACACTCTGCCATGGCAACATTTCAGGCAGTGGCTGTCTCAGCATTCTATGTCCTGGAGTGGAGATGGTGCAGAGCCAAGCCCCAGCCAAACCATAAGGGGCATGCAGCATGAACATAGAATCAAGCATTTGTGTGTGTTTAGCCATGGAGATTTTGGAGTTGTTTATTACTAGAGTATAACCAAGACTATACAAATAGGCGTTAGTATCTCATTTTACTGAGGATGGAAATAAGGTCTACAAGACGAGGTAGCTTGTCCAAGGTCATATAAGAACCAGGATGCAAATGCCTTTACTTAGTTTTAGAACCTGTGCTGTTAAACACTTGGCCATACTGACTGCTTAGTCACAATGCACTCACTATAGTGCCAGAACAATGATGATAGCTAACTCACGATGATGCTATGTGCCAGCCCCCCAGATGTTACCCAGAAGAATGAATGAATGCATGCATAAATGAATGAGTGACCAAATGTGAAAACTTTAAATTAAATTCCAACTGGGACAGAGCAATGGCAGCGTAGGCGCATTTCTGGAACTGGGGGCCTGAGTAGTGATCTGTGGGCAGGACCCTCAGTCACTGTTCCGGAGTTACACTTTTTGTTGTTGCTGTCTGTGTTTCCCAAACACTCCCAGATCATATCGTTTTAGGGTCTTTAAACCATAGAGTCAGACAGACTCAGTTTCACGTTTCAGCTTCTCACAAACATTGTGAGCTGGGAAAGTTCCATACAGCCTCTCCAAATAGCAACTTCGTCATCCATTAAATGGAGCCGATAATAATAATGGTAACCCGTAGGGCTGTTGTGAGGACTAAATGAGACAATGCACAATGTCTGGATTATCACACCTACCTGTTATTATAATACTAATATTAGCAGGTAATATCTGGTGCTAATGGTAACCCAAGAGACTGTCACTTTCTGTTACCAAGGCTCAGATCCCGTGACTCACCTCCCCTTCTCCCCCGGGCAGGCAAGGATGGACATACCAGCAATTGGGCAAGTTGAGGGTGATGCTGGCCTGGGTGCTTGACCCAAACTTCATGTAGCCCAGTGTCCCTAGGCATATGTAGAGGATGATGACAAGGGACATCCCCAAGTACAGAACAAAAGGAAACTGCTGTGGATTCCTCATCTGATTTTTGAGAGGCAAGACCTAAAAGGGAAAAGAAGATTGAAAACGAAAAAAAAAAAGGTAGTAAGAAATGTGGCACCTGGTGAAAGAGACATCCTTCTCCAGTGACCCAGGGTCAGGAAGGGCCACACCCCTTTTTATTTTCTCCTATTTTCTATGGCCAAGAGCGCCCTACTCCATCGAGGCTAATGAGTAAATTCACTTTCAGTCTTCAAGGCTTAGTGTGGTGTATGGGGCAGTCGGTGCCCGGTGGACGGGTCCTGATTTCCCCTTCGATCAGGAGAAGATCATATTCTGCACTTTTCATAAATACTCATGGGTATCTGGAAAAGGCAGCTTCCCTAGAGAGGGCAACAGGGACCATTCTGCACTTTTCATAAATACTCATGGGTATCTGGAAAAGGCAGCTTCCCTAGAGAGGGCAACAGGGACCATTCGCGCAGAGCCCACATCCATCTTACCATACCAACACCTTCAAATGTGAAGATGGCTGTACCAAAGAACAGTAAGAAGGTCTTCCAGCTTGCCACCAAGGGGAGGTTGCGGGGATCTGGAATCTCCTGAGAGGAAGTAGAATAAGGGCATTGGTTTTGCCACGGCATGGGAGTCATCCTCAAACTTTGCCTGGTAGAAAGCTGGGCCATACGAGCCATCAACAGAGACACCGTCAGGAGCACCCATGAGACAGCTAGAGATGAATCAGCCTTCTCGTCTTTAAAAAAAGTTCTTTATTTTTTATTGCGGTAAATGACACATAGCATAAAATTTACCTTTTAGAGCATTTTTAAGAGTAAAATCCAGTGACATCAACCGCATCCCCACTGATGTACAGCCCTCCTCATCACCCATCTCCAGAACTTTTTTTGCCCTCCCAAAAGTAAACTTTGTATTATTCATGAAACAGTAACCCCTTATTACCCACCCCCCCTACCCCGATCACCTCATATAAGTGAAATCGTCTATCTGTCTTTTTGTGACTGGTTTATTTCGCTGAGCATAGTGTCTTTAAAGTTCATCCATGTTGTAGTACAGATCAGAAGTTCCTTCCTTCTTAAGGAATACATTGTATATATTTACCACATTTTGATTTCCCACATCTTTACATGTGGGGAAAGTGGGAGGGAGGGAGGGGAAGGGAGTTGCCCGAGGCTACTCTGCAAGTTAGTGGCATGGCCCAGATAAGAATTCAGGTCTCCTGTCTTCCCGTTCTTCAATGCCTCCTTCTCATCACTTCTCCCAGGGCCGTGCAGTCTGGTAGCTGGTACAGGTGCAGCAGGAATGATTATTCAATAGACTCCTGCGATGGGCAGAATAGTGGCTCTTTCCCAAAGATGTCTATATCCTAGGCCCTGGAACCTCTGAATATGTTACATTACATGGCAAGGGAGAATTAAGTTTTCAGACTGGATTAAAATTGCAATCAGCTGACTTTAAGATAAAGAGATTATCCTGGATTATCTGGGTGGGTCCAATGTAATCACAAGGGTCTTTAAAAGTGGAAAAGGGGATCAGAAGAGAGAACTAGAGAGATGGTGGGTTGGGAATGACTCAGTCTTACATTCCTAGCGTTGGAGAAGGAAGGGGGCCATGAGCCAAAGCACGTGGGCAGCCGTTAGAAGCTGGAGCAGGCCAGAAAACAGATTCTCCCCATAAGCTTCCAGAAAGAAACGCAACCAGGCTAAACGACTTGATTTTATCCCAGTGAGACCTACAGAACTGTAAGATAAATTCGTGTTGTTTTGAATGGCTAGACCTGTGATGATTTGTTATGACAGCAATAGGAAACTAATATAGCCCCAAAGACTTTCGGGTTCAAAGAAATGAAGCTATAATGGTAGAATTTCAGGGCCGGTGTTAATAGCAAAGCATGGGCTTGGGAGGTAAACTGACTGGACTTAGTGGAAAAAATCACTTTCAGTTTATCAGTTTCGTTGTCTGTAAACTGAGGATAAGGGTGGTACTTGCAAAATAGTATCATCATAAAGACTCAGTGAGTTAATATATGTAAAGTGGCACCAAGTAAAGAAAATTTCTTTATCATAAATGTGTCCCTTGTCAACTTACCATTGTTACAATTTTTTGGTTGGTTATTTGTTTCGGTTTATCTCCGTAAACGAATGTAACCTCTAAGAGAGCAGATAGCCCCATCAGTTTCGCTTACCACTGACCCTCAGCCCCTTGCACAATGCCTGGATCACAGAAGGTATTCAATGACGAATTGTTGAATGACTCACTGTTATCCAGTGTGACAATGATGAAGGTGATGACTAGCTTTTATAGCTTGTGGGGCAGAAGTGTTCACAGATGTCATGTTAGCAGAGGCTGCTCCGAGCAGGTCACCTTCCTCACCTTCACCTGCCTATAATGGTACTCACCTTCCCCAGGGGTCTCACCATCCCCTCCTGCATGGTTTCAGGCACAGACCTGAATGATATACTCAAAGATCAGAGCCATGCTCCCCAGCGTGGTGATGTTGGCCAGCAATGAGAACACGGACAGCAGCTTGAGGTTCTGGATAAACACCAACAGGATCAGGAAGGGCAGGATTGTCAGCATGTAGAAACGAATGTCCAGGATCGGGGCCAGCACCAGGAGCTTCCTGGGTTGGCAGTTGTTGGAGGTCATGTGGGCTTCTTCCACCATCTGAGGTAGACATAATGCGGGGCAGTGTATTTAGAGTTGCCAGATGAAAGACAGGATGCCCGGGGAAGTGTCAATTTCAGATATTAACAAATAACTTTTTAGTAAAAGGATGTCCCAAATATTCTGTAGGACATGCTCATAGTAAAAAATAAAAAAATATTTGCTGTGTATCTGAAATTCCACTTTAACTGGGTGTTATATATTTTATTTATCAAATCTGGTAACCTCATCCGTAGTGCCCATGACTGTCACAATAAGAAACCCTCAGAATCTTAAAATCTCAAGACTGAAGGGTCCTTTTGTGGTCTAACTCAACCTCTTCTTCCTGCCAACTGATTTCCTTTCATTCACCCAGAGAATGGGAGTTGATGACACAAGAATATCTTCTTTAACTTTAGATAGCCCTAAAATTTAGAAAGCTCTGAATACTGAGTGAAATCTATCTGCTTGAATATTTTGTCTACAATACTTGCCATAGTTCTGGCTGTTTGAGGGCACAAAACCGATTATGCTCCCGCTATTCCATGAAGCCAAGAGAGAATGCTGTGATTGATTCTTAAAACCTCTTGGGAATGCAGTGAGGGCAAGATTGCAGCTTGTTTGTCTGACATTTAGTTAGTCACCTTCGGTGTGACAACCCTGACATACCTAAAGTGAATCTCACCAACATTTTTCAGGCTACAAATTCTCCATTATTTTTGATTGGACATGATTGCAAGCATCTCTCCATCCTGGTTACACTCCTCGGGTGTTGCTTTGGCTTCTCAATAATCCTTTAAAAAAGTGATTTCCAGGACTGAGAGAACTGCCAAGTAGTCTGATCAGGCAGTAGAAATGCAGCCATTTTTCTCCCATGATCCAAACACCATACTTTTGCTAATGCAGCCTTAGCAGCGGGATGTCTGTTTTTCTCCCGCTCTGCCCAGAAGAAGCCTCTTTACCTGTTGTAAATTGTCTGCCATAAACATAAAATAAACACTGCAGAATCCCAGTTGGGTGGTGATTAATAAGAAGCTGACAGTGTACCTGAACCAGAAAAGAAGAGACAGACAGAGGGAGAAAACAAATTACTTTTTAAAATGCATTTATTTTATTTTTTGAAATGATTATTTCTATTGTTGTTATTTTTACTTATTTTTATTTTTCCTGTTGTTATTTTTAATATTTTCCTACATTTTTTTATTTTGAGAATTTTCAAGTTCACAGAAACAATTGAAAGACTGGTATAATTAACACTCATATAACCTTTAAACTAAATATACTACTTGTTAACTTTTGGCCCCAACTGCATTATATAAATATGTAAGTGTATATGAATGTATGTATTCCCCCAGACACACACGTACACACATGCACACACACACATACATTTTTTTTCCAGAACCATTTGAAAGTCAATTGCAGATATCATAACACTTCAAACTTGACTCTCAGCATATTCCTCTGAAGACTGTAATATCCAGAAAATCAATTTCAATATCCTCAAATATATAGTCCATGTTTTAAATAACCCAATTATATCCCAAATGTCTTTTATAGCTATTATTTATTTTTTGGATTCAGGACCTAATCAAGGTTATATATTGCGTGTGGTTTTGTCTCTAGTCTTTATCCACATAGAACAGCCCTGTGAACACCCACATTTTTTGGTTTTCCGTGACATTGGCTTTTGGAGAACAGTCCAAGCCAATTGTCTTGTAGAATGTCCCACACCGTGGACTTGGATGATTGTTTCCTCATGATTAGATTCAGGTAAGTATTTTTGGCAAGCATAACACATAGGGATATTTTGTGTTTTTTCCATCTTATTGGGGACCCCACGGTATCCTGTGGCTCCACTGTGGTGAAGGCTGTCAGACCTTCACCTCCACTGTAGCTGTACATTCTTTTGTTATAATCTAGAGGTAAAATTTTGAGATGGTATGAATATCCCATTCCTCTCAAACCAAGGGTCTTAACGTTCATTGATGATCCGTGTCTGAATCACCTGTTTCATCGATGATTGCATGGTGATGGTTTTCTAATTGTCATTTTTTCTGACTTTGTCAATTGGCATTTAAGAAAGACATATTCTTCCTCTTTTTTTTGTATCACAAAAAAACTGCACCTTAATTTTTTAAATCTAATGCATCATAATCCATTGTTGTCATTATTTTTTTTGATTCTTCAATTGTCCCAAATTTGGAGATGCATTGATCTTTTTTGAAGGGAACGAAAATGTGTTCCTCTACTTAGATCAGCGTAGACAAAGTCGGATGAGTTCAGCGTAGGATGGCTGTGAACCTTAGATCAGTTTAGCTCAGTGGTTTGCAAAGTTGGTCTGTAGTACAAATTGCATCAGAATTGCCTGAGGTTTATGCAAGAAATACAGATTCCTGGCTCTCATATAGCTTATTGAATCAGAAGCTCGGTGGCATCATGTGAGACCAGAACAGAGATATTCTCTCGCTCTTTATTATGGAAATTTTCAAATACATACAAAAGCAATGACAATAACCCAATGGTTTCTTGTGTGGCCATTCCAGCTTTAGTAATCATTCACTTTTGGCTAGTCCTCTTTCATCTACCCCTTTTCCCCTGCCACACACATGCTTGTTTTGTTGGAGTATTTGTAGCAAACTAGAGAACTCAAGGCACTTCATCTGTAAATAATTCCATATGCAGCTCTTATGGACAAGGACTTAAAATACATATGTATTTATCTTCAACATGCCATTATCATCACTTGAAAAATTAATACTTTATAACATTTAATAACAGTCCATATTCAGATTTCTCCAATTGTCTCAAAACTATTTTATTGCTGATTTACTTATTTACTTATTAGAGATTGAGAGAGGGCGAGAGAGAGAGAGAGAGCGAGCGAGAGAGAGAACTTGAGCGATAGAAGGAGGGAGAGAATCTTAAGCAGGCTCCACACCCAGCATGGAGCCTGATGCGGGGCTTGATCTCACAAACCGTAAGATCATGATCTGAGCCAAAATCAAGAGTCAGACGTTTAACTAACTGAGCTACCCAGGCACCCATTTCTTCTGATTTCTAAACAAGTCTATACATTGCATTTTGTTATTATGTCTCTTAAGTTTTAAAAACTACTATATTCCCCTTGCTCTGCTTTCTTTTTTTTCCTTGCAACTTTTAACTTTTTGGTGGGTGTTGAAGACACCAGAGAATTTATCCTGTAGTGTGTTTCACTTACTAGATTTCTGAATGATGACTCCTTCATAATGTCAGTTATCATGTTTCTCCATCCCCTGTGTTTCCTGTGAACTGATATTAGATCTAGCAGCTTGACTAGATTGAGGTTCTCTATCTATCTCTCTGGTAAGCATATTTCTGGGTCCCCGCTGTCTCCCATTATAAGACACATTGTGTCTGGTTATCTCATTTCTTTTTTTTTTTTTTAAGTTTTATTTATTTTTGAGAGAGAGAGAGAGAGAGAGAGAGAGAGAGAGACAGCATGAGCAGGGGAGGGTCAGAGAGAGAGAGGGAAACACAGAATCCCAAGCAGGCTCTGGGCTCTGAGCTGTCAGCACAGAGCCCCACGCGGGGCTCGAACCCACGAATGGTGAGATCATGACCTGAGCTGAAGTCGGAGGCTCAGCCGCCTGAGCCACCCAGGCGCTCCTGGTTATCTTATTTCTAAACATGAGGTGCTAAGATTGATGCCTGGGGTCAGGTGGTGTCAGTGTAGTCTTTCTTTATAAAGTTTCCCCATGACCTTTCACCTAATGGCTTGAGGAACCATTGATGATTGTTGCCTACAATCAATCTCGCAGGTATCCCTTAGCACACTTAAAATTACAAATCATTGCTTAAAATATTTTCCCAACTCTTTTGCAGTTACTGGGCCTCTGGAGAAATGGCACAATGTAATGGGTGGAAACTAGATGTTCTGGATTCTAGTTCTTGCTCTGCCACTAAATTCCTATGTAACATTGGGCAGCTTTCTGGCCCTATCTGGGCTTTATATTCCTCCATCAAATAGCATGGATATGGTGGTCTCTAAGAACGCTTCTTACTCCAAAGTTTTATTTTTGGGGTGTCATCAGAAACATAAAGCTTCATGAGAAAGGATGAGCAATTGTGAGTCATTCATTATTACTGCCCCATGACCTCACCTGTCTGATAATTAGAGTGACTCCTGATCAAGAGAGGGATGACCTACTGAGAGTCCCAAGAGAGGAGATGCAGAAGGGATCTTGGCAGCCCCAATACTGACTCACTACCTCCCGAAGGGTTCTGCTGAGAAAGGCTGAAATGTTAGGTTTGGGTCGAATTTCTGTGCAACCACTATCTATATCTGTGTGTGGACATATTATATTTTTCCTTATGAGCCTTGGTCATCTCATATTTCCAGGACGATAAAGACCCCATCTCCACAACCTTGTGGGAGATGATCAGAGGAGCTAAGATGCAGGAAAGCATCTTGCAAACCAGGCACTTTTTATCAAGAAAGGGAGCAGCTTTGAATGTTCACCATTAAGGGAAGGCTTCAATGAACTTGGCACACATCCCCACTGAGGAACATCGTGAGCCTTAAAAAATAATTAGGTAACCCTGGGACTATCTTAAGCTGCCAAAGAACACCATGAACCAGCTGCCAGTGTTGAAACTTGGAAACAAGCCCAGGAAAGCAACATGGTACACCATGGCCCCCCACCCCTAGAGACGGCTCCTATATTCGGATTGGCCACAGCTGCTCAATTGGTGATGCCAAGAGAGGGAAGGTCTTCATTGTTGGGGGAGCAGATCCAAACAGGAGCTTCATAGATGTTCACACCATGTATCCGAGAACATACCAGTGGGATTTAGCCACATTGGAGGGCCTTTTGCCCTGTTAGGAGCATGAAAGCTTTGTTCCCTCTTGTGAACCTCGTAACATCTGGGTGTTGGGACGTGGTGACTAGTCAGGAAATCAAAATTTGCCTGCAAGTTCTGAATCCTGAAGCGAGGACTTGGACTTTGCCAGAGGTGACCAGCCCCCTGCCATCCCCAAGAACATTCCACACATCATCTATAGCCATTGGAAACCAGCTGTATGTCTTTGCGGGTAGAGAGAGAGGTGCCCAGCCCATGTAGGATGTGAAGCTGC
The DNA here is from genome assembly GCA_028646485.1 of Cryptoprocta ferox. Lineage (NCBI taxonomy): Eukaryota > Metazoa > Chordata > Mammalia > Carnivora > Eupleridae > Cryptoprocta > Cryptoprocta ferox. The sequence continues at coordinate 103,397,668 of CM053572.1, read as the reverse complement.
ATGTGTTTGATGCAAACACTGTGACTTGGTCACAGCCAGAGACACTTGGAAAACCTCCATTCCCCGGGCAGGTCATGTGGTGGTGGCAGCAGGGACAAAGCTCTTCATCCATGGAAGCTTGGCAGGGGACAAATTTTATGATGATATCCATTGTCTTGATATAAATAACATGAAGTGGCAGAAGCTAAGTCCCACTGGGACACCTCCCAGAGGCTGTACTGCCCACTCAGCTCTCTCCCGGAGGGATGACTCCCACACGAGCACTGGATACCATGGATCAGAATCACACAGAAAAGTAGCATTGGACTTTGCTTAAATTTGACAATTTTCTACCCCTTGGACTATTGGATCATTCCATGTATGTCATTCCATGGCTTGTGATTTCTAAGAAAGAAGATTCAACCTCTGTCATTCTAAACTGTGATATTGAGAAAGAGGATTCCACTGACAAAGGAGTGACCCGTGGTGGTGTTTCACATCAGGAAAGCAGACTGTCACACATGGTCCCTGTTGTGTTTGGCAGGATGGATACAGAAGGGGAAATATACAGTGGATGTACTGTGACTCTAGTTGTATTAGTACACAGAACTAATAAATTCCACATTTTTATTAAATGATAAAAAATGTATATAATCAGGTAGATTTCTATGTCCCAGCGTGGAAAGAAATTAGAAACATATTGTTAGATGAAAGAGCAAATTTCCAAAAAAACTATTCTAATTAGTTCAAAAGAAAACGCAAAATGAAATCTACATTTCCACTCATGCACATATATTCAAGTACATGCAGAGAAAAAGTCGAGAGGAATAGTTACTATCTAGATATATCAGTGGTTACGTATTGGATGAAGAGTGGGATGGGGATGGAGCTATCAGAGGAGGTTCCCTGTGTTGTTTGGTAGTTGGTAAGAACATATTCACTTAGCCCTGTGTAACCGAAAATAAAGGAAGATCAGGTGAGGATTATCAGTGTTATTACTACGCCCTCCCCTAGTAGTATGACAGCAATGAGTACTACCTGCCCCACACCGAGTGGGTCCTCAGCCAGGCGTTTGGGCATGTCTCTAGGCTGTACATCATGGCCTCTCCATAGTTCACAAACGTCTTTTGCAATCTAGGGAAAGGACAAGAATGTGTAACTTACGCCATTTTTTGTTAAAGGTGCAATTTACTCCCAAAGTGAGTAATTAGTACATATTTGTGTGTTAACATGGAACATCCTGGAAATTTTCCAGTAATGGTATTAACGAGATATTGTATAATATACTTTAAAAGGTTTCAGGGGGCACCCGCGTGGCTCAGTTGGTTAAGCATCCGACTTCCGCTCAGGTCATGATCTCACAGTTCATGGGTTCAAGCTCCGCATCGGGCTCTGTGCTGACAGCTCAGAGCCTGGAGCCTGCTTCAGATTCTGTGTCTCCCTCTCTCTCTGCTCCTTTCCTGCTCACACTCTGTCTCTCTCTCTCAAAAATAAATAAGCATTAAAAAAAAGTTAAAAAAATAATATAAGGTTTCAGGAATCTGCCTTTTCTTCTTTTTTTGTAGTTGTCTTTAAAACATTTTTTTAATGTTTATTTATTTTTGAGAGAGAGAGAGAGAGACAGGGGAGGGACAGAGAGAGAAGGAGACACAGAATCCGAAGCAGGCTCCAGGCTCTGAGCTGTCAGCACAGAGCTCGATGCAGGGCTTGAACCCATGAATTGCGAAATCATGACCTGAGCTGAAGTTGGATCCTTAACTGACTGAGCCACCAGGCACCACTCTAGTTGTCTCTTTAAACACTAATATTTAAGTAAAAGAAAAATTTTAAGTAAACAGTAACTGTGCATTGACTTAGGTCTGCAAACCAGGAAAGTGGGGATGTGAAAGTTTTGAGGTGTGCAAACCTAGGTAGGGGGAGGAGGAAATATGGGAAGAGGGGGTACAGGTATGGCCAAGCCAGTAATGTTCTTTTCTGGACTTTATTCCTTCCTTCTCACTGCTGAGGATGTTGGGATATTTGAGATGCCTACCTCAGACCAGATCCCATGCAAACGTGGTACTTAGGCTTTTGCCCAGCACCCCTGTAGGATGTGACACCCAAGTTTCAGTCTGTCTTGTCCCTCTTCCCTGGGTGGCCCTTCCTAAAGGCAGGGAAGGCCCTACTGAGGAACCATCTGTGAGCAAGTGGGAGGAGCACGTGGCCAAGGAACGGATCCCTAGTGCTAACTGCATGACTGAGGGGAGTAGGTGGGAGACGGAAGAAGACTGAGACTTGAGTCTTGGGTTTAAATCCCAACACACCCCCTCAGATGGCTAGGAGATCTTGAGCAAGTCTCTTCAGACTTCTGAGCCTCCGTATTTTTCACACTCAGTCTGGGGCTGGAGGAGGGGACAGTGACAGATGAATGTGGAGACGCTTTGGAAACATGGCTCAATCCTTCTATTTTTATTATTGCTCATTGTGCTTGGCATTCCAAATATAAATGAGGTCACATTGCATAGGAGTGGCAAATATATTAGTCTGAGAGTTACAAATTCAAAAACTATGGGGCCAGACAGGTATCAGTAACATGGTGAGAGGGGCTGGTGTGCCACAGAGAGGGAAGAGGAGAGACAGTGGCAAACCACTGCTTGTTCTGAGAGGGATTTGTTTTTGAGAGAGAGGGGGTGCAAGTGAACGAGGGGCAGAGAGAAACAGAGAGAGAGAGAGAGAGAGAGAGAGAGAAAGAGAAGCAGGGCTCGCCTGAAGCAGGACTTGAACTCACAAACCATGAGATCATGACCTGAACCAAAGCAGATGCTTAATCAACTGAGCCTCCCAGGCGCCCGAAAAGGGATTGTTTGGGATTTGGTGCCCCTGAGCAATGAAGGAATGAGACCCCAGAGGTGCCACATTGTCTAATTGGCAAGGAGAAGCTGGAATTTGCTTTTTTTGTTTTTCTAATGTGAAATCTCCAGGCTAAAACAAAACAAAACAAAAACTGTGAAGCTCTTAGGTCATCAGTCTGTAACCCCGATATTAGGAAAAAAGTGAAAAACAAGTCATCAAAAAAAAAAAAATCAGAAAAGACTATCATGAATGGCTTAGGTGTCAGAAACCTACATGGTGATATCATTGTCCCACCAGGCTTTTGAGGGGAGGAAAAATATGCAAAATGGTTAGAGTGGGGTCAGACAGGCCTTCGAATACCAGCTCTGCCGCTTCTTAGCCGTGTGACCCTGGCCAGGCATTTAACTCACCTAAGCCTCAGTTTACTCATCTGTGAGATGGGGATGATGATAGTGCCAGGCTCATAAAGCTCTGGCCATGGACCTGGCACATGTAATTGGGCAATACATTTAATTGCTGAATAAGTAAGTGCTCTTAAAAGTGTTTTGCGAGCTGGCAAGTGCCCTACAAGTTGGGTGTGACTAATATATGCTCCAGATACACCTATTTGGTTTTGATAATTTGCCTTTATGAGGAATGTCAGTTAATACCTCTCTCTACTTTGACCTGGGGGCAGTTTCTGCACATCTACAAGGACCCTTTGGGGTTTGTGTGCCTTGGGAGCAGCTGAGTGCTGCAGACAGAGAAGCCCCAGGCAGTTGGCCATAATGAATTACTAATTACCCATGGATTGTTAGTTTATAAATACAAAACCCTCAGCATGGTTTGTCTTCATTGCATTTGACTTCTCTTTCAGAAAAAATTTTTTTTTGCATTGGAATTTCAAATATGTAAACACTGAGTATTGTATGTATGCTTTATTAATGACTGGAGCCATTGCGAACTATTCATTTCAACTATGTTTTTTTTTTTTGCTTTTACTAAATTGTCCCAGAAAGGGTTTACCTAGAACAAATCACCCTTACAAAGTGGGTGTCTTGGGGCGGGGGGAGGTTGGGCAGAGGCCGATAAGAGGGAAAGAAGGACATCCCAAGTATCTTGCATATTCATGGTCGTGTATAGAGCATGCTTGCGTCTTTTATCACTTCTGATTTTTCTGGGTTCGGGTATTTAGGGTCGGAGGGTGCAGGAACTTGACAAAGTCATCCAGTAGGTTAGCAGACCTGGGCCTGGACTTAGGGGTTTCCGGTTGGGACTTTAACATCCTCTCCACCAGCTCTGTAGAATCTAGAGCAGCAGGTGCAGTGGCTGGAGAAGTGGCCGTTAACTAGGTCAGTGATCAAAGGAAACTCAACACAGATGGGGCCTGACACTGGGGTTGAGAGAGAAGCAGGATTCTCACCTCTGACTGAGGTGATGAGCGCAGTTCAACAGGATGACCATGCAGTGCACGGTGAGGACTCCAATGCCCAGCAGACTGATAGGACCCACCTAAGGGGAAAAAGAAGTGGGGACAGCAACCATACACTGATCATTCCTGTAACCGCCCCTCTTCCAGTCTTGGGTGTTGGGCCCCTCTCATCATAAAGCTGTGTCTGGGATGAAGGTCCCTGCCTGCATGTCCTTGTGCCCCTAGACACTCTAGTTCAAATGCCCTTCTTAGCATCGAGGCAAAGTGGCTGCCCATTCTCTGCTTGGATACTTCCCATGACTACCCCACCACCTCCACGGACAGCCCATGCTCTTCCTCATCTGCCTTGAGTTCTGCCTTCTAGATCCCTTGTTCCTTTTTCATACCCTGGCCCTCAGTTCCTCCAAGATACTTGAAGATCAAGTTTCCTCTTATGACTTGGTTCTCTTCCTCCAGCATAGAGTTGTCAACAGGGGCATTTGTGATATTTTCCAGATGACTCTTCATCGTGGAGGCCCTGCTGTGCATTGTAGGTTGTTCAGCACATTCCTTGGCCTCTACTGAAAATGTCAGGAGCATGCTCTCTCCCCATGAGCTGTGACAGATGAGAATGTCTCTAGACACTGTAAATGTCTTGGGAGGTGTATGTGCAAACTTGTCCCCAGTCAAGAATCATTGCTCTAGTATGTCTCATTTGTCATTAATTCTTATTTTTTTTAAAGATTGTATATATTTAAGGTGTATGACACAATGATTTGACATACATATACATAGCAAAATGATTACTACAGTCAAGCTAATAAAATATCTTATGCTCATATAGTTTCCATTTTTTATTTGTGTGATGATTAAAAAACAGAGCTAGCTCATTGTTAATTCTAATCTCCCAGATATGATCAGAAGGCCATAGAGTAAAGAAGGACTCTCTAATGTCCTCTGTTGTTGGACACTTGAGCCTTTATAGATATGACCTGATGCAACATTATCACAAAGATACAAATGAGAGATCAAGAGCACCACCAGATTTCACTAGAATGTAGCCTCCTTATAATGGAGACTTCCTTTGATCTTATTTACTTCCACATTCCCAGGGCCTAAGAATGCACATAGTAGGTGCTGAATATGTATTTCTCAAATGAATCATGGTCAGAAGTTCTGATGGGAGATGGGTGGCAGAGAAATCATCTAATGACTCTTGGGAAGTAAAAATCAGAGGATAAAAGAGCTAATAGCAAATACCACACTGGCAAAGATAGTTTGGCTGAGGGCCATGTGGTAATAATACTCTTCAGAAGTTCTAGAACCCTGAGGATTTCAAAGGGGGAGAGTCTCATCTCAGGGTTGGAACTGCTACAGATTGGACGTCATATCAGAAGAACCCAGGGTCTTGATATGCCTTCTTTTGACATGGGGACCACTTACCAGGCTTGGAGAGACGGAGAAATTAGCATCACCTAAATGGAAATCATATACTTGGCCATCAATTCAGTTCAACAGATATGAACTGCGACTTCCTGTGTTCCTGTCTCTACAGCAGGTTTTGTGAGGAAGTGTAAAAATACATCAGTGAGTTTCCACCCTTGGAGTTTTCAGGGAAGCGAGGAAAGTAGGTATACTAAAAAAATTATGTCTCATCTTTGTAAGTGCTGTAAGGATTTCAGGTGAGGTAGATAGAAGTTCTAGAAAACCACAAGGTGAAGGTGGCATTGATTTTAATAGGAAACAGTAAAATTTCACAGGGGAGGCAGACTTTGAAAGGCAGAAACAAGGGAGAAGGAACATCACAAGCAAAGAGACAAGGGTTGGGTGACACAGGGTGTCAGCAGACTGGTGACGCCTTCGTTATCCTCATCTTTCAAGCCATGTTCTCTCAGTCAACCATTGTAATGGTGTGAAACAAGAGCTCACACTCATGTATCTGCAGGGACCAGGCTACTAGGGTAAATGAGTGAAGTGGGCTGGATATAGTTCTAGGGCGTGGGGAGGACTGTGGCAAAGTAGACTGTGTGCCGGTGTGTGAGTATGGTGCGTCTTTAAGAATAGCAGTGGGATGGGGGAATTGGATGAAGGGGTTCAATAGGTACTGGGGATGTAACGTGCAACGTGATGACCATAGTTAACATGGGCGTATGGTATGCGTGCTTGAACGTTGCAAAATAGATGATATATCATATACGTACATACACAGGAAGAGTTGGATGTTAACTAAACTTTTTGTTGTAATCTTTTTTCAATGTATGTCAAGTCATTATGTGGTACACCTTAAACTTATATGGTACTCTATGTCATTTATATCTCAATAAAACTGGGGGACAAAAAAGAGTAATGGCCTGTCCCCTCCAGGCACACTCCATTTGACTCCAGTGGATTGATGCCAAGCAGCACATTTCCTATTGCAGAGGGTATGCCCAAATTGCCCATTGATCAGTAGTGCAAAGGCCTTTGGGGCCTACCACCTCTCCCCCCCTGCCCTAATGGGTAAACCTAGTTCTCATCACACAGATCCCTCTTACCAATAAGCCGGCATTTTTCATGGCCAGGGGAAGCCCCAGGAGCCCTGTGCCAATGTTGCATTTCAATAAATGGATCAAGGTTTGCATCCTCCTGTAGGGAAGAGAAGGGAGACAAGAGGGTATGTTAGTGGGTAGGAAAGGTGATCCAAACTCAGGCTCCTTTCAGCATCTTCAGCACCCTCCACCCTTTGGGAGGAAGGACAAAACCAGATGAAGCGAACTCTGGAACATCTGGTCCAGGGCTGGTGCTAGTCTAAGTGACTCAAAAAATATTTTACACACAATAGGCTCTAAAGAAAAGATTAACAATTGCTACCATTCTGGATAAGCCTCTAGTACCAGTTTATTCATTAATTCATCTAGTGATTTATTTTACCGTATAGTCACTCAAATAATTTTTATTGAGACCTACTAGATGCTTGATATCTAGATGGACAATGAAAAAACTAATAATTTTCTTAGTTTATAGAGTAATTATTGGTGCCGGTTTGCTTATTAGTTCACTCACTAGAAAAAAACATAACCTCTCCTGATATATGGAGTATTTATTGGTTCTAGTTCATTCCTTCATCCATTTACGTAATTAATATTCCTGTGACCTGTTCCATGCCCTGCACTGGATGCAATTTAATAACAATTTTACTGTGCCTACAGAATGCTAACTATGTGCCTTGTAGGGTGCTGGGTACTAGGGTTCTAAATGCTCTCCATGCCTGTGCTGGCAGTTTCTGCTCAGGCACCACCCATGCACTGGGGAGGGGGAAGGTGGGGCAGGATCATGAGAAGACAATCAAGAAGGAACTGAAATGAAAAGCTGAGTGCAAGAGCAATGAACCCAGAGGTAAGGAGTCCTGAGAGAAGGAGCACTGAGTTCTGAGTTCCAGATCTGCCATTAACCTACAAAATTTGGTCCCTATTTTGGAAAGACCCTTAGCTGCTTACATCTTCTGTTTCTTCATCTGCCAAAGAAGTAAGATAGAGGGAATAATTATTGCCCTGCCTACCTCCCAGGGAAGTGATAAGAATCAGAAGAGGTAATGACATGATGAATCTTGGAATCACGAAGTGCTTCTAAGAGGCAAGGCATCATCACCATCACCACCACCATCATCATCACCATCCTCCTCCTCCTCAGCAACACTACCGCCTTTGGTCTGACCTTATGGTGCTCACCTGCTAGAAGGGCCTCCTGGAAGGGGAAGTAGAGCTGGGTGGATAGAAAACAGGCAAATAAGGGCTGGTTGAAGCAGGTAGATGTGGCCCCTCCTTCTAGAATACAAGGTGCCTTGAGGAGGCCATTGGAGATACCTTCTTGTGCTGTCTTAGAACTGTCTAGAGGCAACTTAGCATGGTCACACAGCAAGTCCCTTAGAGACTGAGCTCATGTCTCTAGGTCTTTGTCTCATTGGTTAGGGAGTCAGGGCCATGTCAATACCGACCTGGGAGAGGGTTGGGACCCCCCTGACTTCTTGTATCTTCATCAGTTCAGTCTATCCACCTGAGGGTGGGAGGGACCTGTGGTACCTTCACTTCCAAGAGGCCATTTTTATCACTTTTATTTCTTGATAACTGCAATTGTTGGAAAAAATGTCAAAGCAACAAAACAAAACAAAACACCACTCTTTATCTTTTGTCAATTACTTGATAGTAATTTCTCCAAAAGATGTGCTCTTTCTCCCCTCTTCATGTGCTCTGTCCTTCCATCCCTCACTTCTTTCCTACAGCAGCATCTTGTCCAAGTTGAATCAGATCTCTTGGAAAAAGTGAGACCAACTTTTGGAGAAACCATGTGCTCTGGCTGACAGCATTCTAGATCAGGGACTTGCAGAGTAAAATACAAGTTGGGATTTTTAAAAACATAACTTTATTTTTCCTTGAAGAATGATACATTGCCCTTGTAAAAAAAAACAGTGGAATTCCACTAATTGGAAATAACCACTGTTAGCATGTTGGCTAACATTCCTCTGGACATTTCTGTTTGTTTTTAAGTGCACACAAGTTTCCACAAGGAGAGCCATTATAATACTATATCCTAAATTAATTTTATGAATAGTGTGCCCCACACACTTTCAATCAACATAGGTTTCCTTTATCACTTATAATGGCTGCATTGTATTCTACTGTATGTATGTATCATATTTTATTTATATAATCTCCTATTGTTTCCAAATTGTCAATATTATAATCGGTGCTTCAATAAAATTATCATGTGCACTTGTGTTATTCTGTCATTAGGAAAAATTCCTAGAAGTGGTATTTATCAAAGGATATAATTATTTATATCCATACTTAAGAATACCTACGTAACACATTGTATGAAATTCAAAAGGTAAAACAAAAACAAGAACCAAAAAACCTTACATAGTGGCTATAAATCTCTGCCTCTCAGTTCCCCATTTCTCTTACCCCTAAGGAGCCACTGAAGCCAGTTGTGTGTGTGTGTGTGTATGTGTGTGTGTGTGGATGTGTAATTCCAAAGGAAGCATATGCCAAATAAGTATTTGCATGTTTTTAAAAAATTTATTTATTTAAATTCAAGTTAGTTAACATACAGTGTAGTATTAATTTCAGGAGTAATATTTGTATGTTTTATATAAATACATGTTATGATTTGATATATCTTACAACATTGCTCTCTGGAAAGGTCCCAGCTTAATTCTTCCTAAAAGGACTAGAGGAAGAGCATTACCTGACATCCTTATCAACACTGGGTATTATCAGTTACAATCTTTTTATGTCCAAGGCTATTATCTGATCTGATTACTAGATGATAGTCTATCTGGCAATAAAGTTCTAAGAAAAAGTTCCATGTGTCTGAGTTTATAGCAGTGAAAGTAGGGACATGGGGCTAGGAGGGTTTATAGGAGACAGGGAGGGAGAGAATAAATAATAGTAGATGTAGAAAGAGAGGAAAGCAGAGGAAGCTGGAAGGGTGAGCACCAGCCTCTGATAGAAAAGTGTTCCTAGAATCAGGCTCATGTTGGGGACAGCCCCTCTATCTGGGTTCTCTGCAACAACCCAGAAGCATGCATAATATCTAGAGCCACACGGATCAACCTTCCTGGGTTCTGCTTTCGTGTTTCCTCCATGCGTGTCCTGTTCAGTGGGGATGCAGGTGTGAGGAAGAGAGAACTAGGCAGGTGTGGCCCAGGGCTGTGAAGGCAGCCGCGCTCGGCCTCACTCAGATCTGGAGGGGCAGGACAGCCACTTACGATAAGCCATTGACTTCCTCAGCAGGATGGACGTTCTCTGCAGTGACATTGCTGCTCCTCTCCAAGAGTGACTTGGACCCATCATCCAAGGAGCTGGAGTCACTGTTGAAGTCCCTTCCAAGCAGTGACATCTTCAACAAGGTGGGCAGGTGGTGGCAGCTCAGGGTGAAGGCCTGTAACAGCCTTGAACCAGCCTCCCATGGGTTTTTCTCCAGGGAAACCGGGGCTGCAGGCCCGAGACAAGGGTGCCTGACCCAGACTGAAGCCCAAATGTGTGAATCAGTGGAGCACTGGTGGCAGGAGAAGCTGATGTTGACTGTGCCTCACCTGGCTTTGGGGACACTTATGAGAGTCTCATCTCAGCACGACCCTCAGTGCCCCTCACGATTGGTCAGCCACACGCCAGGACTCACCTGGGCTTCCAGTCCCTCCCAGTTCAGCCCTTAATGCTATAGGGCAAAGTGAACAATGTGCCTGGGAGGAGGGAAACACCATTGGACTGCAGGTCCTGGTGCCGGGATGTGGGGCCAGGCTCAGCGCCCATCTACCTCTGGGAGAGGAAGCCAGAGCTACCTCACAATGGAGGCTGCCCAGCCAATAAGGTGCCGCAGAATCCCAGGATGCAGGTGTGGCCCAACCCAGGGTGGGAATGAAGAGTGGCTTTTCAGGCCCCAGTGCTACCTGCTAAGAATTCCTGTACAGGAAGGGTATGTGGATTGCCCCCTATTTGGAATGGAGTACAAAAGTAAACTGAAAAAAACATCATTTATTCAATGATTATCTATCTGTCTATATATTGAATAAATACATCTTTGATTTTTTAAAAAATCAAAGCAATTCTTTTTTTAAAATAAGTTTTAAAAAATATTTATTTTGAGAGTGAGAGAGTGCACATGTGTGAGTGGGGCAGAAAGAGAGGGAGAAGAGAGAGAATCCTAAGCAGGCTCTGCATTGTCAGCACACAGCTGACACAGGGCTCGAACTCACAAATTGTGAGATCATGACCTGAGCCAAATCAAGAGTCAGATGCTTAACCAACTGAGCCATCCAGGCACCCTAGGAGGGCTGCAGTTCTAAAGTGGTGGTCAGAGAGAGCCTCACTGAGAAAGTGACACACGGGTAAAGGGCTGAACGGGATGAGGGAGCTTGCCTCATGTATGTCTTGGGTGAGAAACTTAAAGCAGAGGGAACAGTAAGTGCAAAGATCCTGAGGCAGGACAGGGCCTGGGTATTTTGGAAATGGTAAGAAGGCCATGTGGCTGGCTCAGGATGCACTAAGGAGAGGGGAGATGAGTAGAGTGGGCATATGTCTGGTTTGCCCAGGACTGTGTTGATGTGTGTTTATTGCCCAGACATAATTACCAACAGTGCTTCTTTTCACTATTAAAAGTGGTTTGGATGAGAAATTACATGGTCACACCAGAGGTGTGGAGAGTAATGTGGAAGTAATGGAGAGGGGTGGAATGGGAAGGGCAGGAACTTGTAGGTCACTGTAATGCCTTTAATTTTTACTCTGAGATGAGGAATCATGGAGGGTTTGAGAAGAGAAGTGACATGACTTGCATTTTAACCAGATCTCTCTGGACCCTGTGTTGGGAGCAGATGGAAGGAGGGCAAGGGCCAAAGTGGGGAGATTATGAGGAGGCCACTGCAATGAGCCTTGTGCTAGTCAACAGTGGTTTAGACCAGGGTGGTAGCTAAGGGATGGTAAGTGCCTGAAGTCTGGGTACTTCCATTTTTATTTATTTATTTTAAATGTTTAGTCATGTTTGAGAGAGAGTGTGAGTAGGGGAGAGGCAGAGAGAGAGGGAGACAGACGATCCGAAGTGGGCTCTGTGCTGACAGCAGAAAGCCCGATGCAGGGCTCGAACTCATAAGCTGTGAGATCATGACCCGAGCTGAAGTCATTGGATGCTCAACCAACTGAACCACCCAGGTGCCCCAGTCTATGTACTTTTAAAAGGTAAAGCCTAGAGGATGTGCTGATGTGTGTGAGCAGGGTAGAGAAGAAGGGGAGAGGTCAAGAGGACCTCACAAATTTTGACACAACTGGGAAGGAAGGAGTTGGGGTGCACAAGCCTTGTCTTGAAGATGCACTTGCAGAGGAAGCCCAGACACACCCTACTTTGATTTCTTGTTCATTTGCGATGGTCTGGACAGGTTACGTAGGAAGAACATGGCGACCATGTCAACTTGGTATTACCACAAAATCAACCCCCAGAGCTTCTCCCTTCCTCTGAATGTCAAATGAGACTTCTCCCTCCTCTGATGCCCTAAAGGCTTGCTCTTAGGTTGAGAAGAATTCCCCTCCCCTACTGCATTTATTCACCACTTTAATACTTCCTACATGCCTACCCTGTTAGGCACTGCAAGCTTAGCAACAAACACTTTCAAGGAGTCTGCACTTCTGTGGAAAGTAGGAAGATGACCCTAAACCAGAAAATCAGACAGTGAGAGATGATAAAAAAATGCCATGCTCGTTTTAAAGCAAAGCAAAACAAAACTCAAAAATACAAAGAGAAGACAGACTCACCGCCACTGTCCAGGGAGGACAACTGTGAACATCTGATGTGCTTCGTTCACGCACACATGAGTACTTGCAGACTTCCTGCCACCAACTTAATGTGTAATGCGTAATAAAAAAAACTGTGATACACATAACATAAAATTTACCATCTTAACCATTTTTAAGAGTGCAGTCCAGTAATGCTAAATGATCCCCAACCTTGTGCCACCAATCTCCAACCCTCTTTTCTTCTTGCAAAATTGAACCTCTGTACCCATTACACAGCTTGCCTGTTCCCCCCGCCAGCCACCACCCCCCCATACCCTTCTAGGTGTTTATGAGTCTGACTACTCCAGGTACCTCATAAAACTGACACAATGCATCATTTGTCTTTTGGTGACTGGCTTGTTTCGCCAGACACATTTTTGCTCTCTTTCACTTTGACCATTGCCATCTGAGTCATCTCTTGGGCCCTACAAAGTTAGGGGTGTTGTGCACAACTGTGTGAGCCCTGAACCCATCTGTCACTACATGCTTGATCATCTGCAAGTCACTTCCTATCTCTAAGCCTGTTCCCTTACCTGAAAATGGGGACAGTGACAGTATATACCTCATAGGGTGGTTGTAAGGATTAGGGAGATAACTCCATGCAAGACATAGTAAGGGCTCAGTGAGGGAAGGAAGAAAGGATTTTCTGATTCTTGATTTAAAGCGCAAGCTCTGACACTTAAAGAATCAGTTGGGATGAGGAGAGGGTGGAGAGTCTGTGTGTGTGTGTGTGTGTGTGTGTGTGTGTGTAAACCAGTACCAAACAAACAAAAAAAAAAACCACCTTAATATCCTCACACTCAGACACAATTCTAATACTTGGCATTCTTTAGTGTTGCTGACATTGACGAATGAGTCTCCCCAGCTTGCTTTGATTGGTTACATCTATGTTACTAAATTTATTTTTCTTTCCAAAATTGAGCTTTAGTCAGATATGCCCAAGTGATAAGATTAGCCTTCCACTGTAGGGGCTTCTGGCTGGACATGAGTATGACAGTTTTTAATAACAGAGAGGACAATCTTAAACTTAACAAGTCTGGATGGGGGTGATGGTGGAATATGGCGGGAGAGGCGAGCTCAGAGAGAGGAAGAACGCTTCCCCGGGGCTCTGAGCCAGTCAGTGGGAGGTCTTTGGGTCTGCTGATGAAAGAGAGAAGTGCAGGGTGGAAGTGATAAGCCAGCTCCCTGGCCAGGTGGGCTGTGTACCACTGCATAGGCCAAGGGTGTCCTGCCCCCAGGCAGGTGCTCTGCTGAGAGACTATGGGATGTGGGTGCGGTCTGCTGGCCCTCCTCCCACCTGAGCAGGGCTGGTGCTCACGAAGTAATCTTCTCGAAGTCTAGCAGGTAGAAGTCCTGCACAAAAGGAGCAGATCAGGGTTTAGGAATTGGGGCAGACACTCTCCCCCAATATCTTCCCTCGGTCGTATTGGGAGGATCACAATTGAAAAGAAGCAGGAAAGGGCCTTTCAAACACTGTCTTAAAATGGAGACTGAAACAAGTATGGGTCATTCCCATAAATTATAGGAGGTCCGATGAGAAACTCTCTCCCTTGAGACTATAGATCTGCCTATAATAGCTCCTCAGTTACTTGGGGGCACTTTCCCAGTTTTCGTAGTTTTAGGGAGGAAGGAGCAAACGCTGCTTGGAAGGTTGAGCTGGTGTTTCGGGTTGGCTCACTCCTGCTGCCAGCCAAGCTCAGACATGAGGAAAGGCCCAGGACTGTCAAGGAAGCAGGTCAGAGTGGAAGTAGTCCATACTTTGTCCTCGAGAGCAGTTAGTGTCCCTCCACCCTTATAAGGACCCGTGATGGTATCGACTTAGGTGATTACCTGTATTTCTTCCCCCGTGGAGAGTAAACTAGCTTTTTTGAGGGCAGCGATGCTTTCTCACTCATTGGCATATCTCCTTTAGAGTATCAGTTAACTTTTGCTGCATAAAAACTCCCACATCTTATGGCTTAAAACCACATTTATTATTTCTCACAATTCTGTGGATCATCTGGGCAATCCTTATGGTTTGGGTCAGCCTGACTGGAGCTGCGTGTGGTCTAGGAGGCTTCCCTCATGTGTCTAGAAGTTGGTAGGCTGGTTGATTCGAGGGATGGGCTCAATTGGGATGATTCATTTCTGCTCCACATGCCTTCTCGCCCTCCAGTAGGCTGGCTCAGCCTTCTCCACCTGGTGGTCTTCACTCCATAGCACAATGAGAAATAAAAGTCCTGATGCACAAGCCATCGCCAAACCTCTGTTTGAATCACATTTACTCATGTCCAACTGACCCAAATAAGTCACAAGGGCAAGAGCAGATTCAAGGAGTAGAGATATGGATTTCACCTCTTGATGGGATTTAGCCATGTTTTTCAAGGGAGGAGTTGTAAAGTCACATTGTCAAGAGGGATCTGTGGCCATTTCTGCAAACTACTACAAGAACCTTGAGCTATGCTTGACACACAGAAGTTAGAAAGCTTGTTGCAAGAATTAAGAGGTGAATAATGCCAAATACTGTAATGGCATTGTCCACTCCCCTACCCCCTGCCATTGACACATCTACTTCCATGCCTCCTCCCTACTGTTGAGATCTTTGACCTGGGCCAAAACTTTATCCAGTGGTTTAGGAAGTTTATTGCTCTGGGCTTAAATATGATGGCTCCTTTCTGAGAGTTGCAGCTCACATTGGACCTCTTTGCCCTATCCATTTTGACACAGGAGCTGTGCATACCTTGCTGGATTACAGGTTATGTCCCCTACTCTTTGCTCATTGAACAGATCTGGAAAAAGGGAAACTCTTGGTCCACCAGATCAGGGTCACCCTTAGCCAGCTGCACCTCCTTCTGCCAGTTGCTGTCACTCGGTTCCGTTCCCCCTGGTGGCTTCTTCTTGCATAGCACCACTCAAGGCACCGTCAATTGCCAAAAAGTTGGATGGACTCAAGAGCCTCCCATGGGAGAGCTCTCGACTTAATGGGAAGCTAGAGATGGAAAGAAAAGGAATAAACAAAACTACATTTTTAAATTACCATCTAGACCCTGTAGCCAGTGAGTCCTTGTTTGTTTCACCATGACTTGGCCCAGAAAAAAAGATAAAGCAGCAAAATAAAGATAATGCATATAAAAGATATCCACATCAGTAAAAGTCAGGTGCTGGTGGGTACGGGACATTGCCATTCTCACTGAATAAAAATGGTGGAATTGGAAAAGGTGAGAGGGCCTCTCGAGAGGATCAGCTCGTCCAGGGCCTGATAGGTTCCTGCCACAAAGCCCACGAAGCCCAGGATGCTGATCAGGGCGTCCTTGGCAATGGTGAGGGGGCTCATTCCCTCTGAGTAGTAGGTGGTGATCTCCAGGAGGGGCGGGATGATGAGGGCCAGGGCGCTGCTGCTCACGGACCCCACCAGGGAGAGGACCAGGTCCAGGCGGGGGATGAGGATGGCCAAGGTGCCTGCAGGAGAGGATACAGGATACATGGATCTTCGGGATTTAGCCATGTTTTTCAAGTTTGGTTTTAAAATCTTTTTCTTAAAACACAGACCAGTTGTTTCTCACATTTAGTTATGTAAATAAAACATCAAAAGTCCTGTAATTAATCACATTCATTAGAGGTTACACATTAAAAATTTCGTGTGTCTCAGGGCACCTGGGTGGCTCAGTCGGTTAAGCATCTGACTCCATCTCAGCTCAGGTCATGATCTCATGGTTTGTGGGTTCGAGCTCTGCATCAGGCTCTGCAGAGCCTGCCTGGGATTTTTCTCTCTTGCACACAAAATAAATAAACTGAAAAAAATGGTGTGTCTCTAATGATTTTTCCAAAATACATATTCATATTATTGGGAAGAGAAATATTCCTTCTGCTTACTTGGATTGGGAGGCAGAGTCAGGGGACCAACTGACAATAGATTAACAGGACAAAAGACAGGCTAGGGAGACGTCAGATGAGTTGGTTCCTCCCATAACAGCCAAAGATAGGGGTTCACATGTCTATTTCATAAGGTGAAAGGAGGGAGCCGAAAGAGCATCTATGTAAGAACAAGTGGAAGTTATGACTGGTTCCTATCATTTATTTAAGGAATTAGTCTGTGATGATGGTTAGTCTTCCTTCTGGTTGGAAACCTTCCAGAGACGGGATTTATAGACGCTGTACTTCTTCTGAGGATCCTCCTAATTCAGCAATGGAAGTTTAGATAAGGGTTTATTTTTCCCTTCCTGTGGTTGCTGTTTGTTCAAATTTAGCTTAAAATAATTTTTATGCCGCCAAGGCACACCTTGAATCCTACATTATTCAACAACAATTAAGCTCTTACTTGATAAATAACATTAAGTATCAGTGCTAGGAACTGTCCCGTCTGCTTAGGACGTATCAATGTACAAAAGAGAGAGAAATTTTTAAAAAGAGCCTTTATAGAGCTAACATTTTAATAATTGACACAACTATAAGCACCCCTTTCTTGCAAACAATTAGAATGTGAAATTATTTATAGGCGAAAGGGGTCTTCAGTTGGAACAAGATTGCAGGGTCTCATTCAAAGAATATCTTCTGCAGGTTTTACATCCATGTCAGAAAACATCTAACAGACATTAGAAGCTAAAGATTTTGAAATTATCTATTTATTAGTAGGCTATTTTACAGGCCTGGGCTTCTACATTTCTTAGTTGACTTGTTGGCAGATTTCCACCAAGAAAGCCCAAAAGCCTCCCCCAGGCCTGCTGTGGAAGAGTGCGGTGTATCTGAACCAAAACAGGTGTGGAAGGCAGGATTCTGGCTTCCCGTTGTGTGGCCTTGGGTAAGTCCCTAACCTCCTTCTCAGCCTGTTCCCTCCTCTGCAAAGTAGGGATAAATGCTATCTATCTCTTTAGGTATTACGGCTCACACTGCAGATGGTGTTAAAGTTTTAAACTGGTTTATGCCCCTAGATAACAGAGTTAGTTGATGTAAAGCCCTTAGAAAAGTTATCTTCATTGTTACTTCAATTTATTTCCTCATTTGTGCTGATTGGGGCAATGCATGCAGAAGCTGGAGGCTCCAGGAACTGTTATCTTCGAGGACAAAAGTCTTTGATCTCTAAGGTTACGAATGGTAGTGTTCCTGCTTCCTGGGATAAACTGGGGACATATCACTTCAAAGAAAGACAACCAGCGTCCATTGATTGCATAGGTTGGTCTAGTACAGTAAGAAGCAAGAATCTCCCTGAGGAGGAGTCTTAGAATCACAATTAAAAGGAGCCTTAGGGGGCGCCTGGGTGGCTCAGTTCGTTAAGCCTCTGACTTCGGCTCAGGTCATGATCTCATGGTTTGTGGGTTTGAGCCCCGCGTTGGGCTCTGTGCTGACAGCTCAGAGCCTGAAGGCTGCTTCAGATTCTGTGTCTCCCTCTCTCTCTCTCTGCCCCTCTCCTGATCACACTGTCTCTCTCTGTCTCTCAAAAATTAATAAAATGTTAAAAAAAAAAAAAGGACCCTTAGAGCAGTGCCTGGGTGGCTCAGTCTGCTGAGCATCCCACTTCAGCTCAGGTCATGAACTCACAGTCTGTGAGTTCAAGCCCCATGTCGGCGGGCTCTGTGCTGACAGCTCAGATCCAGGAGACTGCTTTGGATTCTGTGTCTCCCTGTCTCTCTGTCCCTCCCCTACTTATGCTCTGTCTCTCTTTCTCCCTCTCTCTCTCTCAAAAATAAACGTTAAAGGAGCCTTAGGGATAGCTGGGGAACACCACATTTCACACAGGAAACTATCATCTCCTTAGCCCCTGCTAAAACACTTGCACAAGTGGGCTGCCCTGGATCATGGGGCGTGAAGCATGAGGAGGACTGCCAGGGGGTGACTGGGTCCAGCTGAAGCCCAGGGGGCAAGTCCAGCTCACTGGTGCCAGTGGGGAACGTGAGCCTAGGGTTCCCAAATCATTTCGTTTCCTCCCCAAAATGTTAGAAATCTGGATTTGTATATGAGATCTCAGACATTTTAAATGTTGGCTAACATTTATACAACACTCAGGCTCAAATAACACACCTGTGCTGTCAGATTAGACTCACTGGCCACCAACCTCTGTCTTGGAGGTGGAGGGTGCTGGCTCTGGACTCAGATGATGTGGGTTCAAATCCAAGTTCTGGCACTTCCTGGCCAATTATTTACTGCCCCCTGCTTCAGTTTTCTCCTTTGTAAAATGAAGGGTATTTTAGTCCTACCTCATTAGAGTTCCTGCAGGGCCGAATAAAATACTATGAAACATAGCCTAAAAAGAGCCCAGTGTCTGGTACACAGTAGGTATTTAATATCAGTTCTTATTATGATGATTATTGTTCAAGATGCTGTGTTACTCCTTCAGGCTGGACACCTGTGAATCTGACTAATTAGGTACATGTAAGAGTTAGGTTGTCCCTGAGGCTTACATGAGTTACTACTTGTAAAGTATGGTCCTTGAAATACAGTTAGTGCTCAAACAATGCTAGTTATCATGACTATCCTTTACCATCTGGCTGATTCCTGATAGCCCTCAGGGAAACAGCAACATTGTGCTGTGCCTTGTACTCACATGTCAGGCAGACCATGGCAAGGCGGATGGACAAGTCCAGAGGCAGTGCCCAGCGCTTTGACACCTGCGAGGTGGCAAAGGGGATGATGATTTCCGCAGGGACGTAGAACTGCAGGGCGTAAGTGCACAGGATACCAACGATGTACAAGAGCTTGACTGACTGGTACAGCCTGCAGGAGAAAGCAGAGCAATGCTCCCTGAGGCCACTGTGCTCTGGCACCTGTGCCCTTGGAACATTAACCTCTGACCTTGGGATAGTCCCTTGGGCTGCAGTTTCCTTGTTTGAAGATGATGGGCAGGGGGCTTCTCAGAGCTAAGAGGGAGTCACAGCAGAGCACACAGTGAAAACAGAGTCAAGCGTCATGAATTCAAATGGAAACGCATCATCTCCAAATAAAAAGAATCTTGAGCATGGCTAGATGTAACCACTATCACTTGGTGGTCAAGTTTGGGTTTTAGGAACTACAGGCTCAGGCCAAGTACCCCATGCAGGGAGATAGAAATGTTAAGTGGTGAAGACCAAAAACGCTGGGTCTAAAATACTCTAGTCCCTTGTGATCTAATGTCAGTCCTTAACAATTTTCTGGATTCCCCCAAAGCTCTTGGCACGTAAGAGGCCCTCAACAAATGCTTCTACTAGGTTGAGAGAACAGCAGAGTCCTGAATCCTGAGAGGAAGACACAGTCTACAAATAGGGTTGTGTGCAGGTTGGGGGTGAAAGTAACCCTTGAAGGCCTTGGACTGAGGCAGAGACAGTGTGATAGGGGGTGTTGGGTTTTACCAAAGCCTTTTTTGACCTATGGAGATAGGACTTTTTCCTTTAGTCCACTAATGTGGTAGTTACATCTCACATACTTAAGAAACGTGGTGTGTATGTGTGTGTGTGTGTGTGTGTGTGTGTGTGTGTGTGCTGGGAGCCATTCCTTAGATTAACTTCCACATTTCTGAGTTTCTTGTTCTCACTAGTCCTTCTGCTTGAAACACCACTTTACTCCATTTCCACCTGTGTGGAATGGAGTAATCCCACTGATTTTTTTGAAATTCCCATCTTTTGAGCAGTATTGCATGCCAGATATTTTTAGACATGCCCAACTTAAATCTCAGGGCAACTCTGCATTATAGATGAAGGAATGGAGGGTCAGAAAGGTTGAGTAAATCATCCATGACCACAAGCTAGGAGGTGGCGCAACGGGGACTTGGGCCCACGAGTGGCAGAGTTGTCCTTGTCTGGACAGAACTGTCTTGTTGAAAAAAAAGATTCCCATTCTGATGGATTTCTTTCCTCAAAGGTCCCAAAGCCTCTTTGCTATGCTGGAGGGCTCCTTTTTCTGTTCTATTTGTGTATATACGCTATCTATCCCTCCCCCATTCTCACTGGATCACGAGCTGGGGAAGGTAGTGAAGTTCAAGATCTTAGCCTACTCAGTCAGTGCCTCCATGCTCCCTTGTACTTAGACTGGCATCTCCACGCAATTGGCATGCAGGAAATGCTTGATGTGTGACATTATCAACTTGAGAAAGGAGCCCCATTTAGGCAAATTAAGCCTCCACGTGACCCTTAAAAAGACAAGTACCCTGTCAGTAATGACATGCCTGGGTGTGGGAGACAGTGCCACACAATGCAATATGGGTTCATGTGTCTATTTAAGTACTGGCTGAAGTCTGGGTCAGCTAACTATTGCATGAATCAGATGCATTTGAACGTAACATTTTTACAGTTGTCTTCCCAAATTGGTTCTTGTTTCACTACTTTTTTCTCCTAGCTACTCTGACTAAGGCTTAGGAAGTGTCACTGGAAATGAGTGTTGCTGCCCACCGACCCCTTTCTCTGCCTCTTATTCTCCCTGAGGGCCCCTCCCTTCTCCCCTTAGGTGACCAAGGACTGTCACTTCTCTCTCTTCCTAAATCATGTCCTCCATACTAAAACTATCAAGGCCTCACTCAACACGGGAGGTTGTTGTTGAAAGAGGAGCTCCCTGGACAGAGAAACCAGAGCCCAGGGTGCCAATGACAATTCTGCTTCTCACTGTGGAGGCCCTGTAGACCTCAGTTGCCATCTGTGGAAGGGAGGAGGAAGTAACCCCCACATTTCTACCAGGCCCCAAGTCCCCACCACCTGAGGGCCTGTGAAGTTACCAGCAGTTGGGTAGGTTAAGAGTTATGCTGGCCTTGATGTCATTTCCAAACCGCAGGTAGCCCAGAGCCCCGATGCCAATGTACAGGGCAGTGATGATGGACATTCCCAAAGACAGGATGGCTGGGAAGCGGCGGGCATCCTTCATCTTGTTTTCCAGGGGCAGAACCTACAGAAGCATCAGAGTAAAAAGAGAGAAGGAGAAAGAGGAACATTAAAATCAAGAAGAAAGGCATGACACTTCTGAGTATATCCCAAAAATTTTGGAAGCAAGGACTTGAACTGATATTCTTAGCAGCATTATTTACAATAGCCAAAGGTAGTAGCAACCCAAGTGTCCACTGATGGATGAATGGATAAACAAAGATGATACATACATACAACAGATACCATTCAGCCTTAAAAAAACAACAGGAAATTCTGACACATGCCATAATACGGATGAACCTTGAGGTCATTACTCTGAGTAATAAGCCAGTCACAAAATGGCACACACTGCATGACTTCATTTACATGAGGTGCCTGAAGTAGTCAAATTCATGGAGTCAGAAAGTAGCATGCTAGAGTCCAGGGACTCATGGAGGGGGAATGAGCGTTTATTGCTCAATGGGTAGAGACTTTCAGTTTTGCAAGAAGAAAAGACTTCTGGGGATGGATGGTAGTGATGGTTGTCCAATAATGTGAATGTATTTAATGCCACTGAACTTAAACATGGTGAAGATGGTAAATTTTGTGTTAGGTATATTTAACCACAATAAAAGAGAAAGGAAGGAAGTAAGGCCTGGACTCATAGATGAGCCCTGGAACATTCAGAGCTAGAAGGGCCCTTCAGTTGTTAGACTAAAGGATCTCAGTCCCTGGGGCTGCCCAATCTGGCCAGCAGATGCATTTTGTTTGGCCAGCATAGCCTTTTAGACAATTGAAGGTGAATGTCTTTGGACACAATATTCTTGCCCCATTCACCAGGCTCGCCTCTCTCCTCACATTGATATATACCTGGCCTCTTCACGCACACTGCCCTCTAAAGGCATTTGAGTTTGAGACTTCCAATTCTAGTGCATTTGCTGCTTTCTGTTCAGAAGGGGAGGCTGAGACTCAGGTGACACAGTGAGCTGGCGACAAGAGTTGGGACTGGAGGTTCTTCGTTCCCCAACAGGACATTTCCCTACACACCATGTTCTCAGGATCGTTTTTCCCCAGGTGTATATCTGGCTCTAAGAGAATCCAAGTTGAGACAGCCTACCTGGAGTCTGCTGGGCATCCCAAGGTCAATTCTGTCTTTGGAACCAACCTTCTGGCCTCCCACCCCATATACATTCCTCCTTAGGCTTCTTTCGGCTGACAGTCCCCCTCCACCTTCTCCTTCTCCTTGATCAGGCCGTGGGCTAAAGCACACTTTACACGCATAATTAGGCTGATCTGTGTCTCAATTTCTGTATCTGAAAACTTATCTATTGGAATTTTTTTGAGATTTACATGAGGACCGTAATGGCATACAGTAAGGGCTTAGTAAATGTTAACTGTTCTTGTTTTTCATACTGTGAAGACCACATCTCTATGAAGATGGAACTTGCATAATTCTTATTTTGCAGATGAGAAAAACAAGACTCTGAAGATGAAGTAACTTGCTCCAAGTTACAGCTTCAAAGTGGCAGAGTGAGGCTGCAGACTGGGGCTGTCCCCCAAAGTTCAAGTACTTGCTTCTACTCAATCTTGACTATATGCCTCAAGTACTTGCTTCTACTCAATCTTGACTATATGCCTCAAGTACTTGCTTCTACTCAATCTTGACTACAGGCCTCCAGGATATATTTATTACTCTGTAGGATCTTAGCATCTATTCCCTTGTACTGTTAACTCCCTTTTTGTCCTATATGCATCCCAACTCCATGCAAATGGAAAATGCTTGAGGGGAATGCCATGTCAGGGTCATGGTTGTGTCTTTCCACTCTCTTCCAGAGGAGGGGCAGGTTCCTAGCTGTGGCAGGTGCTCAGGAAGATGTCTGGGGGATTGTATGGAGAGTGAATAATCCAACCTGAGTTTTCCCACCTTGCAATACATTTTTGCTATATAAATTATCCAGGCTCACAATGACTTTTTTGCTCAGTAGCTGGATTTCTCCTTCTCTCCTCCCACAATCAATCAAGGAGATAAATGGCCATTCACATGAAGTGGGAAGGTCCCTGGACTGGGAGTAAGGAGCTCTTGGTTTTAGCCACAGCTGCAGGTGTTCCCAGCTGGTGACCTGACTCAAGTCCCTTTCCTCTTCAGGGCTTAGGCTCCTCTTCTGTAAAGTTGGAGACTAGGCTGGAAGATTTCTAGTGGTAATCTGCACTCTGATACTAATCATCATCAGCACCTAGTAGGTGCTTGATACTTATTGAACAATTACTACCATCATTTACCTGGGGAATTAGAGTTCAGAGAGTAACCCAGAGAGTTAGCCGAAGTAAGTATCCAGCATAGCCTGCGTTCAAAGTCGTTTTCTCAATCACTGCACTCTGCTTTTTGCCACGAGTATTCAACATTCTAAATATAAAGTGCTTCCACTTCTATTAAGATGCTGTAAGTGCGTTCCACCATAGCTCTCTTACTGATGAAAACTAAAAGCCCTAGGCAGAATGCATAAAACAACTACCCATGGACTCTGAAAAGTATATAGTAGCAGGTGGATTGATGAAAACCAGTAAAAATGACCATTATGGTACTGGATTTCCTTATTTTTTTTCTTCCTGTATCTCCCAGTGTAGACACAAAAAGGACTTCAAATCCTAGAATCCTACACAGTGGATATAGACAGAAAAAACTCCAAGAGAAACCCTTTTTCTGGCCAGAGGACCTCAAACAGAGGTCCCTGTGGAACAGAGAGTATGAAGAGGGTCCCTATTTTTTTGTTTCCTTTTTTTACTCTCAACTCCACATGCCCAAGGCAAGTCCCCATCACAAAGCACCATCCTGGTGGACCAGTGACTGTGGTGGTCATACAGGCACCTAAAAATCTGATACAAGCTTTTCTCTCTGAGCAAAGGAACTAGGAGAGGGGGCTTTGGGAGTTTACAGAATGTGGGGGTAAATCAGCAATGGTACATGATTTGCAGAGCCCAATGCAAAGTGAAAATGCAGGGCACCTTATTCAACAATCAAGAATTTCAAGATGATGAAAGAAGAGCATTAAACCATGTGTGGGATCCTTCCAAAGGCAGGTCTCTATGTGATTGCACAGGTTGCATGTCCATGAAGCAGGCCCTGAAAGGAATACCTATTCATTCATTCATTTATTCATCCATTCAATTAAATTTTAGTTTTTCACTCTCTCTTTTCTCTCAGTCTTAACCCCAGTCAGACTCAGTTACAGGAAGTGTGAATAGCACTATAGGGAGCCTAAAACCGTAGATTTCTAACCAGACAACCAGAAAAAAAAAAACACTGGAAGCTGATGAGTGTGCAGGAAAACAGGGACAGGAGGATGCCAGAGAACCTGATTTAAATCTGTGTGTGGAGTCCTGGGCTCAGCCCTAAGTTGTGCACGTATGGAAATGATGTGAAGCATCAAAACATTGTTTAAAGAAATGAGAGAAGACCCATATAAATGGAAAGACATCCCATGTTCATGGATCAAAGGACTTAATACTGTAAAGATGCAAAGGCAATTTAATGGAGAATGGACAGTCTTTTCAACAGATGATGCTGGAACAATTGGCCATCCTACTAGAAAGAAATGAACTCCAACATATAAACATCTGTATCAAAAATTAACTCAGAATGGATCATAGATCTAAATGTACAATGAAAACTGTAAAATATTTAGAAGAAAATATAGGGAGAAATCTGTGAACTTGTGTTAGGTAAAGTGTTTTTAGATAAAACACCAACAGCAGGATCCATAAAACTAAAATTTTGATCTTTTTATCAAATTTTAAATCTTTTGCTCTATGAAAGGCATTGTTAAGAGAATTAAAAGAGAAGCTACAGACTACAGAAAATACTTGCAAATTATATATCCAATAAAGGACTTGCATTTGGAATATATGTAGAATTCTTAAAACTCAACAACTCCATTTTTTTAAAGTCTGCAAAAGACTGGAAGACATCCTCTTCATCAAAGAGGATATACAGCTGACAAATAAGCCCACAAAATGATGCTGAACATCATTAGTCTTCAATAAAATGCAAGTGAAGGGAGCCTGGGTGGCTCAGTCAGTTGAGCTTCTAACTCTTGATTTCAGCTCTTGACTCCAGAGTTGTGGGATCAAGCCACATGTCATGTTGGGCTCTGTCCACTCTGAGCATGGAGCTGCTTAAGATTCTCTCTCATCCTCTCTCTCTCTCCCTACCCACTACCCCCCTGCCTCTCTCCCCCACTTGCATGCTCTCTCTCTAAAAAATAAAACAAAAATTAAAACGCAAATGAAATCACAATCAAATACTACTATGTAGTTACTGGAATGGCAGAAATTAAAAAAAGCTGACAATACAGATCAAAACTAGCAAAGATGCAGAGCAAGTGGAATGTTCCTCCATCCTGGTAGGAATGCAAAATGGTACAGCCATTATGAAAACCTGTCTGGCAGTTTGTTATAAAGCTAAAGAGACATTAATACGGGACTAGCAAACCTGCTCCTAGAGAAATGAAAACTTATGGTCACATAAAAACCTGTACACAAATGCTTATAGCAGCATTATGCATAATAGTCAAAAACTGGAAACGACCTAATTGTTCTTCAACAGGTGAACTGATAAATCCTGGTATTGCCCACGCAGTGGATCCTCAGTCATCGAAAGCAAAGAGCTATTCATGCATGCAACAACACAGGTGATCTTTAAAAAAAAAAAAAAAAAAAAAAAAAAAAATATATATATATATATATATATAAAGTTTATTTGAGAGAGAGAGAGAGCACATGTGCATGTGTGCATAAGCAGGGGAGGGGCAGAGAGGGAGAGAGGGAGAGAGAGAGGATCCCAAGCTCCGACATGGGGCTTGAACTCATGAACAGTGAGATCATGACCTGAGCTGAAATCAAGAGTTGGACACTTACCCAACTGAGCTACCCAGGCGCCCCACAACACAGCTACTCTTACATGCGGTCTCAAAAGGTTACATACTGCATGACTCCATGTATATGACATTATGGAAATGAGAAAACAATAGAGACAGAGAACAGAAAGAAGGTGGTTGCCAGGGGTTAGTGGGGGATGAGAGCTGACTATAATGGGAGCAGCACAAGGTTTTTTTTTTTTTTTTTTTTTTTTTTTTGTGGTGATGGAATTGTTCTGTGTCCTGATTATGGTATATCTATGACTCTATGCATTTCCCTAACTTAGAGAAATGTACACTCCCCACCCCTTGAGTGAATTGCACTGTATATAAATTAAAAGTAAACAAAAATTACATACACAGCACTTCCCTCCTCAAGTGTGGAAGCACAAACTATATAATAATCCATTGTAAATATTTACTACTTTCCAGCTTAAAACTCCTTTTGTCTGTTTCATTAGGTCCTGTAAATTGTATACCTCCGTTTGTCTTGATTTTAAAAGATTAGGAAACACATGTTCGTATGAAGATAAATGTTTAATAGATGTATTGGGACAAGAGGTTACTTTCTCCTATGTGCACACAGAAACCCAGAAACCCAGAGTTCCCGGCTCCTGTTCAGAAGGCCACCCACAGCCCCTGGGCAAAGTCTACCCCAATTCCAAACTTACCACACCAATGCTTTCAAAGGAAAAAATGGCTGTTCCGAAGAAGAGAGGATAGGTCTTCCAACTTGCTATCAGTGGCAACCGGTTGGGGTCTGGAATTTCCTACGGGAGAGAGAAATGTAGTGAGTCCTTTACTCCTAAAGCATGTCTGGGCTCATTTAAGAGGGGGAAATATTCTGAGAGTAGATCTAAATTAAAAAAAAAAAAAAGGAATGTCAAGAAATTCAGAAAGCTTCAAAAGAACGTAGGCACCAAAGTTGATTTGAATACCACACAATACCAAAGAGCCGGAGGAAAGACACATTGAGGTATTGTCAAAGTACTGAAGGGTCAGTACCTCATGCTGTGAGTATGGTTTACCAGAATCCTCCAAAAGAAAATCTTACACCACAGGTTGGTACCAGCCTCAAGTGCCCTTGGACACTCGGTATGTACCAGAGGTTACGGGTGACAGAAAGTGCTGTGACTATAGTTACAGTGATATTCTAGGGAGTCCAAAGTAGTTAGAGAGATATGAAAGTCCCCTCCTCTCCTTCAATGAGCTATAAATTGAAGGGAAGAAAAGTACTGGAATAAATATTTTATGTGCCCTGTGACCTGGAATGTGACAGTCATTACAGAGCTATATCTCTAACTGGGCAACATCAGGAATGATCCTAAAATGAACCAAAGGTAGCTATCTCATTAGGAAATTCACTTTTGTAGGATTTATCAATATCGTCTTAAGGAATATAAGACCTATTTGTAGTTATCCTAAAATATTCAACTGATATTTTTATTAAATTCCATGGACAAAATAATTTTTTTTCTTGTGACTTCTGAAAAAGGAAAACATCTGAAAGGTATGAGGTATGCCAAGGGGTTAAATTTTTATGCAGTCTTGTCCATTAAATAAAATGAGAAAGGATGGAAAAGTAGAAACTGAGGGAAAATCAATATCCATAATTCAACCTCAAAGGCCTCATAATTTGTATTGTGACAGATTTGCTTGTGGTCTTCTGAGATTATTTATGTCTCTGTGACTAAATATTAGTTTTTTTTTCTCTCGAGTCCCCAACAGATACTTTTGGATTTCTAGAATTGTAGCCTAGAGGATGTAAGACCATGGGCAATTTGGTAAGTTTCAGCTTTAGTAGGAGATCCTACTTTTCATTTGACTTTTGTTGCTATCTAACCATTATAGGAATAGTCTATAGTTCACCAACCAAGATGTTTTCCTCACAAAGGATAATTTTTTTCAATGCCCAGAATTTGACAGGTATTGGAGAAGCAATATAAAAGAGGAGATATCCAGAGAAGGGGATTGCACAGAGACACCTTTGTGGAAAAAATGGTACAATGGTACTAGGCTGAAGAATGAGGTACATGCCTCCCCTCAGGGCTGGCTCTAGGTAGGTATCAGTCTATTATTGAGAAGAGTCTCTGCCCACTGGAGGAGTCAGGTGTGTGGTATGCACTAACCTGGGCAATATACTGGGTGATGATGACCAAACTGACCAGCATGCTGATGTTGGCCAACATGGAGAAGATGGTCAAGACCCTGAGGTTCTGGATGAAGACCAGCAGCACCAGGAAGGGCAGAAAGGCAAGCATGTAGAATCGAGAGTCCATGGTGGGTGTCAGAATCACGGTCTCATTGTAACGGCAGTTGTTGGTGGTCCCATTAACTGCTTCCACTACCTAAGGAAGGAATGGGTAAAGCAAAGGGGAAGATTCTATATATCTGTTGGCCACACGATGAGCTTAGTGCGTGGCCCATAATCAAACTCCCTCACAAGGAGCAGCTGAAATGTCTCACATGCCAGGACCTCACAATGAGTTAGGGTGTTTCTTTTGCTTATAACCAAGAAACCCATCGCTTACTGCTTCTTAATTGGACCAATACTGACATTTTGAGTGAGAGAATTATTCTTTATGAGGACTGGACCATTCACTGCAGAGCATTTAGCATCCCTGGACCCCACCCAATAAAAGCTATTTGCATCCCCCAATCATTGTGATGCACAAGAAACACCCCTCTGCACACAGTACAAACACCCCCTGGTAAAGTCAGGGGGAATGGGGGAGAAGAAAGGGGGGATGGTACTACTCTCATTTAGAACGAGCCTGAATTAACTGATACAGTCTTATTGTACATGCAATACAATTAGAACAATTAGAAACTAGAGTTAGGCAAGAAGAAAATGTAAAAGCAATGACAATTTCAGTACCCATTGGTAGCCAGGGTAATGCCCTAGAATATATTCACCTATGCATATTCTTGTCTTTAAAAAATTTTTTAAAAATGTTTACTATTTATGTTTTGAGAGAGAGAGAGAGAGAGAGAGACAGAATGCAGATGAGGGAGGGGCAGAGAGAGAGAGAGAGAGGGAGACACAGAATCCGAAGCAGGCTCCAGGTTCTGAGCTGTCAGCACAGAGCTCGATGCGGGGCTCAAACCCACGAGCCGTAAGATCATGACCTGAGCTGAAGTCGGACACTTAACCGACTGAGCCATCCAGGTGCCCCTCATCACAATTACATGTATTATATGCATCCGTTTTATTTTACAAGACTGCAATCACAGCATATGCTCTTATTTTGAAATCTCCTTTTCATTTAACACACCGCAGTTACTTGAACGAACGATTAAGTCTTATTTTTTTTCTGATTCCTCACTATAATAGGAAAGCAATATAACATGGGGTTCAAGAACTTGAGCTCTGATGTCAAAAGGCCTGGATTTTTGACGGTGCTTCTGTGATCTTACATACAATATAGAGTTTATAGCTTTAGTTTTCTCATCTGCAAAATGGCTGATAAGGCTATGGAGAGAACTGAATGAGGGAAAGCATATACAATGCTCCCTGCTCCTGACATAGAATAGAGACCAGCTCCGAATGCTTGCTATTTTTTTCCTTCTAATTTCTTTACATTTCTACATTTCTTAATCATTGACTAAGGACAGCCTTTGGTATTACTCATATTATTTTGCTTAAATCGCTACAAGAGGGGCGCCTGGGTGGCTCAGTCGGTTGAGTGTCCGGCTTCGGCTCAGGTCTGATCTCGCAGTTCATGGGTTCGAGCCCCATGTCAGGCTCTGTGCTGACAGCTAGCTCAGAGCCTGGAGACTGTCTTTGGATTCTGTGTCTCCCTCTCTCTCTGACCCTCCCCTGGTCACGCCGTCTCTCTCTGTCTCTCAAAAATAAATAAAAAACATTAAAAATTTTTAAAAAATCGCTACAAGATAACTTCTGGGGTAGAACAAAACAACTTCTTAGAGACAACAACTGTTAAACCAGAGATTAAGAAGCTAAAGGTAGATAAAGATGGTCCAAAGAAAATTCAGTATCGTCCCAAAAGAGTCATATCAGTTTTAGGAGAGTCAAGGGTGATGAAGCTCCAAGGCTGGGCAACCGACAAAATCCAAGCTTCCTTCCAGCTCAGTTTTAGAGACGGGCTTTGAGAACAGGTCCAAGATACTGGACCAAGGGCACTGTGGAAAAAGTAACCACTTGTTGAACAGAGACGTGAACTGGGGGAAGTCTAGGTTCTTCGATAACATCTAATTTGACTTCCTTTGTTGTACTGATGAGGACACTAGGAGCCCAAGAGAAGAAGCAACATTTGCAGAACAACTAACAGAGGACCCTCCTTTTCCATGTCCTTTTCCCTTCCACCTTCTCTAGAAGACTCTACCTGTTTTAAATTATCAGCCAGAAACACAACGTACACACAGCAGAAGCCCAGCTGGGTGACTATAAGGAAGAAGCCCACGATATGCCTGGAAGAGAAGGGAGAGAGGGAAAACTTGTTATAAAAGAAGAGTTGGTTTGTCATTTCCATGTCTGTCCCTAGTGCTTGGTGACCCTGTACCAGCATCCTCCGTTCTGCTACCTCCCTTAGTCAACAATCAGGCAGTAAGAAGTAAGGTAACAATAGTTCTTTTAAAAAAATCGTTTTTTGGGAGGCTAGGTGGCTCAGTTGGTTATGCATCTGACTTTGGCTCAGGTCATGATCTCGCGGTTCATGGGTTCGACCCCCACGTCGGGCTCTGTGCTGACAGCTAGCTCAGAGCCTGGAACCTGTCTTCAGATTCTGTATCTCCCTCTCTCCCTGACCCTCCCCTGCTCACGCTGTCTCTCTCTGTCTCTCAAAAATAAATAAAAAACATTAAAAAAAATGGTTCTCAACTACCCTCACGCTCTCAGCTCATCAAGTGGTGAGATTCTTCATGGTTAGGAACCTCCCCCCCCAATCCCTGGCTCTGTGGCATTCCTCATAATTGATACTAAATTGACATAGGACAGTAGGCACTACATTTTTAATTAGCTATCATTAACATTAAAAATTTTTTCAACCATGTGCCAGACACCTCATTAGGCTCTGAGGAAACACAAATAACACATGGTGCCCTCCTCTAGGGGGTTATAGAGTAGGGGCTGAGATGGACAAAAAAGAATATGGCACTAAGGGCCATGGTGAGAAGGACATTTTACCCAAATTATAGAGCAGATAGCGTTTGTAGAAAAACCAATACCTGGGCAGGAGTCTCTTGGGGAAGGGAAGAAAAAGAAATATTTTTAAAAAGAAGATGAGGAGGAGATGGAGAGGAAGAAGTGAGGAAAGCATTTCAGCAGAGGAATTAGGCAGATTTCTCTGGCTATGCGGAACCCATTGGAAGGGGCAGAACTCAGGATGGGAAGACTGGATAGGAGATTATTAACAATGACAGAGGTGTCCAACAGCCTGGACAAAGACAAGGTCATTAAAGCCTTTTAAGAGGTACTAGGGAGCTAGAACTTAAAGAAGATGTTGACCACCTACATCTGGGGGAAAGGGGAAAGGAAATGATCAAAGGTGACTGACAGACTTTGGCTCGGACAACAAAATGAACTGGAAGGAAGGAACAGGTTTTAGGAGAAGGGGAAGAATTGACACATTCAGTATGTGAATTGTTGAGCCTGAGATTCCTATAGGAGACATTCAGGAGACAACTATATTTAAGGGTCTGGAACTGCTGATTTGTTAGTAATGGATAAAGCCTTGAGAAGGCAGGTCAGTGTTGGGGAGTGTGCAGAGGGAGAGGAAGAGAAGGCAGAGTTCCAACCCCTAGAGAACACCAATATTTAAAGGGGAAACAGAGACAAAGGAGTCTGCAATGAAAGCAAAGGACTGGCCCGAGAGGTAGGTGGGAAACTAGGAGAGGGGAGAGGGTTTAATAGAAGCCAAGGGAAGAGAAAATGTTTGAAGAAGAGAATACCTGATTGTACCCACACTGTTGAGAGGCTCTCTAGGGCAAAGAAGGTGCAATTAGGAGGTCTTTTAGGACTCTGGTGGAAATAACTTCAACAGAAGTGTAAGGACAGAAAATCAAGGCGACTCATGGAAGTGGTGTGAGTCAGATGTACAGAGGCAAGGTCAGAGGGTCTGCTATTCTTTCACGGAGCTAAGTGTGAGCTCCAGTCTTGACGGGGCCCATTCCGTTCATCACTGTAGACCCATTGCCTAGAACACATCCTGACACATTGCAGGTATTGAGTAGATATCTGTTGAATAAGCTGCTGCTGACTGTAAGCTAGGATGGTAGCTAGAAGATGGTGTGAGGTCCAGGAAACTTTATGAGTTTATTATTTTTAAAATGGAGATACATGAATGCATTTAAATGTTGAGAGGAAGAGCCCACAGATCAAAAAGGAAGTTCAAGTTATAGGAGAGGGGATAATTAGTGGAACAAGAGGCCTAGGAAGAGCAGGAAACACTGCTTTAATTTAATTTGAATTTTAACTGGGCTCCACAGCCAATGTGGGGATTGAACTCATGGCCCTGAGGTTGAGTCGCATGCTCTACTGACTGAGCCAGTTAGGTAAATGCTACTTAATATGTCCAATGATGAACACAAGGATTTGAGGGGTAAGTGATAGACAAAGCCTCCTCCTGGCTCACACACTGGGAAAGTTCTGGTTATCATCCCAAAGCCTTCCCTAGTCTGCCCAGAGGCTGAATTTATTGATTCAGTATGTGAATGGGCTTTGGGCCAAAAGAGGCACCAGACCCATGATGCTCTGTAGACCACATTACATGAGAGGGCACAGTGCAGGGGCTATAATGGTTTAGGGTGTCACAGTTCAAGAGAGACTTTGGCCTACAGGGTGCTCAGAAATGAGTATGCAGACTGGGTGGGGACAGGCCTGTAAACAAAAACAAGAGAGTAGATTTAGTCCCAAGTACCACAGAATGGAGGGGGCTGACTTGTTCAGTGTCATCCCTGAAAGCAAAAGACAGGAGTTGCCGGAAGAGGACTTCAGCACAGCGAAGGGTCCCTTACATCTTCGTCCTTTTTCTCTTTTTTTCTCACGATAAACTCCCTGAGGGACCCCTTCTGACCCCTAGCTTCGTGACTGATGACTTCAGTTCTGTATCTCTCGCAGAAGTTATGTTCAAATACATACATATCACTACCCACCTGCCATCTCCACTTGACCTTAAAACCCAGCTTGTCCAAAACAGAAGTCATCAGAAATCTGAGTCAACCTTGACTTTCCTTTTCCCACAGTCCAGGGTACAAAGCATAACCAAACTCACTTTTCCCCATCCCCACTGCCACCAGCTTGGTCCCAGCTGTCACTACGATCTGCCTACACATTGTCAACAGCCTTCTCATGGGTCTCACTATATCTATGATTGCTCGTGTACAACGTATTCTCCTAACAGAAGCCAGAGATATTTTTTGTTTAAAGATTTTAAAAATGTTTTTTATTTATGAAGTGCCTGGGTAGCTCAGTTGGTTAGGCATCTGATTTCAGCTCAGGTCATGATCTCAAAGTTCATGAGTTCAAGCCCTGCATCGGGCTCTGTGCCAACAGCTCATAGCCTGGAGCCTGCTTCAGATTCTGTTTCCCTCTCTCTCTCTGCCCCTCCCCCGCTCACACTCTGTTTCTCTCTCTCAAGAATAAATAAACATTAAAAACATTTTAAAATGTTTTTTATTTATTTTGAGAGAGAGATTGAGAGAGTGCGAGTGGGAGAGAGGCAGAGAGAGAGACAGAGAGAGAATCCCAACCAGGCTCTGTACTGTCAGGGCAGAGCTCCATGTGGGGCTGGTTCGATCCCACAAACCGTGAGATCATGACCTGGTTGAAATCAAGAGTCGGACACTTAACCGACTGAGCCACCCAGGCATCCTAAAGCCAGAGAGATCTTTAAACAATGGAAATAGGATCACTTGCCTGATTAAAACAACCAGTGGCTTCCTGGTTGTTTTGAAGAAATGAACAAAACCTTTAGGAGGGTCTAAAATATACAGTTTGCTTGGGCTCCTGGATCATTCCTTAGCTTCATCTCCTTGACTCTCTGCCCTCAAGCTACCTAAGTCTTTCTGTGCCTTGAAACTGTCATGCATGCCTTCTTGCTTCAGACCTTCACGGTCTGCTCTTCCTTCTTCCTGGAAGACCATCCAGGCTCCTGCCCACTTCCCCTAGGTAATTCCTCATACTCAAGAATTCTTCCCTTCTGGGCTCATCTCAACTGTTCCATCCTAGGAAGCCCGCATGAGCTCATGCACATCTTACCTGCTCAATAGCAACTAGTATTTTTTTTTAACTTTTTTTCTTAAGTTTACGTATTTATTTTGAGAGAGAGAGAGAGAGATAGAGTGCGAGTGGAAGAGGAGCAGAGAGAGAACCCCAAGCAGGCTCCACACTGTCAGCACAGAGTCCCTGATGTGGGGCTCAAACTCACAAACTGTGAGATCATGACCTGAGCCAAAATCAAGAGTTGGATGCTTACCCAACTGAGCCACCCAGGTGCCCCAGCAACTAGTATCTCTTTCCTTCATCACACTTACCGATGGTTATTAAGTGACTGTCTCCTAAACTGTGTAACGCTTATCTTTCCCGCTGGATTATGGGTTCTTTGAGAGCAAAGCCTGCTTGCCTTGCTCTCCACAGTATTTAGAGCTTAGTATATAGTACAATTGGACAAATGTAGTTTTATAAATAAGTGAATAATATTAAAACTACATAGCAAAGGAATGAGCACCCCGTCGATGGAGGTATACAAAGACGAGGGTTGGATCAGGAAGGTTGCCAGTGAACCCTGTTCATGTGGAAAGTCCAATATTCTGCACCACACGAGCCAGCTTTCCAGGGAAGAAGGCATCCCTGACAGCCACACATTTCCTCCTCCCGTACCTTACCCCACTTCAGGTAAAGCTAGAACAAGCTACCTTCCCCAGTGGGCGTGGGTCCGGAGCCAGGGGCTGGGACTGGCTTCCAGTCCGTGCAGCACTGTGTCACCATAGTCCATGAAGGGCTTGTTAAGCCTGTGGGAGAAAGTACATACACTGTTACCAGGAGGCAGTTTAACCAAAGATCACGTACTGAAAAGTCAGGAGACACACAGCAAGGCAGGACCCAGCTAGAGTGGAAAGAACACTGGGGCAGAGACCCAAGTTCTAGTTCAGACTTAGATGGTTGGCGGTATTTCTTGGGCGGCTTGTGTTCCCTCCCCTGTCAAGTGGGGTGTTTACTACGTGACGGGTAACAATGCATACCTCACATGGGTATAGTAGTTTTCAAATCCATGATCCCAGGGAATTCTCATCACAATTCTCTGAGGCAGGGTTAGGCATGGATTGTTTATGCTTGATTTCCAGAGGAGCCAAGCAGATAAGCTCAGTGGCCTGATTGATATCACCTAATGAGTCCGGTGGCAGAGCCTCGCCTTAGATCCCTGTCCCAAATGCTTTTCTCCTTTTCTTGGCCTTGTTGGAGGAAATTCAGAACTCTGGTCATAGGCAGGATGTTTCTGGGATGTCCCTGAGACCCGAGTACCAAGGAGTCACCTCGAGGATGCTGTTTGCCTTACCTGTGGCAGAAGCGCCGGGCACACTTGACCAGGATGTGCATACAATGGCAGGCGATGAAGCCCATTGCCAGCAAACTGAGCGGGCCCATCTGGAGGAGGGTGGAGCCAAGGGAAATGGGAAGAGAGAAGACAATGGCTTTGTCAAGAGCGCAGCAAGGAGAGATTTGGTAGCACAGATGCCATTCGGCACTCAAGGACCTTTCTAGCAAACTGGTTTGCAAGCCCTGGCTTGCTAAAGCAGCAATGGCTATTCTTTCGAAAATAATCTGAAGTAGTACTCCAGTAAAGTACATAAAGCAGTTCCAGTGGGTGTTGTGGTGGGAGTAGGGGGCTCCTTCTGAGACCCCTACTGAGAGCTAGGGCTCCATCGGGCACAACTGGAAAATGAGTCATAGCCCGACCTCTGCATTCTACGTGGGGGAAAACTGAGTCCCAGAGAAGGGCCACTCAATGTCTGTGGCAGAGCCAGAACTCAAACCCTGGCTAGTTGTCTAGACTCTAAGTCTGGACCAAGCTGCCTCCCAGAAAGACTGCTCACTGCAAGCCATTACAAAGCCTTAGAGCCTCTCCTCCCACTTCCCTTCTACAACCCAGGCACACTGGTCCCACCCGCAGCAGCCCCTCTTACCACGATGCCCGCGTTCTTCACGGCCAGGGGTAGTCCCAGGATCCCTGTGCCCATGTTGCCTTTCACTAGGTGAATCAAGGTCTGGAATGCTCTAAAGGAGAGGCAAGAGACACGAGGGTGTATGTGTTTGAAGGTGAGGAGGTCCAACAGGCTTCCCTCACAGCAAGCCAACACTCAAGTTCAGCTGGACAGGTGGCTCCTGGCCATCTCTCTGTCCCCATGGCCTTGACTGGCACCTCTGGGTCTCCTGTAGGGTAACCAACCATCTCAGTTTGCCAAAACTGTGTTCGGGTGTTAGCAGCTAACACTCAATGTATGCTATTCTAATATTCATAATAGACACTGTGCTAAATACTTTACCCCTATTACATCATTTAATTCTCTTGTCAAGACTAGGAAGTTGGTTACTGCCTTTATTTTGCTGATGAGAAAACTGAGGCACAGAGATCTTTTTTTTTTTTTTTTTTTAGTGATATGTCCAAAGATATACGAGGGAGTCAGGATTTGAACCCAGAACGGCCTCAGAGTCCTTATTCCTTACCCCACTTTTATTGGACAGCCTCCTAGGAATAGGCCCAGACAGATGCATAAAGGGATAATCCTATTTCAAAACCAAGGGGTTTTGAAGCTCAGAAAGGGGATGACCCAAGGTCAGAGAACTTGTAGCTGAAACAGGACTGAACTCAGAGAAAAGGGAAAAGGGCTGGCAGTAAAGAGAAATCATGGTGACTCTTGAATAAATAGGTCAGATGACTAGGGTCCCCAGATGGGGTCTGTTGAGTCAGAGTCATTTGGGGACTGGGATCCAGAGGAATTTCTTTCGCCCCTCAGGCCAGGACATCAAGCTAGGGAGTGGCTTGTCTCCTCCCACCCCCAACAAAAACAAAACCGAAAACTCAGACCCCTTCTTTAAGACAGATGGGAAGGTGGTCTGAAGGACACTTTCAGGGCTAAGTTCCAGGGAGGTGAATTACAAAACAATCTACTGCGATACCTCTTTGTGTACATGGAGCAGGTTCAACCAAGGTGGGTGTTGGGTTTACATCCACAACTTTAGAAACATGGGAAATTCCCTACGGGAGATTTCCTGCAAGGACACTGACTGTGAATGGCAGCGGATGTATTCTGGAAGAAGCCTGGTCTCTGAAGTTGGACAAACCTAGGATTAAATCACAAGGCCACTACTTAACTAGCTATGTCATCTTGGGCAACTCGTCTACTTTGCTAAGCTTCTGCAAATGTTGGAATGTCGGGAGGAATGATATTTTTAAGGGATTGCCCCCACCACCCTCATCTTTATGTTAATCCCTAGATCCGTAGCTTTCCGAGGATCTACCCATCCATTTGTTAAGGGTTAAAGAGAACAATTGAGGGAGAAAGAGGATGGGGAGTCGGGTGCCTTTTTCTCTCCCTGTGGGCGTCAACATTGCTGACTGAGCACTAGCCCCTACGGCTCTCCAATAATGGGCTTGTTTTGCAACAAGGAAAGGGTCAGCAGGTCACTTTAGAAATTTCTAACCAAAGGACTTAGGAAATCAGAATTTAACTTTGGGCTACTCAGCCAACTTCAAAACTTAGTGGGGTGAGCTGGGCAAAGCACCGGGCTGGGAAGCAGGAGATCCATGTTCTATATAGCCCTACCTCTTTTGTTGACCTTGGACCTTACTGGGATTCACAGCATCCAGCTTTTAAAGGTGCTGTGCTTGAGGGCTTTATGCACGAATCACCTTTGCAGCCCTCCTGGGAGGAGTGAAATGTCATTTCACGGAGGAGAAACTGGGGCACAGAGAAAGTTCTGTCACTTGCTCAGGCCAATTAGCAGCTAAGTGGGAATGTGAACTCCCGTGAGCTGACCTGAGTTCCAAGCTTGCCTGACTTGTTTCTCTTTCGCTGCAAGTCACAGAGGGCCCCTCTTGTTCTCTCATGCTTTTATTTCTTTGATTCTTGAGTAGTTGAAATTGCCACCAAACCATGTGTCGGTTTAGGACACAACGGCTAGCTGGTTCCCTGAAGGCCTCTGATTGAGAAATATCCCTACTCAGCAGAAGATGGCCCCAGGGTCTGCAGAGTTCCCCCTCAGTGTCAGGAATTCACAGCCCCAGGATTAGCCCCAGGGCAGCTGAGCCCTGTCCGGTAGAGTCACTGTGTCCCCACGGTCCTGCGCCCAGGCAATGGAAAGGAGCTTTGCTCGGCCTCCTTGCTGCACGCTCCCTCCCTTCAGATGTAATCCCCACAGGCAGCCTCTCTAAATTCGAAGTGCCACCAACTTAACCCTATTTTACATATGGGGAAAACTGAGGTTTAGGGAAGGAAAGGTGCAGAATCACAAGGTGAATGCAGGTGTTCTTGCTACTACACCAGCAGGGTCAACAGATTCTCTTAAAGCGGTGGCACTCTCCACCATGCCACCTCACCCACATCTCCTGAGTGAACCAGCCACTCTGCTAGCGTGGTGGACGCAGGGGTTGCTGTGGCCTGGAGCTTGGCTTCCTCACCTAAACTCCTTCTGCAGCCCCCTCCTTGTCATGGTCTGTAAGCCTCCTCCACTCCCAAACGCACCCCAAGGAGGTGGAAGAAAGTCTTCCTCCTACTGCGCTTTCAATGTCCTCACCATCGAAGTAGAGGCCAAAGTAGAGGCCAGGGTATCTTGAGGATGGGGGTGGGCGGTGGGTAATGCCTGGCTGTCGGTGAGGCCACTGTAGTCTTAAGCTCAGATCTCCCCTTCTCCTCTGAGAAGTTGGGGATTCTGCCCCCGCTTCCTAATGATCTGGATTGACCAGGAGCAAAACTGATGTAAGGCCAACTCGGGATTCTAGCACCCCTCCTGCCAAAGGCCCAGTTACCCCAGGCCTTAACGTCCCTATCTGCACCTGTGGAGAGCGGGACCACAAGTCTCTGCTCCCACCCCTGTAAGCTCTCATCTTGGCTCAGTCTCTGACTGCACCATTTGTGACCTTGGTTTACCCATCTGCACAATGGGCTGGGGGTCAGACGCAGCCCTTGAGGGTTTTTGCCAGTGCAAGTGTCCAGGCTGGAAGGCAGACATGGGGGTGGCAGACAAGAGCACTCACGTTATGCCTTTGGTTTTCTCTAAGCCTGGCGACTCGGCAGGGCGTCCATCCCAGAAACTGGAGTCCTTGCTCTGCAGCTTCTTGGCCCTTTGTGGTGGGTACCTGATGTCCAGTTTGAGGTCAACAGCTCCCTGGGGGCCCCTGGTACTCTTTGTCACGGGCATGGCTGCTTCCGAGAGAGGGCTCCGGGTGATAAGGAGGTCTGCTCTGGAAGGAGGCAAGCAGGAAGGTGTCCGTCAGGTGCAAACCCCAGCTCAGCAGCTCGCTCTGGCGCAGCTCGCTCTGGCGCTTTCCGCTCTTGTGCCTCAGCAGGCTCTGGCCGAGCTGGAATGAGGACCCGCCCACCTCCCCCAGAGTGCGCTCCTCCTGCCCCAAGGAGCCCAGTGCAAGAGAGGCTGGAGCAGAAGAGGCAGGAAGGGACTTGGGAGGGGAGCCATCCACTTCACCCAACAGCCGTGCCTACAATACCCATTACTGTAAGAACTCACATTTATGGAGCCCTTCACTTAGAGACAGACATTCTCCTGAGTGCTTTACCTGTATTTTCTCATTAATCCTATTAATTAAATAACAAGGAAATCAGACTCTGAACTAAAGGGACCTCCCCGAGGTCGCATAGCTAGAAAGTGATAGAGTAGGGACCAGAGCCGAACTCGGCAGGCTTTTTTTTTTTTTTAATGTTTTTATTTATTTTTGAGAGAGAGAGAGAGAGAGAGAAAGAGAGAGGAGTGCAAGTGGGGGAGGGGCAGAGGGAACAGGGAGACATAGAATCTGAAGCAGGCTCCAGGCTCTGAGCTGTCAGCTGTCAGCACAGAGTCCGACCTGGGGCTCGAACTCATGAGCCGCCACATCATGACCTGAACCGAAGTCTGTCGCTTAACCGACTGGTCCACCCGGCAAGCTTTTTAACCAATACCCTATTTCTGTCTTCAGGAGAATACCTATACACCCCCTCTTCTTATTCATCCCAGGTCCAGGGCTCTGCTTCCCACTGGCTGACATCTGCTGTAAGGCATCCTTCTGGGTGCTCCCCTTGCTTGGGAAAAGTTGGGAGAAAAAGGAGCAAGCACTCACTCACCTCCAGCTGCTTTTTAGCTTTTGTGAGGCTCCAGGGAGAGAGCCGTGAGGCGGAGGTTGTACAACTTCCAGCCACATTACACTGGGCAGGACACTGGCGCCTGCAGAGCACGTGATTTGCCTAAGGTCGCACATGACATTCAGGATTGAACTCTGTAGCTAAAGAAGGCCTTCAGGGGGTTTCTCTGTTCCATGCTCTGTCATTATCTCTGCTTCAGTGACAGATGAACGGGCCAAGATTTCCTCCTTCCTTCAAAATTATAGCATTTTACTCAAGCCATACTATTCCCTGTACTATCATCTCATGGGCCAAGGGCTTTGCTCCAGTGATCTCTCAGCTAACTGGTAGCATGCGAGACAGATTTGTCCGGGCTCTCCCTTCCATGGGACCCCTTCCAAGGTCCCGTGGGCAATTCTGAATTTGTAATTTGGTATTCTTATTCTTAAAGTGGCCCTTCCCACCCCTTACGATACTCCCCACCCACCAAGCAGCATAAGCGTCAGGCTCCAAAAAGCCTGGAGACGTCTCTGGGTAGCATTGCCATTTTGTTTTTACAGATGTGGAAACTGAGGCGTAGAGAGGTAAAGAATAGCTTGCCCGAGGTCGCAGCCAATCCTTGGCAGAGTCCCAAATCGACCCTAGCCAGATCTGTCTCTGAGGGCGGTGGCTCTGACCACTACACTGACCCCTT
>CM053572.1:103323038-103356394 GCA_028646485.1 Cryptoprocta ferox | reverse complement strand
ACCCCCCCCCCCCCCCCCCCCGCCGGCAACAGATCTGTGTTCCTGCTTAGGCAACAAGATGGAGAAGTAAGATTGTCAAGGAGCTTGAGATGTGTAGATATGGGGCTAGTTCCTGTTTTCCTCCCCAGGTTGTGAGACGCCTGAGTTAATCTTCAGACCTTTGGGGAAGGAGCTGCTGGAATACGGGAATTTGCTGGGGCCCTTCCCAGGCATCACCAGCTAAAAGGCAACTGGCAGAGCGCTGCCCACAGACCTCCAGCTTGTCATGCCACCTTTCAGCCGGCAACAGGTCTTCTTCCAGGATGGGGGAGAGGGGCTTCCAAAACAAGCCCTTTAACACTGGTCCAGGCTCCTGTAGCTCTGGGTTCCACGGTGGCTCCTACCAGGAATCTGCGGTGACCCTGGGAAAGGTATTGCTCCTCTCTGTCCCCACTTTGTGAAATGGGTACAAAGTTGTAGGGGATTTCTGAAGCACTGAGGACCCCGGGGCTTGCGCTTTGCATCCCCACTGGCCCTGAGCTGCACACCCTGCTTCCCTTGGGTTGGGACGCAAGTAGCCGACTCACTCATAGATGGTGGAATAAGTGGGATTTAAATAGTGATAATCATCTTTTCTGACCCTTTAGTTTAACCCCAAGTGCCCTGATTATGCTTAATGCATAGCAGAAACTCCAAAATAATAATAATTAGGAAAAACCCTTCCAGGAGCACCTGGGTGGCACAGTCGGT
Organism: Cryptoprocta ferox; assembly: GCA_028646485.1. Classification (NCBI taxonomy): domain Eukaryota; kingdom Metazoa; phylum Chordata; class Mammalia; order Carnivora; family Eupleridae; genus Cryptoprocta; species Cryptoprocta ferox. The sequence goes on along the minus strand of CM053572.1, from coordinate 103,355,665 downwards.
TAAGCATCTGACTCTTGATCTCGGCTCAGGTTGTGATCTCACAGTTTGTGAGTTCGAGCCCCACATCGGGCTCTGTGTTGATGGTGCAGAGCCGGCTTGGGATTCTGTCTCTCCTTCTCTCTGGACCTCCCCTGCTTATGCTCACTCTCTCTTTCTCAAAATAAATAAAACTTAAAAAAAGAAACCCTTCCATATACATAATTTATGTGGCTCAAGACTTTGGGATTTCATGCAGCTATCAAATTTCCAAATGAATTGTAGGGACTGGCATAGATGGCCAAATTCTCATTTTTCTCTCAAAGAACCTTAAAATGGTCGTCATTTCCTAAAAGAAAGAATATCTTGATCCCTAAAAGCTGGAAGGACATAATCTCAGGATAAAGGACAATGTTTTTTGATGCTAGGAACACTCCTTCCCTTTCTGGCAGGGACTGCTCTGGGGTTCCTCACCTGTGAAATGCTGACGACAGGGGTGTTTCTCCCTCTCTAGGCAGGAGGGAGGAGCAGCGGAGAAAAGGGACAAGTACAGTGCCCTGATCACTGTCAGTGCCCCAGAGAGGGGAACTCTTTTTCTTATATCATTTAATCACTTCAGGGAACTCAAAAGGGCATCTGGTTGAGTTGTACTGTCTTACCCATCAGGGGACTGGGGCTCAGAGAGGGAAGGGACACGATGCGTTCATGGTGGCACCATGGCAGGGCCAAGACTATGACCTAGTCCAGGTCTGTTGATTTCCAAGCCCTGCTGCTTTCACCATTTCCCAGACACCTTGAAATGCAGTACAGACGAGAAGTTTTGTTCATTCATTTAAGCTGTATTTACCAAGTCCCTGCCACGTGCCACCTGATAGGGCCCTAATGGGCAAACAAACAACTGTGTTTTAGCTAGAGCCGCAGGACAAAATACACTGGGCAGATTCAGCACAGACATTTACTCCCTCACAGTTCTGGAGGTTGGAAGTCCTAGATCAAGGTCTAGCAGAGTCAGTTCTTGGTGCAAGCTCTCCTCCTGGTTTGCCGCCAGCCAGGCGCTTTTCCCCCATGTTCTCATGTGGTTCTCCTTGGTGTATGTGCGTGGACTGAGTGAGCTCCCTCTCCGGTGTCTCTTCTTATAAGAACACTAATCTTATTGGATCAGGGACCCACCCTTGTGACCTCATTTAACCTTAATTACTGCCTTAGTGGCCTCATCTCCAAATACTGCCATGCTGGGGTGGGGGTTAGGGCTTCAACATCTGAATGTTGGGAGGACACAAACATTCAGTCCGTGACAACCTGCCTAGCATGGGAGCCAGACATCAAAGGGAAACAGATAATCATAAACTGTGGTCAATGCCTTGAAAGGAATGAGCACGGTGCTGTCAAGGAAGATAAGGTGGGTGGGAAGGGAGAGGCAATCTAGGTAAATTTGTCAGGGAAGGACTTTGAGAAGGTGGTGTTGGAGCCAAGAACCAAAAAAGCAGAGAAGGGGCCAGCTGTGGGGAAACTGGGGGCGGGGGCAGAGAGAGGAGGTGACGGTGTGTTCCAGGCAGAGCTGGGAAGGGAGTGGGCCCAGGGGAGGGCACCACAGAATATGAAAGGAGGCCAGGGAGGGGAGTTGTGGGAGTGCAGGGGACAGAGGCCAGGCAAGGGCACAGGCAGGCAGGGGGTATGCAAGTCCTGGCAAAGGGTCTGGATGTTATTTGAAGTGTGCTCTGAATGATCTGTGTGGAGACCGAGTGAAGGAAGAGCAAGACAGGGGGCAAGGAGACCACTGAGGAGGTGACTGCCGACCAAGTGAGAGATGATGGGGTTTGGGCTGTTGGGGTGCTGGTGGAGATGGAGGTGTGTGTTGTGTATGAGAGAGAGAGACAGACAAAGGCCCCATCAATGATACTGCGAGGAGCACACAGATCTAATTATAGATTAAAAAATTATATCAGATCTAATCTCCAAAGGTCCACCAGGTTTACCATGCCATTTTTTAATATTAAAAACTATCCCTCAGAGCTCCTAGAGGGCCTAAGAATGTGTTTGTGTAAGTGGGCTCTGACACATTTCTAGGATTCTGGACTTGTGGGGGGGGGGTAGGTAGACGGGTCAGGGACGGGGAGAGTGTCAGCAGCTTCAGAAGTGGCTTCTCCTGATGGACAGGAATGAGGACACCATGGGGCCTCTTTCACCTGCTACAGGTGCCAACTCTGCTCATACCGTACAGAGTATGAGTTGTGTTCCGTCTGTTTTCAGTAGATGTGAATAACGATGATGGTGGTGGTGATGATGGTGGTGATGATAATAATCCCATAAGGAAGGCTTCTACTTATTGGGCATTTCCTATGTGCCAGGTACTCAACACTCATTATGTTACTTCACACTCCCGGCATCCTTCATCCTCACTGCCCTCACCCTCACCCAAGCCAGTACCACCTCTCACTTGGAAGACAGTGGGAACTCCTTAGGGAGTTTCCTTGCCTTTCTCTTCCCCGCCTAAAATCTATGTCCTCACAGTGGCCAGTGATGATGCCACTCCCCTGCCTAAAGCCTCCCCCCATTCCGAACTGCCCTGAGAATACAACCTAGACTCCTCACTGTGCCTCGCAAGGGCCTGCACGCTCTGGGCCCTGCCACCCTCCCAACCTCGCCTATTGTCCCTCTCCTTAGAACAGGACCCCCAGCCACACCAGCTGCCTTTTTGTTCTCCAATAAACTCTGTCCTTATCTCTTTGGACATAAGCATTTCCTGCTCCCTGGTGCCATCACTGTTTATCCTCTGCATTTTGCCCCTTGCTGGTCTTAGCTCGAATTTCTTCTCCTCCGAGGGCCTCCCCTGACCACCCTGTCCAAAGCAAGTGCCCTTGGCCACCTAGTTACTCTGCCCCACACCCACTGTTTACTCTTATGTTGCTTCGCACAGTATGTAAGTCTTACTTATGTTCTTGCTTCCTTGCACTAGAATTTAAGCTCCACGAAAACAGGAAGGCCTTGGTCAACTGGCATCACCGGTATGTAGGGCCGGCCCATGGTAGGCTCTCAAAAAACATTTGATGAATGAATGTATTATTGTTCCCATTTAACAGATGGGAAAAAGACGCAGAGAGGTAAAGTCCTTGCCCCTGGTCATATTCATTTCCTTTGGCTGCCTTAAGACACTGCCACCAACTTGGTGGCCAAGAACATCACAAGCTTATGCCCTTGGAGTTCTGGATGCCAGCCTAAAATCAGCTTCAATGGGCTAACATCAGGTGTTGGCAGGGCCACAGCCCCTCCAGAAGCTCTAAGGGGTATCTGTTTCGTTGTCTGTTCCGGCTTCTAGCGCTGCATTCCTTGCCTTCCTTGGCTCTTGGCCTTTCCTGCATCTCCATGTGGTGGCTTCTCTTTCTGACTCCGCGTCTATCACACGGTTTTCTGTTGTCTGTCATCACATCTCCCTCTGCCTCCCTCCTAGAAGAACACTTGTGATTAATTTAGGGCCCACCTAGATAATCAGGATGATCTCATCTTGAGAGTCTTAATTTAACCACATCTGCAAAGTGACATACAAAGTGATGGTCACAGATTCTGGGATTGGGATGTGGATCCCATCTTTCACCTGATCACCTTACACAGCCAATCAGCCAACCCAGATCTGTCTGGCTTCAGAAGCAAACTGTAGACTGTTAAGCCGTAGTGTTTATTTATAGACATTTCTTTTCCCTGGCTGGGTTCGTGTACCTAGCACAGGGGTGTGTACACAATTCCCTCTCACTTGGTGCTCATAAAATAAATGTTAATAGTCTCCCTTGGGGCATTAGAGCTTGTCTCATTCAGGTAAGACTAAAGACACAAATGGGGCTTCTGGGCCAACCCATTTTCCTCGTCATATCTACCCAAAGCAGACACTGCTGATGGCTCTGGTTCAATTTGACTTCTTCCTTAGTTCCTTATCTACCACTTGATGACTTTGTGGTTGTTTTGTCCCATTTTCCTTCCCCTTTGCTTCCGTTTGCCACTTCCCCCTTCATTTTCTGCCTGTCTGTCTCTGTTTCTCCTTTCTTCCTCCCTTTTCGTTCTTAGATGTCAGAGGCTTATAGAACCTGGAGCATAGACGAGTTTCTTCCTTCTCTAGATGGTGAAATTGAGGCTCAGAGGGGGGAAATGATCAGACCCAAATACACACTGTGTTTGGAACAGAGCCAGGAAAAGAACTTAAAATATGGTTCTCAGTTTAGGGACTGGCTAACTAAAACCTGATGTTGTCTTAAAAATTGGAACAGAGCCAGGAAAAGAACCTAAAATATCGTTCTCAGTTTAGGGATTGTCTAACTAAAACCTGATGTTGTCTTAAAAATTGGAACAGAGCCAGGAAAAGAACCTAAAATATGGTTCTCAGTTTAGGGATTGTCTGACTAAAACCTGATGTTGTCTTAAAAATTGTTTTATTACTATTAATAGGCTTTATTTTTTTTTTAAGAGCAGTTTTAGGTCACAGTAAAACTGAGCAGAAAGTAAATCATTCTCATACCTCCTGACCCCAAACATTCATGGTCTCCAGCCTTCCACTATCAACATCCCCCTCCAGGGGGGTACATGTGTTACAATCGATGAAATCTACACTGACACGTCATTATCACCCCAAATCCAGAGTTTACATTAGAGTTTACCCTTGGTGTTGTACATTCTGTGGGTCTGGACAAATGTATAATGACATGTATGCACCATTATATTATATACAGAAGAGTTTTTCTATCCTAAACTCCTCTATTCATTCCTTCCTTCCCCCCAACTCCTGGCAACCACTGATCATTTTCTACTGTCTCCATAGTTTGGCCTTTCCCAGAATGTATGTAATAGAAATCATTCAGTATGTAGCCTTTTCAGATTGACTTCTTTCCCTAAGCAATATACATTTAAGGTTCCTCCATGGCTTTTCATGGCTTGATAGCCCATTTCTTTTTTTTTTTTAATTTTTTAATGTTTATTTATTTTTGAGAGAGAGAGAGAGAGACAGAGCCCGAGTGGGGGAGGAGCAGAAAGAGAGGGAGACACAGGATCTGACACAGGCTCCGGGCTCCAAGCTGCTGGCACAGAGCCTGATGTGGAGCTTGAACTCACAAACCGGGAGATCATGACCCAAGCCGAAGTCAGACACCTAACCCACTGAGCCACCCAAGCCCTCCACCCATTTCTTTTTAGAGTTGAATAGTATTGTGCTATCCGGGCGTATCACAGTTTATCCATTCACCTACTGAGGGGCATTTTGATTGCTTCCAAGCTCTGGCATTTGTGAATACACTTGCTATAGACATCTGTGTGGATGTTTTTGTGTGGACATATGTTTTCAACTCACTGGGTAAATACTGATGTCCTCAGTTTATTAGGTCTGGTTTGTAGAACTACTATTCTGGAGGAAATGATCTCTTACCTCGATAAATATCTGCACTTAGGACAAGTCCCTGTGCTTCTCAGTGCATAATCACATGAGCTAAAATGATCTTGGAGAACAGAGTCCAACCTTCCCATTTTATATATGAAAAAGTAGGCCCAGAGGGACTGATTCTGCCCTGCACCTAGGGCCCCACCTCTCAGTTGGGGTTGGGGGTTGATGGATTGAGCTCTACTTCGGTAGGAGGACAGGAAGGAGGGGTGACACAGGGCTATTCTCCCTCTTTCTCAGTAGTTTTAGAAATAGTCCCGGCACTAGCTGCTACTGGGCAGATTGAGACACACACACATGCTTAAATCAGCCACTGCGACTCTGATGGTCCAGGACTGGGTTATATGTTCATCCTTGGAGAGGAGGAAAAGGTTAGCCTCAGAACTATGTACACAGCGGGTGGCAGAAGTGGTTTTCCAAAGCACAGTCAGGGAACAATTACCGGAAGAAGGGAGGATGGATACTGGGCAGCAAAAAGAGATGCTCATCACGTAGGAAACATAAAAGTTGAACATTAGGCGCTGTAATGCAAGGGCCAGCATTGTGAGACTTCTCCACTGATCAAAGACAGGCAAGTTAAAATAACAATGACATAGGTAGGTAACTTGGTGATATTTATTGAAATTTTAAAAAGCACATTCCCCTTTCACTCAGCAGTTCACTGTCTAGGGATCTAGTCTACAGAGATGCTTGCAAAGCTATACACCAGGGTGTTTGCCACAGCATTATCAGTACCAGCAAAAGTTTGGAGACGACCTGCCTGTACCTGTATCAAGGGGATCCCGATTAAATACACTATTGTACTTCTATTGAGTAAAACGTTGCTGCAGCTGTTAAAAAGATTCAAGTACATCTGTACCTACTGATGTGGAGGAATGTTCAGGGCGTATTATTGTGAAATATGAAATGCTCACCACACTAAGTATAATATAAGCCCTTTTTTTTTTTCTAAAAATAAGAAGCCATATACACATACAACCATATACGCCCACCCACACATGCATACAGAAACACTGCTATGGTCTGAGGGTTTGTGTCCCCCTAAAATTCGTATGTTGAAATCCTAATGCCCAATGTGATGGTATTAGGAAGTGGAGCCCCTGGGAAGTGATTGCATCACAAGGGCGGAGCCCTCCTGAGTGAGATTAGCACCCTTATAAAGGAGGCCCCAGAGAGCTCCCTTGTCCCTTCCACCACATGAGGATAAAATGAGGAGTCTGCAGCCTGGAAGAAGGCCTTCGTCTGACCATGCTGCAACCTGATCTTGAACTTCCAGCCTCCACAACTGTGAAAACTGAAGTTCTGTTGTTTAGAACCACCTAATCTTTTTTCTACAGCAGAGTGAATGGACTAAGACACATATAGATCACACCCGCATTTGCACGTGCATGCAAAGGTCTGGAAGACTTTATAATAGCCCCTCCCACTCTGTAGCAGTGTAAGTGGAGACACAGAGGTGGGAATTTCACATTTTCATTTCAATGCTCTAATTTGTGAAGATACATATGCTATTTTTGCAACAAAAAATTTCAAATGGGTATGTTAAGAGTATGGCAGGGATGGGGTGGGGAGTCTGATTAAAGTGCTAGAAGAAAAACAGAGGCGTGAGAAGTATATGGAGTAGTCAGGTCCCCTCTCAGCAGGAGACAATCGGCACTAGGAGAGGGGGTGTGTCCTACCTTTGTGGTCTTGGCTGTAGCTCTCTGCCATAAATTCAGTAAAACACATGCTACAGACCTGGAGATAATTTTCTTCCTCAAATTTAACTTCAGAGGTGTCTTTCCCCCTCTACCTGCTTATGATTTCTTGTTCGAAGCTGGGGATCATTAAGGAAGAAAAAAAGAGGAAGGTAACTGGGGCCAAGGAGAGAAATCTGCCAGCTGAAATTTACCCAGGCAGGGTGCTCTTGTGAGTACAGGACTATGTGGTTCCTGAGGACTTAACCCATCCAGAATCCCACTGATGTTAACAACTAACCTGGGAGGAAGAAGGGGAGAGGTTATAGTCCCCTAGCTACAGATGAGGTACTTGAGGCCAGAGAGGTGTAACGACACGTCCACATGTGCTGGTGGACAATCAGGAAATCCTCATTCCCAAAATTTCAGTCTTCTATTCAGAAAGCCACAGAAGATCTGTTCCTAGGTCAGCGTTAACTTCCCTCCCAGCTTTAGCCACAGGCCCACATAGCTAAGGAGTTTATCACTATGTGTAATAGGCAGTAGTAGGCAGCAGGAGGATTGTCGTTGGTAGCAGCATGACAAAAGCCATCCCTTTCCTTTGTACTAAAAGGAGTCATTCTAGCACCTGCCAGGTGGGGTGCATGTTCTGACATGGGAGACACGGAGCTTTCATTGCTGATTCTGTAGAGTAAGAGACTTCATTGACTTGTCCTTTCTTACAAGATGAGTGGGATGCCAAGTATTGATACTGATCTTGTTTGATTTCTCTCTTTTGTGACAACCTAAAGCAGGGATTGGTAAATTATGACTTTGTTTTGGCCAAATCTATCCTGATGCTTGTCTTTGTAAATAAAGTTTTATTGGAACACAGCTATGTCCTTCCATTTATGTATTGTCTGTCCATGGCTGCTTTCATGCTACAATAGCAGAGTTGCTTAGTTATGACAATCAATCTTTTTTGAACGTGAACTCTGTGCCTTCTTAGTCTTCCACTTCCAGAAACCCGCTGCTATTTTACAGGATTAGAACTTGAATTTTGTGACTGGTTTGACATGTTCCCTGTGAAATTCTTCCACTCCCACCCAATTAGTAACCATTACTGGCTGGAGCCGTGGTCCTTAAACTTCAGTGGGCAGGACAACCACGGAGGAAGCTGGTGAACATGCTGATTCCTAGGGCCCACTGCAGAATGTTGATTTAGGAATCTACCTTTTTTTTTATCCAACTCTTTTTTAAAAAATTTTTTTAATGTTTATTTTTGAGAGAGAGAGAGACAGAGTGCAAGCAGGGGAGGGGCAGAGAGAGAGGGAGACACAGAATCTGAAGCAGGCTCCAGGCTTTGAACTGTCAGCGCAGAGCCCAATGCAGGGCTCGAACTCACGAACCGTGAGATCATGACCTGAGCCGAAGTTGGCCGCTTAACCGACTGAGCCACTCAGGCACCCCTAGGAATCTACATTCTTACAAGTGCCTCAGTGATTTGAGGCAGTCACATCAGAAACTACGTATGTGAAATCACTCAGTCCTAGAGCTTTAAAACACGTCACACCAATGATTTCCTTTCTCTAGAGCAATGACACCTTTTTAAACCACCATGCTTTCAGCTTCTAATGTTTCCACACCTTCCTAAGTTGGCTAACTTTGGCACAACATCCATGAATGTTTTAGATCTCTCCTGGCCCTTCCACTGAACCTACATCTCTAATGCATTTTTTCCTGATGCAAAAAAGAGTTGCAGGAAAAACATAAACTTAAAAGGCGATTTTTAAGAGGCAATTGCTGGAGGAGGCATCTTTCTCTTCTATTCTAATGTTCCTAAAAGACTCTCAGCTAGTAAATGAGAGGGTAGAGGAGGAGATTCCATTTTTAAATAGCTTTATTGTTATAATTTACATACCGTAAAATTCACCCACTGCAAGTGTACAATTAAATGATTTTAGTAAATCTATAGTTGTACAATCATCACCACAAGCCAGTCTGGAATGTTTCTGTCATACCAAAAAGTCTCCTCCTGCCCATTTATAGTTGATACCGGTTCTACACCCCAGCCCTAACCAACAATTTATCTGCTTTTTGTCTCTGTAAATTTGCCCTTTCTAGACATTTCACATAAATAGATTCACACAGTATGTAGTCTTTTGCATTTGACTTCTTTCACTTAGAATAATATTTTCAAGGTTTATCCATGGTGTAGAATGTGTCAAGAGTCTGTTCCTTGTATTGTTGAATGATATTCCATTCTATGGATATGCTACATTTAGTTTATCCATTTACCAGTTGATGGACATTTGGATTGTATCCAGCTTTGGGTCTATTGTGAGTAATGCTGTTATGAACATTTGCAAATACATCTTTGTGTGGACATAGTCTTTGTTTCCATTTTTTCTTGGATAAATGCTTGGATGTAGAATTTCTGGGCTATATGATAAGTATAGGTTTCACTATTTGAAAACTACCACACTGTTTTTCAATGTGTGACTATTTTACATTCCCATCAGCAGTTTGCTGGATTTCCAATTTCTCCACCTCCTTGTCAACACTTCGTATTGCCATCTTTTTTATTATAGCCATTCTGGTGGATGTGTAGGGAGATTCCATTTTAATTAAAATATAGAATTCTAGAATGTTAATGCTATTAAGGATCGTAGAGCCCCAATTCTCTGATTTTGGATGAGGCAACCTTGAAAGAAGTTAACCTTGCTCAAGGTCACTGACAGATTTAGTCAGGGTTCTTTAGTTGTAAATGTCACAAACCTCATTCAATGTGACTTAAACAAAAAGAAAACTGGCCCAAGGAACTGGGAAGTACAAGGTGGCACCTGTATCGGGCACCTGTGGAAGAAGGAACTCCAATGTAATGGACAGGCCTCATCTCCATCTTTTGGCTTCATTTTTCTCTTGCTTGAGATATGCTTCTGCACTGCAGTAGGAGGGAGAATCTGTTTACTATAGCTCCAGGTTAATTCATCTGGGTTTAGTAACCTCAGCACAAAGATCCCCCTTTCCTGATATCATTGCTCCACCTTGGATCACATGACGACCTCTGAGCAAAAAACTACGGGCAGGGAGGTGTCATGTGCCCACTCCCGGAGTCAAGGTGGAGTCTGCCCTTCTGAAATTTCATTTCAGAAATGAAGTGGAGTGGAGAAAGGGTGGTTCCTTAAGGCAAAATCAGGGCATTGTTTCTAGAAGGAGGGAAAGAATGCTGGGAGAGGGGATCTTCCACATATCCACTCCCCAGCTAGCTGAAAATAGTCCTGGAACTAGAAGTCAGTTCTTTATGAACTCCTTTGTTCAGTACTGTTCCCCCGAGTCAACTGCTCATGTTATATGGATGCTATGCTAGTGCTTAACTGCATCTTCATCTGGTTGAGGTGACTGGTGACTGCAAACCCATCATCATTCCTGTCTCTACCTGATAGGCTCAGGGAAAGCAACCAGTTCAGGGACTGCAGAAGGCTGAAGGCAAGGTCACAACTGGCCCCAACAACTGGTGGCAATAGGGAGGTGAGCCTCTTGTGAAGAAGACTTTGAAGTGTGCAGAGCAAAGATGGCTTAGATGGGGCCCTCAGAGATCTAGCCAACCCTCCCATTTTACAGATAGGGAAACTGAGCCCCAGAGGGAAGTCACTTAAGTCATGCAGCTGAGGTCGTTTCAGGGAGTAATGGTTATGAACATGGGGTTCATTACCTCGTAGGCCCGTGCTTACGTCCTGACTCTGCCTACAAGTCTGACCTAGACTGTAATCTAATCTCTAGGAGCCCAAGTGTCTTCTCTTGTACAGTGGAGGAGATACCATTTACCTTACAGGGTTCTGAGGATGCCTTAATGACAGAATGTAGGGGATGCATTTTGTGCATTTCCTAGCCCACAGCAAGTCTGGATCAAAGGTGCGTATTCCTGGGGTTGCTGCAACCAGGTCCCCTGGAACACAGATCAGTGTCTTCTCAGCTCCCAAGCTATTAGCACAAGAGATAGGTGAGCCTGGATTAAAGAAAGGCAGGTTCCCGTCATATCTCTCTGGCCCTCAGAAGACGAAATAGCAAAATAACGAGAATCACTGACATTTGTAGAGCAGTTTATCTTTTCACAAAGTATGCTTGTCCACACACCTTCACTTGTTTTCCACAACATTCTGAGGCGGGCAATGCTGGACTCTTTAACCACATTTGTGAAACAGAGGTGCCTGAGGGTATGTGGCCTGGCCCAGATCAGGTAGGAGTAAATGACAGAGCTCAGGATTAAAACTCAGATCTTTGGACTCCATTTCTGCCCAGCACCATGGAGGTCCCATAAAAATATAGGCATTGGCAGTGAAGGGTCTTTGCTCAAACAAGGTTAGAATTTCAGTTTAGGGAGCAGAGGAAGAAGTGTCAAGTTGAAAACTGGTCACTGTTCCAAAATGCCAGTGGAGCTGGGCGAGAGGGTCTCCTGGCTGGCTTGGTGCGTCCGGAGCTTGGCTGGTCCCCACCACAAGGCTTGCAGAGCCCAGGATGCTGATCAGGGTGTCCTTGGTGGTGATGAGGGGGTCCACTCTCTCTGATTGGTAGCTGCTGATCTCCAGGAAGGGTGGAATGAGGAGGACCTGGGCACTGCTGTGCATGGACCTGACTGGGTCCCGCTTGGGGGTCAGGATGACCATGGAATCTGCAGGTGAAGAAGACACCTGGTTTCCAACTGACCTAGAGGGAGCACTCCTACAGTAGCAGAATCCTAGCATGGCAGAGCGTTAGACAACATTTCACCGGGCCACAGAGGGGGATTTCCTGGTCCTGCTAATAATGCTTTACAGGGTAGGCTATTTTGGTGGGGCAACTTCAATGTGGCTATATTGAAGGTGCAAGGTGATAAAGCCTGAAAAACAAATCAGTAAACTTCTGATCTTTTGCAAAACTACCAAGTAGTGTGGAAAATATTTCTCACCCTGTTCTTTTGCTTTATCTCCTTTTCAACCATGGGGTATACCTGGGAGCAAGACACACTCAGGAACGAGGAAAGAAGCAAGTCTCTTTAACCATCCCATGTAAAGATAAGCTGGTGCCTGTGGATTTTGATGTATTAATAACAAAATGTCTGCTGAGTCAAAATGACTACAGAATATTTGGATATTTGTCTGTTTTACTGAAATATAATTGACATACATCACTATATAAGTTTAAGGTAAAGAGCATAATTACTTGACTTATATACATCACGAAATGATCACTACAGTAAGTTAACATTCATCTTCTCATTTAGATACAAAAAAGAAAAGAAGTATTTTTTCCTTGTAATGAGAACTCTTAGGATTTATTCTTTTAACAGCTTTCACTTATATCACAAAGCAGTGTTAGCTATGGTCACCATGCTATGTATCACATCCCCAGTACTTACATATCTATTTTATTATTTTTTAATGTTTATCTTGAGAGGAGAGCATAAGTGGGGGAAGCGCAGAGAGAGAGGAAGAGAGAGATTCCCAAGCAGGCACTGCACGGTCAGCGCAGAGCCCGATGTGGGCCTTGATCTCATGAATCGTGAGGTCACCACCTGAGACAAAATCAAGAGCCAGATGCTTGACTGAGCCACCCGGGCGCCCCTGAATATCTAAAACCGGAAGTCTGTACCCTTTGGACTGCCTTCATTCAATCCCCCACCCCCTGCTTCTGGGAACCACAAATCTGATCACTTTTTCTATTAGCTTGTTTGTTGCTGTTTGGGTTCTACATATAAGTGAGCTTGCAGAGTATTTTCTTTTCCTGTCTGACTTATTTCACTTAGCATAATGTCCTCAGGGTCCATCCACATTGTCACAAATGACAGGACTTCCTCTATTTTCATGGCTGAATATATTTTATTGTATTCATATGTGCCACACACTCTTTATACACTCTTTATCCATTCATCCTTTTTAAAAAATTTTTAATGTTTATTTTATTTTATTTTTTGAGAAATGGAGACAGCATGAGAAGGGGAGGGGCAGAGAGAGAGGGAGACACAGAATCCAAAGCAGGATCCAGGCTCTGAGCTGTCAGCACAGAGCCCCACGTGGGGCTCAAACCTATGAATCGTGAGATCATGACCTGAGCCGAAGTTGGACACTTAACCAACTGAGGCACCCAGGCACCCCTCCATTCATCTCTTGACGGACACTTAGATGGTTCTTGTCTTGGCTATTGTAAATAATACTGCTATGAACATGAAGGTGCACATATCTCTTCGACGTAGTGTTTTCATTTCCTTCAGATAGACACCCAGTAGTGGAATTGCTGGATCATGTAGTAGTTCTGGTTTTCATTTTTTGAGTAACCTCCATACTGTGTTCCATAGTGGCTGTATCTTTAATATTTTCTTTATGAGTATTGAACAAGTCACCTGTCATCTTGGAGCCTCCTTCTGCTTGTCCATAAAGTGGCAGAGTAGGGTAAAGGTGAACCAAGGGAAGTTTGGGTTCCATTGTCAGCAAATTCTCCCAGTTCTGATATCCTGTGGCCCAATATAATCTTTACAATACTTTGCATTTGTTTATTGCTTAGCTGTCAACAAAACGCAAATATAATATATATACTTATTCGTTAGCTCCTAGATGTCTTCAAACACCTTGAGGTAGGCTGGGTGGGAAAGAAACTGAGGCTCAAAGATCAAGTGATTTTCCTAAATCTCAAGAACAAGACTTTTACCCAAACCTGGAGATTGGAGACTGGATTTTAGCAATCTGATCTCCTTTTCATCATTTTTGTGTCCTTGGACAATCTTTTTTTCTTTTTCTTTATCTTCTGAATGGCTATAGCCTCCTCCCTTTGAGGAGAGACGGTGATGTTTAACATCCTTGAAATGCTATTAGGTGCCCAGAAGAAAGCTTGATAAAAGAGAATATTTTTGTCAGTAGAGAGGACCTTTAAGCCTAAAGACTGTACAGTTGACTTTTGCCTTCTGTGTTTCTCAGAGAAGAGAATCATCCTTTTTAGGGGCTGATCAGGACCCAGAACAGGGCTGGTCACTCAATGAGCAGGTGGTGAATGGCTCTAGAGGCCTTTGTTACAGGAGCTCAGAACTCTGAGAAGCCTCTGAAGCTTCTTTCCAGCTGTTCTTTGACTCTAAGACTCTTGTTCCCCTCCATTTCATTCAACCTTTCTCCTCACTCATGCCAATACTCTATCTTCTAGAATTGTAAGACCAGAAGGGACCTGAGCTGCCAGGTCTTTCTAACTGCTTAAGCAGCAAATGTGTGGATAAGCATAGTACCCAGCCCTTGGCAAATGTTTGCTCCTTAAATGAAGGAAGCAATGAGGTTTTCTACATTCATGAAGAAAAACTTCTAGAAGGCTTTGCCTCCTCCCCTTGGATGTCAAACCTCATATGTATATAACTGACATATGTAAGTGCAAATCAGGTACAGAAGAGGGACTCCAAATAGTCAATGAACATACGAAGAGATGCTTAACTTTACAGACATGAGATAAATTTTCTTTTTTAACCACCCAGATTGATAAAATAAAAAAGCAAAACATAAAAGAGGTTTAATAACACAGATGTTGACAAAGGTGTAGGAAAAGAAGTCCTTCTGTGCTCTGTTAGGAATATAAAATTGTACATCTTCTTTGAAGGATAATTTAGCAGTAACTTCTTTTCAGCCACTCAAAAATTCGGGTGCCAAACGCTGAGTTAATCATATTTTCTGGAAACTGCTGTTCTGTCACCACGGGCCCATGCAAGACTCCTATCTCGGTTTGCTCATTACCTTTCTCTTTTATTTATATCAACTGGAGGTGATTTTCCCACCTCCCCTCCACCAGGAATGTTTGGCAATGTCTGGAGACATTTTTGCTCAACACAACAGCCATGAGCATCTAGTGGGTAGAGAGCAGGGACGCTGCTAAACATTCTACAATGCTCAGGACAGTCCCCACGACAAAGGATTATACAGTCCCAAATGTCAGTAGTGCTGAGGTACAGAAATGCCGATTTACACCATTCCTTTCCCTGCCATAGGCAACAATTCTGATATGTTTGGCATGTACTGTCTTGTATTTACTCTTCTAAGGTGTGTACTGTTGCTTTGTTGCTCTGTACACTTCATGTAAGTGGTATTATGTTAAAATCTCATTCTGCTTTCTGCTTTTTTCCTTTAGCTTCTGTTTTTAGACTCCATCCATGTTCCTGGGTTTACAATCATTGTTACAACTAAAAGTGGATGTGTCCATTGGCCCAGGGACTCCACTCCCTGGGGTCTATTTTGAAGGAATCTCACATTTCCGAACAATGCACACACTATAATATTCTTTGTCACGTTGTTTGTAACAGAATATTGGAAACGAGTTAAATGTTTTGTAATACAAGATTGGTTAAATAAGTTATAATATAAAATCTTTATTTTCTCACTCAATATCAACTTCTCTGGGGCCAGTATCTGATTTAAATTGCTCCTAAGTGGTGGGCTGTTTTGTGTGTTGTAGGGTGTTTAGCAGAATCCCTACTCTCTACCCACTAGATACCAGTAGCTTCATACCCCTAGTTGTAAACATCGAAAGATGTCTCCAGATGTTGCCACATATCCCCTGGGGAAGGGAGCAGCCACTGGTGTAAGTAAAGAGGGAAGATAAATCAGTAAATTCAGGGAGGGACTCTATGAACCAATGACAATGACAATCATTCCTTATATCTGTATAGAACTTGAGAGTTTTTATATAATCTGGTTTTCTAAAAAATATATTCAATGTACAAAAAGTGGAAAATATACATAGAGAGTGAATATATACACAATTCCACCACCTAGAGATCAACTGTTATCTCCACCCCCCCACCTCCCCTCTGGACACACACATACAAAACGCACACACTCACTGATCCACACACAAACACCCACACTCAATTTTTACAAATGGCAGTTCATGGTATGCATGGTCTTACTACATGTCTTTCTCAGTTAATATATCATTAGCATTTTTTAATGTAAAATTATGGCATTTTAAAGCCTAAAAGTGCAGGGGGAAGTAAAGGCTAAAGGGAAAAACAGAAATTGATTCCACTTTAGAGATGAGATAATTGAGGCTTAGTGAGGTTAAAACAATCTCTAGTTAATAATAATAATCTTATTATCAGATCCAACTACCAACAAAAATTTGGAAAAGCAAATTTAAGAAAAAGATGTTCAAGAAGGTTAGGGCACAGTCTTGTTCTTTTATCCGTTCCTTTTGAGAAGGAATTAGGACTCCACATCCCATAACATTGCAGAACACTCTAGAGAAGACAGCCTGGGTACTGATCTTCCTTAGATCTTCTTCTGATCAGTGGCTATGTCATTCTGGTGTATGTGGAGGTGAAGGTCAGGGACAGGGGACATCTTTTGTTGTGACTGTGACACTCTGAGCAGGGACTGGCTTCCCTCTAGTGGTGCATCAACATCATCCTCCTGCCTGAAGGAAGAACAGATCTTCCCTTTGAACTCAGCTGCCCTGTGAGCTGGTGAACTCCCTTCCCTGGAGGTGTTCAAGCTCTAAAGTTCAACTCTAAAATCCTATGAATTTTTTTGAACCCTAGCTTCCAAGATTCCAAGATGAAAAGCTTCTAGAATTCTGAGATTCTGTGACTCTAGCAGAGAATCTCTAGGCTGTGACGCTGGTAGCCCTCTGTAAGAGGCTGTTCTCACAGACTGATTCAGCTCCAACACTGCTCTCCACCACCCAGAAGGCAAAAAGAATTGAGAACATGACTATTTATGAGTACTTCATGGCATTTCTGAAGTTGATTTGGACAAAATGTGTGAACAAATGGAGAATTCAGTAGAGAGATGGAAACATAGTCAACGGGAAATGCTGGTGGTAAAAAATACTATGAAGAATTTTTGATAGGATATGAAGAATTCTTTTAATAGGATTATCAGTAGAATCGATAGAGCCAAGGAAAAAGTCTGTGAACTTGAGAATACGTCAATAAAAAACTACCCAAATTGAGATACAAAAAGGAAAAAGAGTGAAAAAACCCTGGAACATCAAAGAACTATAAGACAATATAAAACAGTCTAACATATTAGTAATTGGAATCCCAGAGGGAGAAGGAGGTGGCAAAAGAAATATTTGAAGAAATAATATCCAACAGTTTTCACAAAATAAATACAAAACTACAGATCAAGAAATCCAGAGAAAATCACCAAAACAGAATAGGATAAATACAATGTGTGTTCGCATACACACGCTCACCTGGACACATCATATTCAAATGAATAAAAACCAAAAAGAAAGAGAAAACTTTATTTAGCCTCAATTTTTAGACTCCAGAAGTCTAAAAGCAGCCAGGGAGAAAAGACATGTATATACTGAGAAAGAAGTATAAGAAATGTAGCATCCTCATCAGAAATCATACAAACCAGAAGACAATGAACAGCATCTTGAAAGTGCTAACACATAAACACTCTCAACTCAGAGAAAATATTTTTCAAAAACTAAGGAGCAATAAAGATTTTCTTTAAACCAGCAAAAACTGAGATAAACCATACCAGCAGATCTGTGCTATAAGTTGGGGTAAAGGATGTTCTTCAGGAAGAAGGAATATGATGACAGTTATGGATCTACAAAAAAAAATGAAGCTCTTTGGAAATAGTTAAAGGAAAGGTAAATACAAAAGATATTTTTCCTTTATTTTTAAAGAGACTGGATTATCTATGGGGCGCCTGGGTGGCTCAGTTGGTTAAGTATCCGACTTCAGCTCAGGTCATGATCTCATGGTTTGTGGGTTCAAGCCCTGCATTGGGCTCTGTGCTGACATCATGGAGCCTGGAGCCTGCTTCCGATTCTGTGTCTCCTCTCTGTGACCTTCCCCAGCTTGTACTCTGTCTCTGTCTGTCTCTCTCAAAAAATAAATAAACATTAAAAAATATTTAAAGAGATTGGATTATCTAAAGCAGGGATCAGCAAACTATGGCCTGTGGGCTATTTTCTTTTTCTTTTTTTCATTTGATGCATGCTATTTTAAGAATGTTGTTTTTATAATTTTACACAATTTTTTTTAGTTTAAATTTATTCTATAAATACCATTATCATACATATATTAGATTTTTTAAATTATACGTTAGTTTATTTATATTTAAGGGTTTTTTAAAAAATAGTTTATTGTCAAGTTGGTTTCCAAATAACACCCAGTGCTCATCCCAACAAGTGCCTTCCTCAATGCCCATCACCCATTTTCCCCTCTCCCGCACCCCCATCCAACCCTCAATTCTCAGTATTTAAGAATCTCTTATGGTTTGTTTGCTTCCCTCCCTCTCCTTAACTATTTTTTCCCCTTCCCCTCCCCCATGGTCCTCTGTTAAGTTTCTCCTGTTCCACATATGAGTGAAAACATATGGTATCTGTCCTTCTCTGCCTGACTTATTTCACTTAGCATAACATGTGGGCTATTTTCATGAGTAAAGTTTTATTGGAACACAGACATGCCCATTAGCTGATGTGTTGTCTGTCTGCTCTGAGCTATAATGACACAGTTAAACAGTTGCAATATTGGTTATATGGACTGAAAGCCTAAAATATTTACTATCAGGCCTTTTAAGAAAAAGTCTGACTATCTCCAGTTTAAAGCAAAAACAGCAACAATATACTATGGGTTTATAGCGTATATAAAAATAAATACATGAGAAAAATAGCACAAAAATGGGAGGAAGGACTTGGTAGTGGTACATTATTGTTGGGTTCTTACACTACACATGAAATGATATAATATTATTTGAAAATGACCTGTGATTGAACATCGGAGAAGGGTAGCAAGAATAAGATAAAAACAGGGAGGAAGACAAACCCTAAGAGGCTCTTAAATACAGAGAACAAACTGAGGCTTGCTGGTAGGGTGTACGGTGGGGGAATGGGCTAAACGGGTGAGGGGCATGAAGGAGGGCCCTTGCTGGGATGAGTACTGGGTGTTACATGTAAGTGATGAATCACTGAATTCTATTCCTGAAATCATTACTATACTATATGTTAACTAACTTAGATTTAAATAAAATGAAGAAAGGAAAGGAAAGGAAAGAGAAAGAAAGAAAAGAAAAAAGAAATTAACCTGCGATTAACTAAAGATATCTAAAACCTAGGACAACTCCTAAACAAGTTGAAAGAAGTAAACATATAATAAGCAAGTAGAGGGGCGCCTAGGTGGCTCAGTTGGTTAAGCATCCGACTTTGGCTCAGGTCATGATCTCACAGTCTGTGGGTTCGAGCCCCGTGTCAGGCTTTGTGCTGACAGTTCAGAGCCTGGACCCTGCTTCAGATTCTGTGTCTCCCTCTCTCTCTGCCCTTCCCCCTCTCTGTCTCTGTCTCTCAAAATAAAATAAAGACATAAAAAAAATTTTTTTTAAATAAGCAATCAGAAAGAAGAAAAAACAAAGCAGATGGAATAGAAAACAATTAGCAAGATGGCAGGATGGATTTTAATCCAACCACATCAATAATTAAATAAAAATGCTCTAAACACACTGATTGTAAGGTAGCCAAATTGAACATACAAGCAAGATCCAACTAACTGCTGTCTACAAGAAACCCACTTAAACTATAAAGATATAAATCTGTTACAATTAAGGGGGAAAATGTATTCCATGCAAATATTAATTTTAAAAAATCCCGGATGGGTGTATTAATATTACAGAAAGTAGATTTGGACAAGGAATATTGTGAGAGATAAAGGGAGACATGATACAGTGATTATACAGTGATAAAAGGGTCAAGTCATCAAGACAAATCTAAAGGATGTAAACGTGCAT
The DNA here is from genome assembly GCA_028646485.1 of Cryptoprocta ferox. Lineage (NCBI taxonomy): Eukaryota > Metazoa > Chordata > Mammalia > Carnivora > Eupleridae > Cryptoprocta > Cryptoprocta ferox. Next base: position 103,335,869 of record CM053572.1, on the reverse strand, counting down.
ATATCTAACAGCAAAGCTTCCAGATATATGAAGCAAAAACTGATGAACTTGAAAGAACAGACAAATCCACAAGTGTATTTGGAGACTTCCATACTCCTCGCCCAGTAATTAACAGAATAAGTGGAAAGTCAGCAAGGATATAGAAGACCTAAACAACACCATCAATCAAGTTGACCTACTTAACATTTATAGAATGTTCCATTTCACACCAGCAGAATACACATTCTTTTCAAGAGCACATGGGGCGCAGACCAAGATAAACTATTCTCAGCCATAAATCAAAACCTACAAACTGGAATCATACAGAAAGAATGTTCTCTGACAAAAAATGGAATTAAAGTAGAAATCAATTGAAAGAAAGATAATCTGAAAAATGACCAAACATTTGGAAATTGAACAACGCACTACTAAGTAACCGATGCCTCAAAGAGGAAGTTGTAAGGATAATTAGAAGCCTACTTTTGCTGTGACATACTATCCCTCTCTCACTGGATGGGGGTAACTTCCCTTGTTTAAGGATGGGCATGGGTGATTGAATTGTCTCCACAGAATTTGCATTTTCAGCAGAGGGCACAAGGATAGAAAAGAACTGAAGGAAATTTATCCCAGGGGCATTCTCTTCATTCCTTGGACTTTAATCTCAGGCTCTCCCTGGTTTCTATCTTTTTCAAGATTTGCGTCAATTAGCTTGTCCTTTGACTCTGAGCTACCCCCAAATCCCTTTGTTTTAGCTTAATTTGGCCAGAGTTGCATTCTGTTTCTTGCCACCAAAGCTCCCCTAAGGTTCAGCTTAATTCCACAAACCTGTACTCTGCCTGAAATCCTGCACTGCCCTAGGGAGGTTCCGGTAGCCTGGAAACTTCTGGGGCCGGAGGGAGGGACCGGAGAAGCGAGGCTTTCCACCTTTTACTCACATGTGTCAGACAGACCACAGCAGTGTGGGTGCCCAGGTGTACCATGCAGAGCCAGTGCTTCAGTGAAGGATCTCCTTCTGGTACAGTTGATCTCCAGAGGGACACAGAACTGCAGCGGGGGTGAGGCAGGCACTGCCCGAAGCGAGGGGCTTTACAGATTGGTATGACCTTTGGAAGGCAAAGGGGCTCAGGAAAGATCCATCTGTGGATACCAGCAGCCTCTAGAGGCCTGCCAAGCGACAGTAGAGAGACCAGTGATGCCAGAGGGCGGGGCAGAAATGGGGAACTGTCAAACTGCCCTGGACAATCCCCTTCAACAGCCTAAAATACAGCCATGTTTTAGAGGTCAGATAGTACAAAAAATTATCCACATATCTCTAGCCACTAAAGTCCTACTGCAGACAGAGTAGCAAGAGCCTCAGTGTATGAAGGGCATGAAGGGACTGAGATGCACAGAGAGGGAGCTGGATACATGTATCCCAGCTCACCTCCTTCAGGGACATCTATTCAGTCAGCGGGGTGATGGGTAAAACCGCCCGCCCTTTCAAAATAGTACTCTCCCTCTTTCATAATCAAATTCGCGTGAGGTCAAAACCAGATTGTTTTAATCCTCACCATTAACTATCTAGAGGGGCTCAGAGTGGCTCAGTCAGTTGAGCACCTGACTCTTGATTTTGGCTCAGGTCACGATCCCAGGGTCGTGGGCTCAAGCCCTGCATTGGGCTCTGTGCTGAGTGTGGAGACTGCTTAAGATTCCCTCTCACTTTCTCCCTCTGTCCCTCTCCCCTGCTTGTGCACACCCCTCTAAACAAAACAAAACAAATCATCTAGGTCACTTTACTTCCCTGAACTTCACTAGCCTCCTCTGTAAAACAGGGATATACTCTGCCTGCTAAAAGGCAGGGGCTGTATCTGATGGTCTCTGATCATAAACTGTTAAATACATGGGACTCATTTTTATCAAGAATAGAAAAAAAAATCCCGCACTACTTTTTAGTGGACATAAAACAGAGAAAAGATGAGTGATTATGTTATTATAATGCTCAAAAAGCCTGTAATGGTAGCTCATCACCAACATGAAAGAGTGTCAGACCTGAGCCTGGGATTAAAAGCCCAGGCTTGTATTTCAAGTGCAATTCTCACAACAGTTCCTGCCTCAGCCCCCACGCCACATGCTCAACACTGCAACTGTACCAGACAATGAGAGCCCTCCCCTGAGTCTCCCCACACCCTTCGCATCAGTGCCTCTGCACATGCTGTTCCCTTCACCAAGAATGCCTTTCCCTTCATCCCTAATCTGTCACATTCCTGCTCATTGTTCAAGTCTCCAGGGGGGCCCCTGCGAAGCCTCCCTGTTCCCTTATCAGGATTAACTGTCCTTTGGAATTTCCATAACACTTGGTCCTTGTTCAGGTTGCAGAGACTCTCACATTGAATAGGAATTGGTTGTGTGTGTGTCCGCCTTTCCACGAGGCTAGGGAATGTGGCCAAATTGTGTTAGGACTCCTTGACCTGGTACTGTTGTCTCCCTTGGCAGATGGGGCTAATGAGATCATGCCTGTAAACCATTTGGGAAGTGCTCAGTAAATACCTGTATTTTCTCTTCTCCGTTGTATATTTTTTAAACGTTTATTTATTTATTTTGAGAGAGAGAGCCCGTGCATACACATACGAGTGGGGGGAGGGGTAGAAGGGGGGGGAGAGGGGGGGGGAGAGAGGGAGAGGGAGAGGGAGGGAGAGAGAGAGAGAGAGAGAGAGAGAATCCCAAGGAGGCTCCACGCCATCAGTACAGAGTCCAATCTGGGGCTCGATCCCATGAACCATGAGCCCATGACCCAAGTGGAAACCAAGAATCAGATCCCTAACTGACTGAGCCTCCCAGATGCCCCTCTTCTCCGTTATATTAATGATGAATTGAATCAGTCATTCAAAATGAAATCCAAGTTATCACATTACATATTTCTAAATATTTATTATTTATACATTAGATTAAGAATCTGAATTTCTGTTCGTTAGGACCATTAACTTATAGTAGCCAAAAATCAATTCAAGGTCACGCACAAGGAAAACAATGTATCTCAGTCTAGGTTTTTTTTTTTTTTTTTTTTTAAAGAAAGGGAGTCCCATGTATGAGATTGTATTTTCAGGGGAAGATAGTAATAGCAAAATTTATTGAGTCACTTCTATGTGACCGTCACTGTGCTAAGCTCTATTTAAATTTACATAGACTGCTTCTGAGGATGTTAATGTAAGGGCACAAAGCAGGGAGCAGAATACAAGAGGGGGGTCGATTACCTGAGAACCTGAGCACTTCTGGGAAGTCACCAAAGGAAAAGAAGGTGTCAACCACCTGAGAGCAATGTCCCATTTACCACCTTGTCTGACTTGCTGAGAGGTTGTAAGAATGTCAACCAAATAATCTGTGGTCCTCAGATTAAAAAAAAAAAAATTCTAGTCTTTATTTATTTTTGAGAGAGAGAGACAGAGCATGAGCAGGGCAGGAACAGAGAGAGAGGGAGACACAGAATCCAAAGCAGGCTCCAGGCTCTGAGCCATCAGCACAGCGCCCAACGCGGGGCTCAAACTCATGAACTTCGAGATCATGACCTGAGCCGAAGTCAGCCGCTTAACCACCTGAGCCACCCAGGAGCCCCTGTGGTCCTCAGATTTGACTGCAATTATGATATGTGTTAATGGACCTCGGTTGGATTAACTGACCCAGCAACTGTCACTCCATCAGTTAGCAGAAGTCACCCCGTCCCAGCTCTCAGTCCAACTAGGTTCAGGGAACTCCTGACCCATCCCAGCGAGGCACAGGATCCAGGCCAGCCAATCAGCCTATTTTGTCTACCGGCCACAGGACTGGTTCAGAATGGAATTGTGACCCTGGCTGAGGAGATCAGAACTAATTCCAGGGATTTAATGGACCTTTCAGAAAAGAGAAATTCTCTTTACATGGGGCTAATGGGAGAAAGGCTTGTAAGTGAGACAGTAGTAGTTATCTGCCACAGTATGTGCTATGTGAAGAGTCTGCTTGACAAAGTCCATGCAGAGGAAAACTAACCTGAGATGAAGACAGACAGGGTCCTGCTGACACCACTTAAAACAGCTGGATCCAGCTGTGCCTTAAGTTAGATATATGCATGGACTTCTCTCTCTCTCTCTTGTCTTTTTAAATTTAGACCAGATTGGATTGGTTTTCAGTCACTTGCAAATGAAAGAGATCTGGTTAATACATCGGTCAAAGCCGGGAGAGCACTTAGAAATCATTTAGTCTAATCCCTTTGCTGGGTAGATGGGGAGACTGAAGTATATAGGAAGATGAAAATATCCTATCTGGAACATAGGAGAATTAATGGCCATGTTGGACAAGAATCCAGATCTCCTGATTTATCTAGTCCACCTCTCCCCATGGTCTGGTTTCCTAGTATCTCTTCTCCACCCTGCTAGACCTGATCCTCATTCATGCTCTCACTACTCCCCTCTGATAAGGGGAAGCTTATCAGCCCCACCCTGCTTATCAACCTTCTGGCTCAGAAGCCTGAAGGCACTCACCAGAAGTTGGGGAGATTGAAGGTGATGCTTGCCTGGGCAGTGGTCCCAAACCTGAGGTAGCCCAAGGCCCCTAGGCTTATGTCCAGGGTGGTGATCTCGAACATCCCTCCATATAGAATGAGTGGAAACTGGATGAACATCGTCCCGCATCTCGTTTTCCAGAGGCAAAGCCTGTAAACAGAGGGGCCATAATTACACAGTGGCCCCCATTTATGTAAAGACCCCATGTACCCACTGTTTAATATTCTAAATTCCTTCACCTCAGCCATCATAAAGCTTGAGAGAGAAAAACTCCAAGACATGGCATCACTAGGTATGAGGAACTACTGAATTATAACAGTCTCAGTTACTGAAAAGACCTTAAAAGTATTATAGCCCAGACATCTATACTTGAGTATCCTCTTCCATGCTCAGGAAAGGCTCTACCTCTGGGTAGCTTTATGGCCCATGGATGCTGTTACAGAAAATCTCAGAACATACAAGCTAGTGTCTTCGTAGGAGTTGTACTTCTGTGTGAAGCCCACCAGGGGGAGCACCATCCCAAATTTCAGGTCTGGTAGGTGACCTTCCAGCACTAACAGGTGTGTGGCCTGCAGTATAATTTTGGATTCCTCTTGCTTTGAGTTTAGAGGGGAGACTATCTTACACACCAGAATGTGCAACAGATCCCGACTGAAGGATGGAAAAAGAATATAGATTGTACTGAAGACATCTGTCTCCTTATTCGTGACGTTAGTGTCTAGAAAAATCTGTACACGTTCGTGCTTTATTCCAGCTCCAGCTGTCTGTGATCTGTGATTCTATATCTTAGAGTGGTGACATGGAGGCATCAGCTCTGAATAACAGTTCAGGATGCCGTGTGTGTGTGTGTGTGTGTGTGTGTGTGTGGAAGGGACAGTGGAGGAGACAGTGGCAGGGGGACCCAGGAACGGTACTGTCGAAGAAAAACTAGCAGGGAAACTATTTGAAAAGAAAAGAGGACGATCAGAAGCAGCATCTGAGAGGACGAGCGCTTTGATCTGGAAGCTGGAAGGTGAGGGCTTAAGACTTGGCTTTGGAATTTAACAGCGTTCTGCACTTAGACATTGTGTCTAGTCTCTGGTTTCATTATCTGTGTGTGGAGGTGAGCACCACTTCAAGCTGTGGGTAAAATTCTGATCTGTCTATTCATTTGGAAGTATTCCAGGCTTACAGAAAAGTTGCAAAAATATACCCTTATCCCCTTCCCATATATCCTTCACCAGATTCCCCAAAGGTTAGCACATTTGCTACATCACCATGTTCTTTCTATATGTGAGGGCGGGATATATATGTTCCCACACATAGATATATGAATGTGTGCATGTGTGTGTATAATTTTTTCTGAGGTATGTGAGGGTAACTGGTTTGTATTATTGTGTTTCTCTTGTAATTTCATTCAAAGGGCAAAAAATTTTTTAAAAATCATTGCTAATTCCCTTTTAGTGCTGGCTTTTTAAGTAATTTTTCTCATGCTGCATTAAACTATCTCTGGCACCCAAAAGTGCTGATTAAGGGCAGAGCAAAGTAAATAGTAAAATTTTAATATGAAGACATGTTTAAGTGTTTAAGTAGGTTGCCTGCTCAGCAGGGATAGTCACAAAGAGGTTTTCAGTTCTCCTATCTTACAGATGGGTAAAATAAGGCTCTTTGGAAAGATCTGCCCACCATCCCACAGGTTTCTGTCTGTTGTTTTTCTCTAGCATGTTAGTATTCTCTTACCCACACTGGGCGAAGGACTGGTGAAGCAATATAATAATGATAGTTACTTACTTTGTGCCTGCAACATGCTTTTTTACCTACATTATCTCATTGAGTTCTTACAGCAAACTTGCTTTGTAGGCATTATAAACCCATTTTACAGATGAGGAAACTGAGGTTCACAGAAGTATTAAAAAGCTTGTCAAGGATCACACAGGTTGAAAACATGAAGCCAGTCTCAAACCCATGTCTGTTGGCTCCACAGCCAGTGCCCTTCACCTAGACTATCCCGCTTCCTCGCTCTCATCAGGAATGGGGATCCTTGCCCCATCTCAAACGTTCCCAGCCCAATACCTTCAAAAACAAAGATGGCTGTCCTGAAGAATAAAGGGTAGGTCTTCCAGTTTGCCACTAGGGGTCTGGGATTTCCTGACAGAGAAACTCAGGAGGAGTGGGGGGGGGGAGGGGTAGAGGAGGGTGATGATAATGGTTATGATGAAACTGACCTTAGGAAAACAGAATGGAAATCCAGCATACGGAGAGCCAGCCAGCCAGAAGAGTCCTACAATATGTCCAACTTCTGGCGACCTGCACCCTTGGTGGGTGGACTTTGTTTCTTTAAGAGGACAGAGGCAGTAGGAAACTCAGGACAGAACTGAGAGTGATGGGGGCTGAGTTCTAGGGCAAGTGTCTGGACCTCAGTTTCTCTATGTGTAATGTGTGCTGGGGAATTGGGTGGGGTCAGGATAGAAGTTGGCCTCCTGCCCTCAGCCACTCTCTCGAGCCAATAACCTGGGGTCAGTGAGAGAACGAGGGTGTTGGAACACAGATGCCAAGACCTCTGATCTGAAGCCTTAATTTTACAGATGGGGAGCTCAAGGCTCTGCGACACGAACAGCAGTCTTACTAGATGGTTCCTCTCTGATACAGATGTGAGCAGCTAATATTTCTTAGGTCCTCAGGATAGGCCAGGCACTGTGCTAAACTCTTTTTTTTTTTTTCTAATGTTTATCTCTGAGAGAGAGAGCAAGCGAGCATGAGGCGGGGAGGGGCAGAGAAAGACACACACACACACACACACACACACAGAATCCGAAGCAGGCTCCAGGCCCTGAGCTGTGAGCACAGAGCCCGTCACGGGGCTCAAACTCACACACCGTGAGATCATGACCTAAGCCGAAGTCAGGCGCTTAACCACCTGAATCACCCAGGCGCCCTGTGTGCTAAATTCTTTAAATGCCTGGTTTAGTCCTCCCTAGGACACTACAGGGCAGGGATTGTTATCTTCATTTTAAGGATAAGAAAATCCAGGCTTGGGGCCTCTTTACCTTTAGTTTCTCCTTCCATAAAGCAAGGATGTTGAACTACAACAGCATGTCTGAAACGTCAGTCATTTATCACGTGTGTCCACCTATAGCTTTGTCTCAAGTCAATGTTTTAAAACAGAACTGGTTTTAAAAAGAAGTATGATAATGAAGTTCTAATGTACCATGAATAGAAAAGAAGACATTAATACAAATATGTAACTAAGAAAATAAACAATAAGTACTACCTAAACATCTGCCCCTAAACTCATTACCCACGTCGCCAGAGGTACGGAAAAACACTTTGAAAAACCACTGAATTATATGAACTCTAGGTCCAGTCCTGTCTCTGACTCTGTACGGACACAGAATCCTGGAGTCTGGTGAGGCCTGACAGCTTGAGAACAATGCTCTTCACGAGACACCAGCCATGAAAAGGAACACCTTAAAAATCCACTTGTAACAAGATGATCTCTAGGTTATACACACCAAACTGGTCTCCAGGAGCTCCTGAAGGTTCTTTATTCTTTCTGGGAACAGAGAGACACTTTCCAGCCAGGAGGGCCTGAAGGGGTGAGTGGGGGCTTCCACTGTGGCTTTGGCTTGGGGTGGGGGTGGGGCCCTCAGAAGACAGAGACCATCTGGAGTTCATGTGCCGTACTCTGCCCTTACCTTGCTTTTGGCTACTGAAAACAGCTGATAGTGGCAGCTTTTTCAGCTCAGTCCTGATTGGAATTCAACAGGCTTTGAGTCTACTCTAGGGCAACATGCATGTACATAAAGTGCTTAAAGCGTTGCGAATCAAAGTGTGGTCGGAGGACCGGCAGCATTGGGCTCCCCTGGGAGCTCGCTAGGGATGCAGACTCTCAGGCCCCCCTCAGATCTCCTGGATCAGAACCTGCATTGTCACAAGGTCCCCAGGTGGTTTGCATGCACAGTGGAGTTTGAGGGGTCCTGCTCTGAGATATTGCTGATGCCGCTGGTCCCAAGACTATGCCTGGCATAGCAGTGCTTCAGAGCCATCACCCCAATGCTTGGCCCATCATCAGAATCAGTTGGGGAATTAAAAAAAAACAAAATCCACAAAGATTCCTGGATTCCAAATTCCAAAGATCCTGATCCACTACAACTAAAGCAGGGCCCGGGAATCTGTTATGAAACAAGATCTCAAGGCCATTCTGCTGCTTAGCCAGGTTTGGGGGAGGTATGAGCTTACATTTAGTGGTACTTAACCAAGTTCCAGGCAGGGGTCCACGCTCTTCACGTCTATTAATCTATCTGACCCTCAGGATGGCCTTAGGAGATGGGCACTAGTATCAGTACCATTTCCCAGATGGGAAAACCGAGGAGGTAACTTGTCAAGGGTTGAAATGGGGGGGGGGATGTCTATAAATAGAATTCAATAGAATTCAGGTCCCTTGGCTCCCGAGCAGGGATCTCAGTGCTCCTGACATCCAGGCTGTCCTCAGCACGGCAGGATGTTTAGCAGCATTCCTGGCTTCTACCTATTAGTTGCCGGTCTACAGAACTCTCCTAGTTGTGACGCGAAAAATGTCTCCACGAATTGTCAAAAGACCCCGGGGGCAACGCCCCTGGTTAAGAACTGCTGCTCTAGAGTCTATACCAGCCCCCACCACCCTTGCTCTGTTGCCTAAAAACCACTGGGTTTGCACCAAGTAGTTTTTACACCACAACAGCCTAACAAAGGAAGAACTGCTAGCTCCATTCTAACGTATGCCTTACTTAGGGTCGCATGGCTTGTGCAAAGCTAGGACTCCAATCCACATTTTAGGCTTTTCCTTGATTGATTCCACACACAGTGATGTCTGGGGGAAGGTTTTGTGCCTTGTTGAATGAGCAAAGGTGAAGGCCAGGGATGGACCATGCCCCTCACGACATTTAATTGGTTCAGGGGTGGTATCTGACCCAAGCTGAACCAATGAATTCCTTCTCTGGGTTTTTGGGACCAGCTAGAACTCAGATTTGTTTCCTTCTTGGGCCTAAAGTGGTAAAATCTAAAACTCAAGAGCGGTGAACAGAGCTGGATCACATTAAGAGAGAGAAATAAAGCCAATACATAGAGTCAACCTGGGCAGAGGTACCAGAAGCACTGACGTGGCCTGTCTTCTGGGTTTGTGCTGCTCCCAAAGCCTGACTGCCTCTAGATCCTTCTTGGGGCCTGGCTGTTCCTCAAAAGGTCCCAGGATCTTTCTCATACATCTCCTCCTCCCCCTGCCCTTACTTTTAGTTGAGTTGAATAAGAGTCCTTATTAGTGTGTCCCTGTTAACAAAATACCTACCTGTTGGGGGGGGGGCTGGAAATCCTTCTTGATATCAGTCATCTGCTCCTAAAATTTGATGATCTGTGCAAGCATGCTGATAATCAGGTTCCTATTATTTTAAATGGGAAACTCATCACATGACACATCAACCCCAAACACACAACCAATTTTTGAAACGTAAGCAAAACTCAGTAAAATACCTACATGTAAGCAATAAACTATGATGTTTGCTATAAATACTTACCATGTGATACTCAGCACAAATTAATGTGGCTCTTACAAAAAGTTGCTTTATCTACAGTAACATCTTCCACATCCTCTTTGTGGATATTTATTTGTTCTGCTTTCCAAACTGGGTGGGATTCTAACATTTGATGGTGTCTGCAGCAGAAAACAATGTAAGAAACAGCTCAAGACATTTCTCACAGATTGTTTCGTTTCGTCAAATCTGTTAAACTGAGTTTTATATAAATAGAGTACAGAAAAGTTGGAGTGACACAGGTGCATTCATTCTATGTAGTTTGGGCATTTAAAAAAATAGACATTCTATTAAAGAAACAGTGGAAGAAGCATTCTGAGGATCCTGTATATATGTCAAAACCCCATCTCAACCCAAAATTTCCTTCTGCGGGGGAAATCATTAATAGTCTGGAGGGTGTGTTTCCCTTTTGTTTCACACGCACCTGTGTGTGCACACACGTGTGTTCGTGCGCGGGCACACCCACACGCATACACGCACACGCGCGCACACACCCATCGAGAGGCTGGCCTGGGGTGAAGAACCTGCCTGGAAGAGGTGCTGGAAGATGAGGACCAGGATTCCAGCAGGAGAACGCTAGCGAGCACGGAAAAAGTCCTCAGGCCTGGAAGGTTCTGGATGAACACCAGCGGCGCCAGGAAGGGAAGTACCGCGCAGATGCGGATGTCCGGGGTAGGTGTGGGAGGAACGACCCCTCTGCCCCACAGTTGCCAGTCGTCCCATTGGCTGTCGGATAAACTGCAGCAAAGGAAGGAAGACGTGAACCTCCCCTACGCCCTGCCAGTGCCCGCCCCCATGCCCTTCAGCCCTTCCCGCCGTTTTGCAGCCCTCAGAAGCACCAAGCCACTCGCTGTTTCCTTTGTGGAACGTTTCCCTGCGCTCCCAACCTTCTCTTAGTGACTGGTCAGCCTGCAGGTACGATGCCCCACAAACTAGATCAAGCCGCTAAACTAGATCAGAGCACCTAGGCCATTTCCTCAACGGGGTTCATCACAGACTGTGATTTTACACTAGTTTGATTATGGTTAAATGTTACCTTCCCCTCTAGAAGGTAGGTATCCAGCTTGCTCACTCGTATATTGCCAGCAAAGTGACCGGCATCCAGTTTGTAGCAGGATTCTTGCATAGAGTCGTGACACCAAGGCTTTTCTTCCCAGGAAGCAACTTTATTCCTGCCCGCCCTGCTCAGTTGGGTTCTACCCAAAGAACTGAGCCCCGGAACGCCATGTGGCGTAGTTCTTTATATATTTTTTCTTTGTCTCCTATATATGGTAACACACAAACATGCAGTCTGATTAAGTGGTCTCATGTTACAAGGTCGTAGGGATGTTGTCACGTATGCCTATAGCCAGGTTTCCTTGAGGTTTTTTTTTTTTTTTTTTTTCTTTCCTTAGGGAGGGGACCCTACCACATTCCCCGCTTTGATGCCTGGACCCTTCTATTTAGGGTCAAAGAGCATCATTCTTGGTTTAAAGATTTATATAGGCTGTCCTTCCACATACCTAGTATAGTCCACCTGGAGCCTGCCATTTGATAGCTGCGTCGACATTGTCCCAGGCCTCTTGGAGATAACAGAAGTTAGACAGGGGTGGGGATCTGGCTCAAGGTAATCTGGGGTCCCCCATCCTTGGGTTTTTCGGGCAGTTGAGTTATAAAATCTTTGGCCTAAGCACGTTTTGAAGATGACAGAGACAACGATGAACTTTCTCCCCACTGGGCAATACAGTTTTTCCCAGGAATTGAGCTTTTGAGAAGCCAAACCCAGGTCGTTAGGACTGGGGTATTTTGTTTTACTATAAGGTTTGTGGGTATCTAATTTTTTTAATCTCTTATGGCCACTGTCTCCCTATATTAGTACCAACGAAGTATCCTATCCACAAAAAGAAGGTGAGTGCTAACAGAAACCTCTCACCATATTTCTAGCTGGCCAGGGCAGCGGATTATTAATTCTACAGCAAAGAGTAGAGCACGAATCACAATAATAGTGAGAAACAAGGCGTGACAGTGCATCACAGTAAGGAAACATATAAAAATAAGGACAGTCTTTTGTTTCATCCGACAGTCAATTCCTCAAGCTTCTGTCGTGCATAGATTAGTCAGCTTCCGGAGTGACCAAAGCAGGGCTGCAGCCTCCCAGAGCCTCTGGAGTTGTAGATTGCTTCTTCCATATGGTCAGCTGGTAAGGCATTGTTGGATCAGGAATGCACGCCCAGTTTCGAGATGCCGGTTTCACTCTCCTGTAGTGAATCCAGGGACCCACTTTGGCTACCTTTACTACAGTAGGGATACACAAAATGACAGTGAATAGTCCTTTCCAGAGGGGTTTTGGGGGTCGGACATTTTTAAAAAAATTTTTTAATGTTTTTATTTATTATTGAGAGACAGATCATGGGCATGGGAGGGGCAGAGAGAGGGAGACACACAGAATCTGAAGGAGGTTCCAGGCTCTGAGCTGTCAGCACAGAGCCCAATGTGGGGCTCGAACTCACAAACCTCGAGATCATGACCTGAGCTGAAGTCAGACTCTTGACCGACTGAGCCACCCAGACGCCCCTGGGGACTGGTCATTTCATTCCTTTATCCATATTGCATCTCCTGATTTAAAGGGGTGAACATCTGTAGTCAGATTCACAGGTAATCTCTCCCCGACCCAGTGGCATAAGGTGTTAGGGTAAAGCCAAGGGCCCACATCTGTTGTCTTAAGGTTAGATTGTCTATCTCATTTAGAGATCCCTGCCTTATGCCCTTGATAATGGGGGGAGGGTGCCCATAAAGGATTTTATAAAGGGAGAACCTCA
>CM053572.1:103046246-103322938 GCA_028646485.1 Cryptoprocta ferox | reverse complement strand
ACGGCAGTTAGAGTCTACCTAAGGGTCAGTCGAGTGGCCCACAGGTATGGTTTTACAGGAAGGCTGGCAGGCATGAGGCAGTATAGACATTAGCAGACACAAAGAGAAAAACACGAAGTAAAAATTATACTGACCAACAAGATGGCATCTTAAGATAATGTCTACAGTTTCCAAACCTGGCAAATAATCTGGGAGAGACCCCCACTTTGTAAACAACATATGTCAGGGAATCTCTCATAACCCAGGCGATGGAGAAGCAGGAGCAGTAAGTAATCAATGGTGGCTCTGTTTTCCAAGAGTTTGGCTCTAACTTAATTTAAAAAAATCTTTTTAAGCATTTAATGCTTGTGAGGTGTTATTTAGAGTTTGGCTGAGTATAAGCAGACAGTCTGCTTTATTTTGAGGTGTAAAACTTTTTCAAGGGCTAGGAGTTCTACCAGAGAAAGAGTCAAGGCAGCCATTTACCATTATTAATTTGTAAATGTTTAGGTAAGCCAAACCTGCGTACTATTTTATAAAGTAGAATTCTTATTACTTTTTGTGTCTTTTCTGTCTTGTAGGGGAAGGCCTTTACCCAGTTAGTAAAAGTATTAGCCCATACCAACAAATGTAATATTTTTGACCTTGGCATATGAGTGAAACCTAATTGTCAGTCTTTTCTGGATAGCCTCCAGTTTATTGATTGCCTGGGAGAGCAGGTTTGTGGTTGAGAGGATTATTTCTAAGACATACTTCACAGCCTGATACTACTTGCAGAAGTGTCCTTGACAATTTTTATTTTGTCAGTAAACCTCCTTTGGGCCATTTGATAAGTTTTGCCCCTACCTAAATGAAAGGTCTGATGCTGTGTTTTAATGATCTTTGAGCTCTGTGAACTTGGTAATAGTAATTGCCCTGCTTTTTTTGTAATCATTCCAAGGGCTGGATATAGTGTTTAGAAGTCAGACCCCAGTATTTTTTTTTTTTTTGAGAGTAGGTGGGATTGAGTGTACTTTAATAATTGGTATAGCAGCAAACTATTTTCTGAACCCTGGTATCTATAGCCTACAACATCCAGTAATTTTCCAAAACTCATACAATTGTTTATTTGTCCTGGAGTTAGTAGCACCATAGTCTCTAATTTAGTTATAATGTCCCTTTCTAGCAAGGGAGTAAGGCTCTCTGGCATTATCAAGAAAGAATGAGAAAAAATTAGGTTTCCCCGTTTATATACCAGGGACTGAGAGAAGAATTTAGTTAGAAGTTTTCCAGAGATGCCTGTAATCGTGATGCTGCCTGTGGATAGCTGACCTGAGTGGGAAGGAGGACAGAAAAGGTAGCTCTGGTGCTGAGAAGTTTTCCTTCTATACCTGAGGCTCTGGGTTTCTTATACACAGTTGGTTCAGGGGAGCCACCGTGAAGAGCCCCAGGTCCCAGTTAGTCCCTTGCAGGGACATTGGTTATCTGAGCCCTCACAGATAGAAGTCCCCAAGGGCATTCAGATCTCCAGTGATTGTCTCCATATCAGGGTTGTCCCCTCTGAGGATGTTCTCATTTTAGTGCTTTCAACGCTATGTAAATGGCACTTGATGCCGGGACCTCGTGAAATCCCGTCTGACATAGTACGTAAGGCCACAACTAAGGCCTCGGATTTTTTTTAAGCCTCCTTTTCTCTTTTGTTTGTAATAAACTCAATTGGCAGCTCATAAGAGCTCCTCCAGGGTCCCTTCAAGGCCAACAGCCAATTTTTGCATTTTCTCTGAATATCTAGAGCTGATTGAGTGACAAATTTGTCTAAAATCATCTCAGCCTTAGGGGAGATAGCCATATATTTAATGAGAGCCCTCCTCAACCTCTCTAGGAAGACCACTGGCTCTTATTTTGTGTTTATAAAATAGTGGCTAATTTAGCATAATTTAAGGGTTAAATCTTAGATTTCCTTTTTTTTTTTTTTTTTTTAAATATAGAGGACCCTAGGAGGAGGAGGTTGAGGTGGAAGACTTCCCTTCCTCCTTCTCTAGGTCTGTTTTGGATATCGGTAAGGGGCCCTTAATTGTTTCCCCTCCTGATTGCTGGACTTTAGAAAGGGTTGCCATTAAATTGGGATCTACCTTACATTGCTTACATATATCTCGATTTTTTCTTAAGGCCCCAAAACAATGAACATAGAGGAATTCTCTCCATTTCCCTTCACATTTGCAGAACAAGTCCATTTGTAGGATAGTATTGTCATTGATATTTCCTTCTGGAGGCCAGGTTCCCTTTTCCAATTTGTATTGGGGCCAAGCCTTTGGGCAAAAGAAAATGAATCCAAAAGAGTAATGGCCTTGGTTGGAGAATTACCCATCTATAGGAAGAAGGAACAAAATTGTCCTTTATCTCAATTTCCTATAGCTAGCCAGGAGAAACCTTGTCTCTTGGTCCTGTCTTTTGGCTGGCTATGGGACTGGCAGCCACAAGCCCTGTCAGTCTTGCAGGGTGCTGGGAGTAGTCACTTTTACCCAGGCTTGACCCTACTTCTGAGAGCTGACCTGGTCTTTCCTGTTTGTTTGTTTGTTTGTTTTCTTACCCCTCCATTTCCAACCAGTAGGACCTTGGGGGTGTGGACTGTGACCAAACAAGACTTTCTTGGTTGTAGGGTGCACTAATTTTACTTTGGCCTAACAGTAACTTACATATTGATCATTGGCCATTGAGGGAAGGGGTTAAAGGGCCAAAGTCAAGGTCTATTCCCCTGCCTTTTTAAACAATGCCCACATAAATATGTTTCAGCCATGTGGATATCTATTTTTTGGCATCCAATGGGCTAAGTTTAGTAAAATGGCCCCCATGTATCTTAGTAAAAGCCCTTCATATATCATCCATCCCTCCTATGGCAGAGGCATCCATTTCTCTGCTAAATAGGAACAACAGAAACACAGGATTTGGAGGGTGGTACCAAGGGTATTGCCATCATTTCCCCAGCCTTTGGATCAAAGGAGGAGGGATTTTAATCTTAGCCCTGTGTACTTTTAAAACCCATTTATTTTAACCTTAGTCCATCTTGACTACACATAAAATTTCTTTTTAAAGATTTTCCTTCACAAACCTTCTACAACTTTTCTTTGCATTTAGATTTTGTCCCAGGTCATTTCTCTCCAAATAACCAGTCTCACTTAGGACAAAATTTCTTTTACCTTCAACAAAAATATATTTCCATTTCTTATAGCTTTCTTTTGTATCTCCTACTTTTCTACATACAGAGTTGCTTTTCTTATTTTTATCAGTTTTTAACTACATTCAGCAGAATTTTAACTCTTAGAAACCTTAGTCTCCAGTGAAAACTAAGTAGTAACCAGTTGTGAACTCTATATTGCATCAGAATTTTTTTGTAGATGGCAAACTTATGACTCCATTAAGAACAAAGCATGTTTTTCAACAGTTCCAAATATCCTTAGTTTTTCTGCAACAAGTCAGAAGCACAAACCTATAACTAGTAATTAGTGCTTTAGCCTCTATCTTATGAGATATCCAATGAATTCAATCTCAATTTATTATGCAAACAAAACTTTAACATTTTAGGTTACCAAAGACTTTGAAAGCTATCTTAACAATTACCCATGAAAACTTTGAGACAGACAAAATTAACCATCACTTTAAGTCATCCTTATGTTACCAAATTGGAACAGAGATAACATGAGCTTATTTGACCTTCAGCTAATCTAGGAAGAATAAAAGTTTTTTTTTCTAATGTTAATAAACATTGTCTATCTCAAACTAACCAACTTAAATTAGCTTAAACACTGAATATGTTTTACATATCTGTACATATCAATATGACAGAAGACAGTTTGTTCCCCACGGTTAATTTTTACCTGGAATGTTGGCGGGGAAACCTGACATGGGTGGTGTTTGCTCCTCAAAATCTCTGGTAGGAGGAGGAGCTGATGGTGCCTGAGGCATTGAGGAGTCAGTTATGCAGGCCACCCCCCCCCCAAAGGTGGTGCAGAAAAGGAGTGGGGGAAGGGAGGGCGGAAGAGGAGAGGTGCCTGCAGGAGGCAGAAAAAGAGAATTCCCAGTTTTTTATCTTGTCAGCTCATTTTCTTTTGTTTTGTTTTCCATCAGTGGAATTGGGTAGTCCATGTCAGTCCGGAGAAGACAGGGAATGCCCCGAAACAAAAGGAGTTGGGCAACTGCTTGGGAATATTCCTTAAGTCCCTGTTCTGAGGTAGAATAACCAGAGGCAGAAGCTCTAATTATCATAGTCATTGACCCAGGAAATGAAGGAGAGACAAGTCCCCATCCACAGTCACATGCCGTAGCCCAGTGCCCAGTGCCTTAGAGTTGGCAGCTTTGTTCCTCTTCCCTCGTGGAACTACTAGGGCAACTCTGGGAGGTGATCAGGCTCCCCTTCTGTGTCTTAGGGGCAGGTCTGCTAAAATGAATCGGGTTCCTACCAGTCTGACAGGCACCCCCTGAGCTGGTTCCTGGGCCTCATGGGTTCCATTGGCGCACATGGGATCCTCGCCCGGGCATGCTGGAGGGCTAGTCTCCTACGGATCAAGCAGTCCACTGGCACCAGGCAAGGCTGCCTCTCCCGGCGCCCCAAAGTTTGCATCCCCTGTAGCAAAGGAGGTGGAAATGCACTGTATCCATATCCCAGATGAGAGCCTCCAAGTAATATAGCAGGATTCTCGCACAGAGAGTCATGAGACAGAGGCTTTTCTTTCCAGGAAGCAACTTTATTCTTGCAGGCACTGCTCAGATGGGTTTGTACCCAAAGAACTGAGCCCCTGAATACCACGTGGCATAGTCTTTTATGTATTTTTTCCTTCTCTGTCTCCCATATATGGTAACACACAAACATGCAGTCTGATTAAGTGGTCTCATGTTACAAGATCGTGAGGGATGTTGTCTCATATACTTATAGCCAGGTTTCCTTGAGGTTTTTTTTTTTCTTTCCTTAGGGAGGGGACCCTACCCAACCAGAGGTTGATAGTCAATACCTATTTGCTGAATTGAAAGAGAGCTTTTGATGAAATTCTGAACAGAGACAGATGACCCAGATATTAAAAAAATTTTTTTAATGTTTGTTTTTTATTTCTGAGAGAGAGACAGAGCATGAGCAGGGGAGGGGCAGAGAGAGAGGGAGACACAGAATTCGAAGCAGGTTCCAGGCTCTGAGCTGTCAGCACAGATGATGGGGCTCGAATTCACAGACCGGAGATCATCACCTGAGCCAAAGTCGGACCCTTAACCAACTGAGCCACCCAGGTGCCCCTAGATACTTCCTTTTTTAAAATAAAGGTTTCATTTTATGATGACAGAAAATATTTATGGTGAAATATTTAGAAAACAAACAAAGCAGAATTATCTTTGGAGAGTCTCTCAGTCTTGTTTATAACAGTAATAACATAAAATAGAAATAGCCCAAATGTCTATTGATAAGGACTCAGTAAATAAATCATCTGTGATAATGAATTTATGATCTATCATTATGCAAGAAAAAAGCAAATGGCGGATCAATATCATAGTTTGAGAACAATGATTACTACGTCAGATATTCGAATATTCATGAAAAATGTGAAAAATGATTCACGTAACTTTTAGCGGTATGTTTTTGCCAGGGAGAGATTTATAGGGATCTTCAATTCAATAATATTTATACTATCGTTTGGTTTTGTTTAAGAAAGAGCTGCAATGGCTTTATGATCTGATGGGATAAAATCAACCATGATGATAAAAGATACACCTGTAGGTTCATCTCAGAGAGGTAGCCACTGTTACTATTTTATTTTTAATGTTTATTTATTTTGAGAGAGAGTGCAAAACCTTATGTGTGCAGGGGTGGGGGGCAGAAGCGGGGGCGAGGGGAGAGAATCCCAAGAGGCTCCATGCTGTCAGCACAGAGCCCAACGTGGGGTTCAGTCTCATGAACCATGAGAACATTACCTGAGCCTGAATCAACCGTTGGAAGCTTAACCAACTGAGCCACCCAGGCGCCCCCAACTGTTGTTACTATTTTAGAGTAGATACTATATATATTTTTACATTAGTGTATAGACAAATACAGACATATATAGTAACAAAAGTGAGTCCTAAATGTACACAGTACATTGTAGCCTACCTTTTTATGGACTATGCCATTTGTGTCTGTTTCAGGACTCAGGTCTGAAGAAGTAACAAATATCTATGAGCAGTTGGTTCATTAGTTCCAGAGGAACTATTTTATCTCAGTGAGCTCACAGGCTAGTTATAAGGAAGGGATGTGGACACATAACTATATTCAAGGGAAGCTCTATCTATCTATCTATCTATCTGAACTGAGAAGGGAAATATAAGGTAGCAATTCTGTGTGGATCAGAGAATCATACCCAGAGGAGGATGGGTGTGATTTAGACACTTGGAGATGAGTAGAGGAGGAAGGACATTGCATGTGGGAAGAATTGTAAGTAAAGGCTCAGTGGTGAGACAAGATAGGATATATTTGGGAACAGTAGATAGCACCACTGTGATGGGACATAGAACACTTAAAGAAAAGAAGTGGAAGATCAGGCTGGAGGGTAGGTGGGTGCCTGGTCACCCAGAGTCTTGTGAGCCAGATTAAGGTGTTTAGGATAATATCTTCTCCAAAGGAAAGACCGTGATTATTTTCAAGTGAAAAGGTGTGCTTGAATTTATCTGTTGCTGCTCTGAAGTAGGGACCTGGAACTTCCAAAGCAAAGGCCAAATCGTTTAAGCTTTCACTAACTTGGTCGATTTGGAGAAAGCTGCTCAAAGCTCAAGCTGGGCTATCTCTGCCCATCTGTGTTTCTGCTCCAGGGCTCTGCCTGCTTACAGTTATCTACCAGAAACATGAGGAACGCATAGAAGCCCAGGTGATCCACAACCAGGAAGAAGAACACGATGTGCCTGGGTGTTTGGAGGAGATTATTGTGAGACGGAGGAAGGCAGAGCAAATATGGGGCCACCTTGTGTGTTGTGTTATCAGCCCCTGCCTCACCTCCCCTACTTGGATGACCTTGCTACCTACAGCCACAGCTATGAAGGCTTGCAGCAGCCTCACACCTCCTCCAGCTCCAGAAGGGACAGGAATGGCCCTGGAAGGCTCATTACCCCCATGTCCAGGTATGTTTTTAGGCAGAAACTTTGTGTCCAGGTAGTTATGGCATCAAGAGGACCTGCCTTGGCCTCCCTATCCCATTATCTGCTGCCCAATCTCATGTGCTTAGAGAAGGAAGGCTCTGTCCTCCTGCAAATTCCAGCTGACTTGATTTGGACACTGAATGCTTACTCAGAATTGGCCATCCTTTCCCCCAAGGAATGAACCTGTTTCCACTCTTGTCTCTCCAATCTAAGCTCCACTCAGTAGCTCTGGTGATCTTTCAAAAACTCATTGATTATATCATGCCCTTCCTCTGCTTCAAGAGGGGGCTTTTCTCTGCTCTTGAAATAGCATGCTGATGCATGATTGGCTCCTGCCTGCCTTTCCATTTTTTCCTTCTACAATCTCTTCCTCCTCAGAATGCTTTGCCAGCTTCCGAAGGACTCTGGGTTCTTCCCACTTCATGGCCATTTGTGATACTATTCCCTAAGGAAGTTTGTCCCATGCCTCTTCAAGTGGTTGCCCTTACTTGTGCTTCAGATCTTGGCTTAAACCTCACCTCTTTAGACAGGTTTTCCCCAGCCCCCTATAGCTCTTATCCTAATTCATAGTTTTCCTTATTTACTTTCCATCTCTACTGCTAGGTAATAAAACTCCATCAAGACAGGGAGTCATGCCTGTCTTATTTACTCCTGTCTCCCTAGCACCTGGCATGGGGGCTGGTCTAGAGTGGGTACTCAGTGGACACCTGGTCAGTGAGTGGGTGAATGAATTAATGAGTGAATGGGACCCTGGTTTCTCAGTGAATGGACTCCTTCTAGAAAGTACACACAGTCCATGTGACTTTGAGTCACTGTATAGCGGCTGGCATTCCCTGAGGTTCAGGGTCATGGGCCATCTCAGACTGGCCCAGGGCCTCCTCAGCTTGTCCCTTTTTTGCTTATATCACCTTCTAGTTTCTTGGCCCTGGCTACTTCAGCCACGGGAGCTGGAGGGTCTCCACTGCCCACTTTCTACACCCTGGTCCCAGCTTCCCTTGGACCTAGGCTCCTTCTGTTTAAATGGGTCCACAATTAGCAGAACCAATAGGGTTGAAGAAAGATGTTCACAGAGTACCCCAAATCACAGTTATAGCAAAATGTGATATCAAATGTATTTATTAATGATTGCCGATAAAGGTTCTACCCCAGCATGACATCCGCTGAATTGAGATTGATTTCTTTCACGTGGTGAAAGCAGTCTCCAGTAGCCTCATCATGTAATCTTTTGAATTCCAATGACTACAGAATAGTGGGCAGTGGGGGGACGGAGAGGAGGAATAGCTGACAAAAACTCCCCAAAAACCAAAACACACACACACACACACACACACACACACACACAAACCCCATAGCTCTGCTGTCAGAATGTCCCCTGACTGCAGGGAGAGGTGACTCCAGGCTCTAGCCCCCCAGAATCAGTTCATCCACACTCAGAGTAACTAACAGTTATTCTTTCCCAGGACAACCAGGAGCTGAGTGCATTTAGATAACATGTTTGCCAAGAGTTGTGGTTTTCAGCCTGTTACGATTCACCGTGTAACTTTGGGCAAGTTGTCCCCTATTTTGAAGGTTCACTTTCCCTATCTGCACTTTTAGGGGACTGGGTTCTAGAAGTTCCTGGCTCTGACCATGTGAGAGTCCATCTTGACCCTTATGCAAGGCTCTAGTCTTAGTTATTTTTCTGTTGCTGTCTTCCTTTTAGGATTAAAGAAAATCCTCCTGTTAAGCACAGAAAATGTCCATTTTTCATTTATTCGTTTGCTCCTAGAAGCTACTTCTCTAGTCAACAGTGTATGGTTGTTTCTTTAGGGCAGCGTTTCCCAAACATTCATACACATCAGAATCATCTGGATATCTTGTTAAAATACAGATTTCTGTATTTTATTTATGTTATTATGTACTTATGGGGCCCATCTCCAGAGTTTCTGATTCACTCCGCCCAGGATGGGGCCCAAAAATGTGCATTTCTAACAAGTTTCCAGGGACACTAATGCAGCTGGACTGGGAACCAACTTTGACAACTGCTTTTAGGACATCCAAAAGTGTTGATATTAATTAGGTATGTGTTTCTGGAGGGACAGATATCAACATTTAACTAGAGGCTGTCTGGGACCTCAGTGGGACTCACCATCCTACCCCATCCCCAGGCAAGGAGTGGACAAGGTACTCCTCCAGGGG
Organism: Cryptoprocta ferox; assembly: GCA_028646485.1. Lineage (NCBI taxonomy): Eukaryota > Metazoa > Chordata > Mammalia > Carnivora > Eupleridae > Cryptoprocta > Cryptoprocta ferox. The sequence goes on along the minus strand of CM053572.1, from coordinate 103,313,656 downwards.
GCATGGTCCCAGAGCCAGGCACAGGGGCTGGCCGCCAGGGATGCCTCATCAAAGCCCCATGGTTCATAAAAGTCCCATTCAGTCTAAGGGAGAGGGCACAGGACATGGGTGTTTGCTGGGTTTAGCAGAATATTGTGGGAAGAAAGCAAGGCAGGCCATTAGCACAAGGCTGCATGGAAAGATGAATAGTAGATGTGTGGCGGAAATGATAGGTGCCAGTGCCCACTGGTTCCCACTCTGCCTCCTCACTTTTCTGAAGGGTCCCCAAAATCGTCTTCACCCCCCCCAACACGTAGTGAGTGCCTACTGAGTGTTTGCAGCTGTGCAAGGCACGAGGGTACATATTATTGAATAAGAGAGGCAGGTCCCCGTCCTCCTAGAGCTGTCAGCCAAGTGGATTAATGAGTCACATGTACTCACTGAACGCATGGCGACACTCAGGCCCAGAGGGGGCAGGGCGCTTGTCCAAAGTCACACAGGGAGCTGGGACAGCGTCAAGACCTGACCTCAGGTCTCCTGTCTCCCACCACATTGATTTTCCTTTTATACGCGGCTGCTTCCCAGAGGCCACACACATTGCTGGTCTTTGCGCTAGCAATGAAGATGACCATGCACGCTACCCTGTGTTGCAATGATTTTTACCAGGAGTGCAGAGACTCATGCTCCTATGGGCTCATCAGAATTTCAGGGAAATATAATGAGGAATGTGACTTATTTTCCATTTAATGAAAAAATACAGCAGTGATGAATGCCTATTATAAAAAGGTCAAATGGTCTAGAAGTATATACTGAGAAAAGGAACATCCCTATTTATATCCTCCCCTGTCTCATTCCAATTTAATTCTCCTCCTTACTTCTTTCCTCAAAAGTAGCTACTTTTAACAGTGTGGTGGTGTGCTCAAGTCCAGACCTTCTCTATGCATTTGTAAACATTATATACAATAATTTATAAGTATTATATATATATAAACAGGTACTTAAAATGAGTTTTAAAAATTGTATATGTATAATTATTATTTTTAAGCTTTCAAATATACCTTTATTTCTTCTGAAAATGGGGGTATTCCTGTTGAAACTTGGGCTATCACACCATCCTTCAGACAAAATTCTGGCATAAGTTAACATAAATAAAGCATACCGTAAGGTCCGTTACAATTTACAAATAAATATCATATATATATATTACTTAATCCTCAGAACTATCCTATGAGGTAGACTCAACTGAGTGTTTTATGATAGTTTTATACAAGAAAACTGATGCTCATAGAAATGGAGGGAATTGCCCAATGAACCACAACACCCAAGAAACAAAGCTAGATCTCAAACCCAGCCCTTTTACCTCTAAATGATTCCCATTGCACTGTGCCCTACACTATGTCCCAGTGGATTTAGCAGGTTTCTTCATTCCAGTGTTGAGCACACTATCAGTGGGTATTGTTCACCTCTGCTAAGCAGCTCTTAAATAAACTGGCTAAAGCCGTTCTGCATTAAGGGTATTGTAGAGCTGGGGCAAAGCATATATAATAGTATTTTTAAAATTGTGCGTATAAAGTGAAAAAAGGACACTGCTTTTGTGATAGAAACTGCAGGGAGAAAAACTGAATAAGCTCTTGGCTGATGGGGCATGACTGAGAGACCTTGGTCTGGGACGTGCACGCAGAAAGGTGACAGGAGACAGGGCAAAACACGGCAGTGGAACTAAAGCAAAGAAAGCCTTGTTTGCGAACCTTGAAGGCTCTCCCTGGAACAGAAGTAGTGGGCACAGGGGCTCTTGGGTGGCTCAGTAAGTTGAGTGTCTGACTCTTGATTTTGTCTCAGGTCATGATCCCAGGGTCGTGGTGTTGAGCCCTGGGTGGGGCTCCTCACTCAGCATGGAACCTGCTTAAGATTTTCTCTTTCCTCTCCCTCTGCCCCTCCCCCCTGCTTTCATGCACTCTCTCTAAAATATATAAAATAAGATAAAATAAAATAAAAGGAAGTGGTGGGCACAGTTCTCCAGGACATCCACACAGTGCATGGCCATGAGGCCTGTCACTAGCAGACTGAGAGGACCCAGCCAGAGATGGGGATGTGGTTAAGGAAGAAAGGAAGAGGGTTAAGTAGGTATGTTAGGATGAAACCACAGGACAAAAATGCATTTTTCAAGAGAATGGGAAGATAAGCCATAGATTGGGAGGAAATATTTGCAAAAGACATAACTGAAAAAGGACTGTTACCTACATTAGGATTCAACAATAAAAAAAATCAATCTAATTAAAAAATAGGCGAAAGACTTGAACAGACACTTCACTAAGGAAGACACACAGCAGGCAAAAAGTGTATGAAAACATGCTCCACATCATATATCATCAGGGAATTGCAAATGAAAACACTACACACCTATGAGAATGGTCAAAATCCAGAACACTGACAGCATCAAATGCTGGCAAGGATGTGGAGCAATAGGAACTCTCACCCATGTTTGGAATGCCAAACAGTACAGCCACTTTGGAAGACAGTTTGGCAGACAAACATATTCTTAACATATGATTCAGCAATTATGTTCCTTGGTATTTACTCAAGTGAGTCGCAAACTTATGTCAACACAAAGATCTATACATGAATACTTAGTGCAGCTTTATTCATACTTGCCAAAACTTAGCAACAACCACGATGTCCTTCAGTAGGTGAATAGATAAATCATGATATATCCAGACAGTGGAATATTATTCAGCACTAATAAGAAATGAGCTATCAAATCATAAAAGACATGAGAGAAACTTAAATGCATATTACTAAGTGAAATTAAGCCAACATGAAAAGGCTACTTACTCTCTGATTCCAACTATATGACATTCTGGAAAAGGCAAAGCTACAGGGACAGTAAAAAGATCGGTGTTTGCCTGGGGTGAGGTGAGGGAGGGTTAGGCAGAGCACAATGGGTTTCTAAGACAGTGATATTATTCTGTATGATAACACAGTGGTGAATACCTGTCACATATGTGTTCAAACCTACAAAACACACAACACCAAGAGTGAATCCTAATATAAACTATGGATTTGGGGTGACAATGATGTGTCAATGTGGACTCATTGATTGTAACACATATACCACTCTGGTGGGGATGTTGATAGTGGAGAGACTGTGAGTGAGTTATAGTAGGAGGTATATGGGCACTCTACTTTCTGCTCAATACCGCTGTGAACCTGAAACTACTTGAAAAAAATAAAGTCTTTTAAAACAAATCAAAACAAAAAACCTGAATATTTAAGAAATGTTGACAGAGGGTTTATGAACTCTGCAGTTTGATATTATTGTTGATATAAGTATATAACTAGTCAGTCTCACATGGACAGACAATAAGACCCTACAGAGAATAGACCAGAGCTGGAGCAGTAAGTGGCCACGAGGAAATGAGGGACAGGATAAAGGAGTGGCCCTAACCCCTCCTGTCATGGTCTCCATCAGAACACTAGAGACTCATAGGGTACTAGATGGCTATATGTATTTGTGCTGCTGATAAAATTATGCTAATCACTGTTAAAAAAAAAAAGCTGTGTGTGTGTGTGTGTGTGTGTGTGTGTGAGAGAGAGAGAGAGAGAGAGAGAGAGCGAGAGCTGTAACCCTCCCCTCTCCCCCTACCCCCGCCTCCTTTCGGCTTGTGGGGCAATGGAACAGACCCTGAGTTGGGAACTCAGTTGCCTGGTGGCCATCCTGGGATCACCTGTGGTTTCCTGAGGCAGATGGGGTGATGCTAGTGGGCGCAGGGGGTGGCCCCACTCCCACCTCACTCTCCAGGCTGTGTCTCCAGGCCCCGGCTAGCACAAGCAGGAGTGAGTTTGATGTGCTGCAGTGACTCTCCCGGATCCATTGTTCATCGCTGTTCCCTTGACACAGCTGCTAACTCTAGATCTAATTGTACTCAGGGTTCCAGGACAGGAAGCCTGACCTTAACTTAGAGGTGTTCTGGGGACAAGCGATAGAGAGCATTTCCTCTGCCTTTCTTGTGATCTCTTGAGAAAGCTTCTCATAAAATGGGTCAAGTTGGGAAGGAAGACCCTCGGGATGTCAGCACCAGCCTGCACAGGATCTGAGGGAGAAGTGCCTCATGCAACCCTCTCAACACCTCTACAAGCAATTGGATTTATTCTCACAATTCTCCCTATGGCTCAGAGATGGGAGAGCTGGCCCAAGGTCACACAGCTGTGGGGGGAATAGCAGAGCCAGGATGGGGGTAAGTGCATTTACCTGCGGTCTTACCACAGGTCATCCTGTGACCTCAAGTATTTATTTCAACATTCTCTCCCCTCACATACCATGCTCCATTTGTCCTCCTACAGCCCACGCTCCAATACTTTTAGAGGCAAACCTCAAGCAGACTGACCCTTTAAGCCTTCAAGGACAGGTGATAATTTATCTTCTTAAAAAATCTTTGTCACTAACGCAACCTTCTTTAAAACTCCTTCTAGGATTCAACAATACTCATTCCCCTAAAAATCTTCCCTTTCCTGCAATTTAAGAGATTGATAAAGAGGATGTCTCCTCTGTCCAATCATTCGTTTTGCAAACCTATACTGGCTCCTTGTGCCCAGTGATAGGCTTGGGAGGATGCAGTGGCAAATGAGGCCTGGTCATTGTCCTCAGGCTGCTCAAGGACTGAACAGCTGGTCTGATCTATGCTAGAATTAGCTAAGCTTTTCAGCCAATAATCACTGTGTGCCAGGCACTGTGTTAAGTGCTTTGCATGGCCCAACTTAATTGGTCCTTAACAACCATCATCTGAAGTAGAAACTGTTATTACCCCCATTTGACAGATGAGGAAATCGAGGCTAAGACAGGTTTAGTAACTTGTCCCAGGTTATATAGCTAGTAAGTGGCAGAGCTGGGATTTGAAGTCAGTTCCATCTGTTGCCCAAACCAGTGCTCATTTTCACAATGTTCTACGGACCCAGGTTAATGTCAAACCTGGGATTCTTTGATTCTGGGGCAAAGGCTCAGTCTGTCTTCTTCAGTGGAGGCAGATAATGCCTTATGGGTGTCCTCACTGGCAACACCATTTCTCCAAAGAGTAGCTCAGACGTTACCTCTAATGCAAGCCTTCCCTGCTCTGACCATCTGGAAAGAATACCTTTCTCTTCTGAATCCTTGTAGGACACTGAATTCACTTGTGCCATTCTCTCTGGGATTTCAGCTATGTGTGTACATATCTTCCTCCGTGAGTTGTGAGAGCCTTGGAGGATTGTGTCTCATGTACACTGTTGTAGCTGCATTATGACTGGGTCCTCAATAATGTTGAATGAAAGGACCCCTAAAAAGTGATGCTTACAGTCAAAAGCATTATATTCAAGGAACATTATCATTGCCCATCTCCACACCTCTCTTTTCCTGTCAAAAATGGAGCTCTTATAGCTACTGAAAAGATGGAAAGAATTCCACAAAAGTCTCAAGGTACAAGATCCCGGACTCAGGAGCTACTGTTGGGGAGGAAAGGACACTTATAAGAGCCCACTTGCCTCCTTAGATGGCAGGAGCCCTAGTGGGAGAGCTGCTGAGAGCCCCTGGGGCCCCCTGGGACATTCCTTGGGGTACACTGTTCAGGGACTGGCTGCTGGCGGAGGCTCCCCCGGCCCCAGGCAGGTGGACACCTCACTCTTCAGCTCCAAACACTGTGGATGAGGGGTGGGGAGCCTCCATGGCTTGGCAGAAGCTTGAGCAAGAACAGCTTTGGAATGTAGGAGCTGCAAGGCCCAGCTCTTAGCTGCTTGAGCCTTAGAAGCCTCAGGAAATTCAATACAGCTCCACCCTGCTGGCCTAGAGTGATGCAAGCTCTGATTCTCAGGAAGAACAAAAGACCAAAAGCACAAATGAGTAGATGAATGCTCTCTTCCTCGATTCACACAGAGACTTCTCACCATTGCTCTAAGAGTTTGTTCTTTTCCTTCTTCCTTCTTGCCACCAATACTGACTGAATGAGCACGTGCCGGACACTTTGCTGGTGCTGAGAACCCCCTGACCCCTGACAGTGTGGTGCCTGTTTTCCATGAGCTTAGTTGGATATCATGAATATTACTCAGGGTTTCTCATAAATAAGTAAAAGTTACAACTGTAATAAGTGCTCTGAACACTTGAGTGTAATAAAAGCAGTTACTCTTGCAACGAGGTCAGCAAAGGTTTTCCCGAGAAAGAGGAAGTCCCCTGCATGGCAATGTTCTTTACACCTCCTTGCTCTAAGTAAAATGTGGCTCCCCTGAGGTCACCATTTTCTCTGCAGGTCACTGATTCCAAATAGTTTGCCCTTCACCCTACCTTAGACACCCACTCCCCCCATCCTAGCCTAGACATTGTCATCACCAAAGACTGCACCACCTTCAAAATTTCTACTGCAAAGATACTGTTCTCTGGATGGCTTACCAACTCCTGTCGGTCCATCTTATGTCCATGAGTTTGCAGACTGTTCCAGATCTTCAACATGGGGGCCTCCAGTCTACCAGTGCTACTCTGCTCCCTATCTACCACTCATCCCCTCATCCCCTCACTGCCATCTTAACCCAGCAATTAGACAGTCATTATAGTCACCCCTGCCAAACACTCTTATCCATTTTATCCCTTTCCTTGTATTGTGTCCAACTTTCAAAGCCGTAGTACTGCGTAGATGCACCTTTGCCTCTACTTTGAGACTACACCCAAGCAGTTGAATGCGGGTTGAGAAAAATACACAGATATGCCAACTGGTTGCATCTTAAATTTATGAACATGAACCTCAGGTGGGTCCTAGCACTGTTGGGCAGATCTATGACTTGTCTTGTTTCTGTTGCTTTCCCATTCTTCAGGAGGACTATTTCCTATCTCTTCTCTTGATTCAAACCTCCATTATTCTCCCCTTCTCACTCTCAGCTCCTGGCATGGTTTTTATTTCATTGAGGAAATAGAAGCAATCAGGAGAGAACTTCCTTATCCTCCACCCATTAAATCTACCCACTGACCTGTGTCTGAATCATATATCAGGCTTTTCTCCCACAAAAATAGGTGAGTTTTACAAAAATAGGTGAGCTGTCCTCACCCATTGTTAAGTCCTTTTATCTTGCACACTGATCTCCTCCCCTTCCCTTTACTTACTCAAGAGCTTTGCTCTAGCAATGGTCCTTCCTTCTCTCTTGGGCCATCAAAATTCCCCTTCCTACTACATAGTTCCGATAGACATATAAACATAATAGAGTAACTGTGCTCTCATCTTTCTGTTCTCTTTCATAGCACAACTCCTTAAAAGAAGTGTCTCTACTCACTCTCTCCAATTTCTCCCTTTTCATTTTCCTGAATCTATTCCGGCAGACTTTGATCCTTATTACTCCACTGAAACTATTCTTGTCAAGGGTAACAGTGCCTCCCGTTCCAAAATCCAATGGCTAAACCTCAGTTCTCTTCTTGTCTTAGCAGGAGTAGAGATTTCAGTCCTTTATACACTTAGAGTTTTCACCACAATGGTGGATAGACTCTAAGGTGCCACCTCTGTTAATATCCACGGCATTTGTGCTCTTGTATACCCCCTCCCCTTGAGTGTGGGTGCGACCTGTGTGCTTGCTTCTGACTAATAGAATGTGGCAAAGGTGATGGGATGTCAATTTCATGATTACATTATGTCATCTAAGAGTTTATCTTACCAGAAGACTCTCTCTAGAGTCCTTGAAGTCTAGGGCTTTGGAGAAGTGGCCATGTTGGAGGGCTCACATGGCCAGGAACTGAGGGCCAACAAGAAGCTGACTGCCAGTGAGAAGCTGGGGCTTTCAGTCCTACAATAGCAAGTGAATGTACCAACAACCTGGGAGAGCTTGGAGGAAGATTCTTTGCCAGTTTTGCCTCCAAATGAGAACACGGCCCAACTGACACCTGACTATAGCCTTGTGAGCCCCTGGAAGCAGAAGACCCAGTTAAACCACTCCTGACCCACAGAAACCACGAGACAATAAATATGTGTTGTTTTAAGCCACTAAGCTTGTGGTAATTAATTACACAGCAATAGAAAGCTAATATAGCCGCTAATCTTTTATGTAAGATTGTTGCTATGGTTTTTTTTTCCATAATGGCATCTTATATTGGAATTTTTAAAAACTCAGATACAATTTATTTGCATATTAAACAGGTACCATTCTGTACCTTCATATGGCAAATGGTAACCATAGAACCCTAGGGCCTAAGTGAAGGTCATAGGAAGTTACCAAATATGACCTTGAATGAACACCTTTGTCTCGCAGAGGCTGTTTCCCATGTGTAAATGAATGGGTTGCAGCAGACCATCTCAAAGAAACCCTGAGGTGTGATTATATAATGATTCTCTGGCTGACCTCAGACCCACCCAGTCACCTTTGGAAGGAGGAAGGCAGCTGGAGAAGGGTGAAGGACTCACAGACTGGAAGATTTGGGAAGTGAGCTTCCTTCCCCTATTCATTTCAGCAGCCCGGAGCGGAAGCCCAGACTGAAAGGGACTTGCAAAGTCAATGGCAGAGCTGGCCTCGGTCCTTTCCTTTGGGCTCCTAGGTCAGTGCTTTTTCAGTGGCCACAGGAAGCCCTTCTCTCTTCTAAGTTCTTCCAGGCTCTTTGTTAGCATTGTGAGGTAAACTCAAGGTCCCCCCCCCTCCCCGCCCTACAGATGGGGCTTTGAGGGTTTGCTCCAGATCTCTTAAAGCGCCTGGGCCCCATCCTGGGAATATCCCTTGTCCAATGGTGCCTTCTCCTGCCTTATTTCAGGAGGACCTACCAGCTGGCCCTATCTTGTGCCAAGGAAGCTGTTGGCTGAGTAAAAGGTTAGGGGAAGTTCTGTGGATGAGGGGGAATCTAAGCAGGTTTCAGGTAGGGTGGAGGCTATAGCTTTGGAGAACCTGAGCCCAATAAGCTCTTGGAAGCTTCCCTGAAAACAATCTTTCTTTAAAAATTAATATTCAAAATAAAACATACATGCCCAGGGTTAGACTATTAATTTTTTAACCAGGGGACTTATAATAAAAAACTAGAGTCTCCTCATCTAACCTTCTCCATGAAAAGTCCCTCTTTCTGGGGCTAAGCTTTTTTTTAACATCAGTGTTTTCTTTCAGTTAGTTCACTAGTTTTCCATCTCTCTATACAAGATAATGATATTTTTCAACCTATTAATACAATGTCAGATGAAAATTTATACCTGTTTTAGTTATTATTTACCTTTATAACTTAAAATTATATAAGCATAAAGAGAAATTCATTGTAAATTATAAATATTTGTACTGGTTTTCCATTGCTGTTGCAACAAATTGCCACAAACACAGCAGATTAAAAGAACATAAACATTCTCATACAGTTCTGGAAGTCAGAAGTCCTAAAATCAAGATGTTAGCAAAACTGTGTTCTTCCTGGAGGCTCTAGGGAATATCGGCTTCCTCGTATTCCCAGCTTCTAGAGCCTCCCATATTCCCTTGGCATGCAGCTCCTCCTTCCATCTCTGAAGCCAGTAGAATAGCTTCTTGCCTCTCCCCTGACCTTCCAGCCTCCCTCCTATATAAGAGCCCTTGCGATTACACCAGGTCCATCCAGATAATCCAGGATAATCTCCTCATCTCAAGATACTTAATTTAATCACATCTGCAGAGTCCCTTTTGCTCTCTAAGGGTTGTGGGGATAAGGGTGTGGACATCTCTAGGGGCCGTGACTCTGCCTACTCTGCCACACATCCCAGTTTACCTGGAGCAGTCCCACTCTATGCCGATTGTCCTGATGTGGATATTAACACAGCCCCTTCATTCTCGAAGAGTCTCCGTTTGAAATTATATCGATACCCTACTTATCCAGCGCTTCGCAATCTTTGTTACAGCCTAACATGCAGGAAATGATAACATTTTCTAGGTCCTCAGGATAAAGGAACAAAGCCTGTTTTTGGCTAGAGCTAACTGTCTCAGGAGCTCTGGCCACTTTGGGGCCTGCCGGGCTGCTTCAAGAGTCTTAATATCTCAGCACCCCTATAACCCATTTGTGTTACCCCACTGGCCATCGCACAGCACTGGGAGAGTCTTCCTTACATTAAAGCAGTACAATATGTTGAAAGCCTGTTGTTGTGCTGCCCTCCTGTGTAAGCAGCCTTTGGTTCCTGTGACTGTACCTGGGTCTCACACACATGCATGGACACTCCTGTCATGCAGGTTGTCGGACTGATGTACCTCTTGCCATCTTTTCACCTGTGCCTCCTAGTTCTGTGTCTGCAGAATCTGCCATCCCTCACGCACTCCCCCGAGCATCGGAATGTCAGTATTGGTCTAGTTCTGTGTCTGCAGAATCTGCCGTCCCTCACACACTCTCCCAGGCATCAGAATGCCAGTATTGGTGGCACAGCAGTGGTCCTGGATTCACAGGAGGGGCTTTTGAAGCCCTTGCACAATTTTTCTCTGGGACTCCAGAGTGTCTAAGTCTCTTAGTTTCATAACATACTTTTCTCTTTAAACATACTTCATTTACCACAGAAATACTAGTGGTAAAACATTTTATCGTCATCACTGCCTTTCAGATCATTACAAAAATCACAAGAGCTTGGCCAAGAGGCACACTATAATGGGCCGATCTGGCACTGGCATGTTTCCTATGTGCTTGAGCTGACATTTGTTTTCTTTGCAGGGTCCTTGCTTTAAATTGCTGCTTTCCCTGTCCACTCTGTTCCTAATTTACTTTCCAGGATGGACTCTCCTTAGTCATCGGCATGTGATGTCAGGATGGTGTTCTGCCTTCGTTATAGGAATATTATGTCCTCTAATACCCATGGCCAAATTGAGGAGTTTAAAATTCATTTTCCAGCACTCGTGCCACTTAATGAATCCTTGAACTGTTTCGTTACGGCTTACACAATGTTTTGAGTTATACTAACGATGAATGCTCACACTACAGCTAATAATTACTCAAAGCTCTCACAGAAGTGTCATCTGACCAGGGCATTTCTCTCTGGATTCTCACAGAAGCACCAGGGGGGCACTTCTGTGTCCCAGCCAAAGTGGCCACCGTATGGCAGTAATAGCGGAGTACATTCTGAGACTCAGTCTGGCTATTATGAGATACTTTGTGAAGTTTTGAATTTGGGTGGGATTCTAGGTGCTGTAAATTCTGCATACAAAGTAGATCTTTACTAATATTTTTATATCACACTGTCTTAAATTCATGTAACTCAGATGTGCATACAGACTGTGTATATACACCATGTTTTTTTTTCTTAACAAAATGTAATCATTCTCTATATGTTATTTTCCTACCTTTGTATGATGTGGGGGCCAAGGGCTCAGAAGCTGGAGCAAAGAGACACATGACCTGTGTGAGACTCTGGGTGCATCCCTCCTCCTCTCTGGGCCTCAGTCTCCCCACCAAAGGATGAGGGACTGGACTCACTGACCCTAAAGGCCTACTCCTGCCATAGTCTTGCTGGTCTAGTAGAAGGCAGCTCTATTCTTCCTGTGGCTCAGGCCAAAGTATTTATCCCCTCTCTCTCTCATACTCCATTTCCTCCCATCGACATTTAACATTTCCATCTACCATAAAATTATTTTCAGAAACTGACTACTTCTCACCATCTTCACTGTGGCTATTCTTGTCAAATCATCATAATCTTATTCCAGATTATAGCAGCTGCCTCCCAACTGGTCTCTCCTTTCTGCCCATGCCTATAACAACCCAATAGGCAGAGCATCCTTTTAAACCCAAGTCAGATCATGGCATTCCTCTACTCAAACTCCTCCAATATCTTCCCATCTCACTCAGAGTAAAAGCCAAAGTCCTTAAAATGGCTCACAGAGCTCTACATGGTTTTCACCCACTTGTTCTTGCTCTGACCTAATTTATTTCTCTTGCCATAGCTCACTCTGCTACAGCCACACTGACCTCCTTGTGTTTATTTAATTCTACTATAGTTAATGTACAGTGGTATATTCACCTCAGGTGTACCATAGAGTGATTCAACACTTCCATATATTACTCAGTGCTCATCATCTTAGTAAGTGTGCTCTTAATCCCCTTCACCTATTTCACCCATCCCCTCCTCCACCTCCCCTCTGGTAACTATCAGTCTGTTTGCTATAGTTAAGAGTCTGTTTCTTGGTTTGTCTCTTTTTTCCTTTGTTCATTTGTTTTGTTTCTTAAATTGCACATATGAGTGAAATCATATGGCATTTGTCTTTCTCTGACTGACTTGTTTCACTTAACATCATATCCTCTAGATCCATCCAGGTTGTTGTAAATGACAAGATTTTATTCTTTTTAATGGCTCAGTAATATTCTGTTATATATACATACCACATCTTCTTTGTCTATTCATCTACCAGTGGACACTTAGGCTGCTTCCATAACGTGGTTATTGTAAATTATGTTACAATAAACATAGGGGTGCATATATCTTTTTGAATGAGCGTTTTTGTATTCTTTGGGTAAATACCCAGTTGTGGAATTACTGGATCATACTGTAATTCTATTTTTAATTTTTTGAGGAGCCTTTCCACAGTGGCTGCACCAGTCTGCATTCCCACCACAGTGCAAAAGTTTCCTTTTTCTCCACATCCTTGCCAACAGTTGTTGTTTGTTGTGTTTTTGATTTTAGCCATTTTGACAGGTGTGAGGTGATATCTTGGTTTTGATTTGCATTTCCATGATGATGAGTGATGTTGAGCACATTTTCATGTGTCTGTGGGCTGTCTGTATGTCTTCTTTGGAGAAATGTATGTTCATGTTTTCTGCCCATTTTTAAATTGGATTATTTTTTATGGTGTTGTGTTGATAACTTCTTTATATTTTTGAATACTAATCGCTTTTTGAACATATCATTTGCAAATAGCTTCTCTCATTCACTAGATTGTCTTTTAGTTTCGTTGATAGTTTCCTTTGCTGTGCAGAAACTTTTTATTTTGATGTAGTTCCAATGGTTTATTTTTGCTTTTGTTTACCTTGCCTCAGGAGACATAACTAGAAAAATGTTGCTATAGTTGATGTCAGAGAAATTACTGCCTCTGCTCTCTTTTAGGATTTTCATAGGTTCAAGTAGCACATTTAGGTCTTTAATCCAGTTTGAGGTTTTTTTGTGTATGGTATAAGAAAGTGGTTCAGTTTCATTCTTTTGCATGTAGCTGTCCAGTTTTCCCAACATCATTTGTTGAAGAGATTGTCTCTTTCCCATTGCATATTATTGCCTCTTTGTCATAGATTATTTGACCATATAATCATGGGTTTATTTCTGGGCTCTTTATTCTGTTCCATTTATCTATGTGTCTATTTTGTGACAGTACCATACTGTCTTGATTACTACAGCTTTGTAATAAATCTTGAAATGAAATCTGGGATTGTGTTGCCTCTGGTTTTGTTCTTCTTTTTCAGGGTTGTTTGGCTATTGGAGGTCTTTTGTGATTCCATACACATTTTAGGATTATTTGTTCTAGTCCTGTGAAAAATGCTGTTGGCATTTTGATAGGAATTGCATTAAATCTGTAGATTGCTTTGGGTAGTACAGACATCTTAACAATATTTGTTTCCCCACTCCATTAGCATGGGATATCTTTCCATTTGTTTATTGTCATCTTCAATTTATTTCATCAGTGTTTTATAATTGTCAGAGTACAGTTCTTTTACTTCTTGGTTAAGTTTATTCCCAGGTATTTTATTATTTTTGGCACAATTGCAAACAGGTTTGTTTTCTTAATTTCTCTCTACTTCATTATTAGTAACAGACTTATGTATATTGATTTTGTATCCTGTGACCTTACTGAATTCATTTATCAGTTCTAGTAGTTTTTTGATGGGGTTTTTAGGGTTTTCTATATATAGTATCATGCACACACTGACTCTCTTTTAGTTCTTCGAATAGGCTAGGCACATTCCCTCCTGGGCCACTAGCATGTGCTGTTCCCTCTGCCCAGAATGCTCTTCTAAAGAAGTCCACAGGGCTTGTTTCCACCCTTACTTTAGGAGTTTGTTGAGATATCACCTCTCAGTGGCATCTTCCCTGACTATTGAAAAAGGCTGCAATCCCTCCTCTCTGCCTCCAGACTCCCTCTCCCACTTTCCTGATTTTCCTCCACAACAGGTACACCTGCTGATGGAGATTGCATACTCATTTTTGTTGTCTCCCCTCGCTAAAATGTAAGTTTCACAATGGCAGGGATTTTTGTCTATTGTGGTCACTGTTGTAGGCCCAGTGCCTGGCACATAGATAATAAATATTCATTAATGAAAAAGAACAAATTTCTTTATCCTCATCTTGTATTTGAGTCTTCATTTTTGTTTTTACATTCTTAACTTCCAAGGGCTTTTTTTTCCTAACAATATTTCTTTAAATTTCTTTAATGTTTATTTATTTTTGAGAGACAGAGCATGAGCATGACCATGAGTGGGGGAGGGGCAGAGAGAGAGAGACGCAGAATCTGAAGCAGGCTCCAGGCTCTGAGCTGTCAGCACAGAGCCCGATGCGGGGCTCGAACTCACAAGCCATGAGATTATGACCTGAGCCAAAGTCAGATACTTAACCAAATGAGCCACCCAGGCGCCCCTCCCTGACAATATTTTTTAAAAGCAATATTGTTGTTGTTTTGTTGTTGTTGTTATGTCATGATTGCAGCATCTTATCTCTCTGAGGATATTTGTGTATTGTTTTTTGCATAGTCTCCTCCAAAGTGCTTCATGTGTTTGTGCATTTGATTATTCTTTTGTCTTTGAGGCTTTTCTCAGATGTCTGGTAATCTCTTCACAATTTTTAAATGAACCTTTAAGAATACAATTTTTATACAATCAAGTTAACGTATTTTAGGGGCACCCAGGTGGCTCAGTCGGTTAAGCGTCCTACTTTGGCTTAGGTCATGATCTCAAAGTTCATGAGTCTGAGCCCTGAGCCCCGCATTGGGCTCTGCACTGGCAGTGTAAAGTCTGCTTGGGATTTTCACTCTCTCCCCTCTCTGTGCCTTCCCCTGTTCATGCTTACTTTTTTATAAATAAGTAAATAAATAAATAACTAAATACTTAATAATTTAATTTAATCCTTAATAAGTAATTTAATAAGTAAATAAATAAACCCACATAACCAGCATCCCAATCAATATGTAGACTATTAGCATCACTCCAGAAAGCTCTCTGTGTCCCTTTGCAGCCAATCCCCACCCACACTTGTCAAGAGACCATTGTTCAGCTTTCTGTCACTAGATTCAGTTTTGCCCATTCTTTAAATTTATATGAACGGAACCATAATAGTATGCAGTTTTGTGTGTATGGCTTCTTCCACTTAGCCATAATGAGATTCAGCCACATTTCCGCATGTATCAATAGTTCCTTTCTGCTCTATCTGCCACAGTTTGTTTACCGACTGACTACTGATAAATATGTGGATTGGCACTAATTTCGCTTTATGAAGCTGTCTGCTGTGAACATTTGAATACAAGTCTGTGTGGACCACAGTCTGGATTAGGGTAAGGCAAGACAGGAAGCCTAGGACACAAAATTTAAGGAGGCACTGGCTCTTGCATCCATGTAAGTGCCAACCGTGTACCTGTACAATCGGAAAAGTGAGTGCCTCCTTAAATTTCCCACCTGAGGCACCTTGCTTGCCTTACCCTAGTCTAGGCCCTAGTGGGGATAAACGTTTTTATTTTTTCTGGGTAAATACCTGGGAGTAGAATTACTGGATCACAGGATAGTTATGTGTTTAACTGCGTAAAAAACCATCAAAACAATTTTCCGAAGCGGTTGCATCACTGTCCACTCCCACCAGCAGTGGATGAGACTTGCAATTGCTCTACATCCTCCCCAACAAGTGTATTTCCAGTCTGTTCTGTTCTACTGCCACAGACCAACTGCTTCCTGCAAATATGGCTCGTCCCTCTGCTTCTGGGTGGCATCCTCATCTTCTTGGTTTCCCTGATCCAAACCAGATCTAGGAGAACTTTTGTTGAGTCTTGCTCAACTGTTTCCACACGTGTTGTTGCAAACAAAAGAAATAGAGCCATGCAGCTCTAAGCTCTAAACACTCTCTGTCTTCAGGAAGAGCGTTTTCACTGGTGCATTCCTGAGGTCTGCCCCCATGGTGTCCCTTTACTTCTCTTTGAATTTCTTTTCCATTCTCCTTCATAGCTTCTGTCTGATCCCAGCTGCTTTTGTTAGCCCTTACACATATTTCAGTATCTGTGGATTCTATCTTCTCCCTTTGTTGAAAATAGAGTTTTCAGAGTTTTTACTTTTTACTTTTGCATAATTTTCTTTTTTTTATTAAAAAAATTTTTAATGCTTTTTATTTATTTTTGAGAGAGAGAGAGAGAGAGAGAGAGAGAGCGAGAGCAGGGGAGGGTCAGAGAGAGAGGGAGACACAAAATCCAAAGACAGGCTCCAGGCTCTGAACTAGCTGTCAGCACAGAGCCGGACGCGGGGCCCGAACCCAAGAACTGTGAGATCATGACCTGAGCCAAAGTCGGACGCTCAACCAACTGAGCCACCCAGGTGCCCCACTTTTGCATAGTTTTCAAGGAGTGATTTTTTTATATATACATCCATATATTTTTAAAAATATTTTTAAATGTTTATTTATTTTTGAGAGAGAGAGAGGTAGAGCACAAGCAGGGGAGGGGCAGAGAGAGACACAGAATTTGAAACAGGCTTCAGGCTCTGAGCTGTCAGCATAGAGCCTGACACGGGGCTCAAACCCCACCAACTGTGAGATCGTGACCTGAGCCAGAGTTGGATGCTTAAGAAACTGAGCCACCCAGGCGCCCCTATTTATACACCCATATTGAACAGGAAATCTTCATTTATACTTTTGAGTAAACTGTGGAAGCAGAGGTGGGGATTTGTATAGTTGGGAAAAGTTCTCTGGGAATGACAAGGAGATGTAATTGTGTTAACTTCTAATTAGGACTGCATCATGATAAGCTTGAAAGAATCCTATCAGTATCTGAAAATGATGCAACCTTTTTTCAAAGGTCTTTCTAATAGGAGTGTGGTGGCCAGATATAAGAAAGAATCCTTATAGTCAACGCCTCCCAGGAGCAGATTTGTGAAGGCAAATTCCCACTTGCATCAGTAATTCCAACAGGGAGCTCTTTGGTTCTCCTGAGATCTGGCTTTCTTGACTAAGACATTAGAAGGAGCCACAGGATCAATGAAATTCAAGACCTGAAGGTAACCTGGGCTCAGAAGCATTCCAAGCACAGTTCCCGGCACTGAGCAGTCAATGAGCTGCTGGGTTCTTCCAGGGTTGGGATGAACTCACTGGCCTTCCTATTTTAAATTGAGCATGAACCTGCATTCTTTTCTCTTTCCCTGGTGAAATGAACCAACTGGGGTTGATTTTTAAAGAATATGTAGGGGCGCCTGGGTGGCTCAGTTAGTTAAGTGACTGACTCTTGATTTTGCCTCAGGCCATGATCTCTTGGTTTGTAAGATCGAGTCCCATGTCAGCACAAAGGCTGCTTGGGATTCTTTCTCTCCCTCTCTTTCTGCCCCTCCCCAGCTTGTGCATTCTCTCTCTCTCTCTCTCTTTCTCTCTCAAAATAAATAAATAAACATTAGAAAAATATTTATAGGTTATAGAACACATAAAGGCTTTATATATATATAAAGTAATATATGTTTATGAAATAATTGAGACAGTGTATATAGATAGTGAAGAGTAAGAGTGTTAAGCAAAACAGTAAGTACTGTTATTCATGATTCTAGATTTTAACACCACAAATCTGTATATGTCTCTCTGTATAAATATTTCTATAAATGCACAGTATAGTGTACAAAGAACAATACTCACATGCTGGTAACTGTAATTCTTTGGAGGAAGAGAGTGAATTTGGGAGAAGGGAAATTTTCACTGTTTATATATTTATATATATAGGCTAACATTTCTAATAACAATATATTAATATATTATATAATTTTTACTATCTGAACAGCTTTATGGAGGTATAATTTACATAACAAACTGCACATATTTTTAAAAATTTGTTTTTAAACTGCATGTATTGAATGCATATAATTTTGATAACTTAAAATCTATATTCACTTATGAAACCATCAGCACAGTCAAGGTAGTGAAAATATTTGTCACCTTGAAAGTTTCCTTATGCCCCTTTACAATCTCTCCTGGCCTGACCTCCCCACCCGCTCCCAGGCAACCACTGATAGGTCTTCTGTCACCAGAGATTATTTAACATTTTCTAGAATATTAGATACATTGAATATTTTTTCTGAATTCTTTTACTCAGCAGAATTATTTTAAGATGTATCCATTTTGTAAAGCTATATCAATAGTTTGTTCCTTTTTCGTGCGAGTAGTTACATAATTTCAAATTAATTAATTTGTTAGTTACAAAATTTTTAAAGGAAAAATTCAGGGAGAAGGAGGAAAGAGAAAGGTAGGTAACATATGCACCTCAAACATACTGAAATGTTGCCATCCATTTAAAAATATTACTGAAAATTTTAAATACGTTAGAAAGATAAGGTTGCCTTACCTCACAGTCCCATTTCCAGGAGCAACCACAAATGAGTTTGTGTAAGCTTCGAAAAATAGGACTAGATGATTTTTAAAAAGATGTATTTTTTTAAATTATAAAAGCAACATATGCTCCCCGAAGCGTGTTAAGGAAAACACACCTTGTGCAGAAATGAGCCCACGTCTCAGGGGACAGAGCTCTGGGGACTCGCTGGCCGAGCTCCGAAATCAAAGCCCCGCCCAGTTCTGCCGCGCCCCAGGCCCCGCCTGCAGTGTCAGCAACAGGTCGCCAGGTGGTGCTGCGGAGCCGGGCTCCGGAGCTCCCCGAGAGGCGGGGAACTGCCACGCGCTGGAACATGTGACCCGGGTCTCCGGCGGGGGCGCCGGGATCACGTGACGGGGCCCGGAAGCGGCTGCCCAGGCAGCGAAGTGGGGGGATGGCTGGGGCTCGGAGCTGAGGCGGGGACGGGTGGGCTGAGCTGAAGCGGGAATCAGAGCCGGAGCGGAGCCAGAGCCCGAGCGGGGAGTCCGCGCGCTGATGGGCCAAGGCTGACGGCGTGTCACCGCCTCCCGCAGGACCCACCTCGCCTTCCTCTGGGGCTCAGCGGATGCTCCGGGTCAGGCACCGATCGGCTTGGGGTGCAGGTCCGAATCTCCTCGGCTCCCTCGCCTCAGCCGCGGTAAGATGCGGGCACCCCTCCCGGGATGAGGCCAACTGGAGAATCCCTTTTCCCTCGCGCTCTGTCCCTTGACCTCCCCCTGCCGCTTGACAGGTGGAGAAACTGAGGTGCTCAGGTGAGAAAGGTCACCCTAACTACCAGCCAGAACTTCTTCCACACTTCCCAGAGGGGTCCAGTCGCCTTGGACAGGTGACCGGCCCTGTAGGAGCCCTGCTGGGGACTTGCTAATAGTGGGTCTTTGGGTCATAGAATACCAGAACTGGGATCCTGGGAAATCACCCCATTCTAGGACAGTTGGAGAAATGCAGGATCGGGAAGGGGTCGGGGCTTGCCTAAGGTCACCCAGTGACCTGGCAGACCTGCGCCTAGGATCCAAGTCTCCCCAAGCTCCAGTGGCTGCTCGGCTTTCACCACACTGCCTCCTGCGGAAAACTTGACGTGTGGAAAGGCACCCTTTCCCTTCCTGCTCTCCCTTTTTAGCTCTGCATTCTCCGTCTCCCGGATTGGCTTGGCTCTGGGTGTGGTTCCCTGTTTCAGTGTTCACGATTTTTCTGCAGACTCATCATTCTGTAGGTTTTGCTTCTAACTGTCCTGCAATTTTGTGGAAATCCTACTGAGATGTGAAATCAGAATTGGAGTATGCTCCTAGGAGATATGAAATAAGAATTGGAGAAGGTGGCTCGCAGCTGGGGCTGTGCGAAGCCCTGGCATTAACTCGAAGAATGTAAAAGATCTTGGCTTTATTTTTCCTGTAGCTTGTGTCATTTGGGGAATACTGGTGATTTGCCTGCAGTCATTTGAGGCTTGCTGAAATAAGATAGCGGCATGCTGTAATGGAAAGAGCCGAGATTGGGAAATTGAGAGATTGTGTTCTAGCTCTGACACTTGCTTTGCAGCCTTGGGTGACTCCCATCCTGGAGTGGGTGTAGGTTTCCCAGCCTGTACAGTGGTGAAGTTGAATCCCTAAGGACCTCTTCTGCTCTGACATTCTGGTGTCCAGCTCTGTTTGTTTTCTAATCAGAGAGGGTTTTCCCCTGGGTACATTAGTACCACCATGCAACAAAGGGTTAATCCAGTTGTCCAGGAAGCAGTTTCCCTACTTCACTTATTTCTAGGTTGCCATGGAATCCTCCTCTTTCTTCTCATCTTCTGTTATGCCCAGGATAAATGCTGACAGCTGAAAATGATTTTGACGGTCTTTAATTACTTTAAACATGATCAAACCCCTCCTTGACTCTTGTCGGGGACCTAGTCTATAGTAGTTAATGTGTACACTTAGAGTATGTTTTCCTTAAGGATTTTTTTGTTGTCAAGAAGTAAAGGGACACAAAAGACATGATCTTTTGCTCTGAGCTTGAGACTGTGGGGTGGAGGCTGTATGAAGATAGGCTGCTTCGATCTTTTCCTTTGTTTGCTGATTGTGCCATTTATAATCACCTGCTGTTGAGCCTTATTTTCCCTTTAAACCGTGTAGCTGTTCATTCAGCCTCATCTCTGTGGCAGCTTGATGTGCTCAGAGCTGTCTTTGTCTATTTTAAAGACAGGTTCCATTTCTTCTGCAGTATTCCAGAGACTATAACTAGGACCAATGGATGCAAGTGCCAAAATGGAAGTGGTTTTTGGGTGAGCATAAGAACTTTCTAAGAATAAGTGCTCTTTCATGTTGCAACACAAAGCATGGGGCTCCCTGTCACTGGAGATAATTGTCACTTGGCAGTTACTTTTGGGAATGTCATAGATTCGATTACTGTATTGGGTAGAGCTTTGGGCTAGATAGAGTTTTACGTTTTCTTCCAACTCCACTTCCAACTCCATGGTTCTATGAAATTCTAGGACTGGACTTGATAGCATGTAGAATGTGGAGTAGGGTGGGTAGAATAGATGTCCACTTTTGTGAATGCTTTACTTTTCCCTTTGTCTCATCTCCTGTTAGGTAGGTACTCCTTCTTTTTTTTTTTTTTTTTTTATTATTATTATTCCACCTCCCTCTCCAGGGAGTGTCTCAGTTCTTTAAATGCTCACTATCTCTTCCAAGGTCAGATGCTGAAGAGTCATTGTGCAGTTAATGATACATTTCTTCTTTCTACCACGACCTGAAAGCAAGGTCCTAGAACTGGGCTGAGTGAATGGACTTTGATTTATACTTTTGCTGGCCTGGCTCTGATAACCCCTTCCAGAAGTGTGTGACTGGCTGACAACCACTAACACCTAGGATAGCTTTTCTCTCTGTCCCATAGAGGAAACTCACACTGAATCTTTTTGCCTCATCCCGGGCCTTGGAGGAATCCTCCTTCCTTAGGCCAGGCCTTACTGGGTCTAAGTACACAAAGCTAGCTGTTTTATGGCTGTGGGGTCCAGTGGATGGGACATTCTAAATGTACCAAAATAGAAACTACAGGATGTTGCATTTGGTGCCATCTCTTATCTCCCAAACATTTCTCTTGCAAGCCTTGACACCCAGGGCTAATTCTCAATGACCCTCTCCAGTAGGAAATACTCCACTGTGGTTCCCTGTTCTGTGGAGTCAGGAATCTATCTGGGTTACTGGGATGCTCATGGCACATAGATCACTGTTTCCCAAATGGGGACTTGGTGCAGCTCTCCAGAGTGATGGCATGGAGGAGAACTGCAGAACTGTAGGTTTGCCTAGTGAACTTTCTGACTTCTTGTTCTTGAACTTCTCTCTGGGGATAATCAGGTCTAACTCTGAACTCATATTTTTTATTATGCAGAATTCCCCCTGCACCCATAATCCTGCCCCAGTTTAGTTCTGTTCCAAAGGAGGTGGCAGGGAGGATAGATAATTTATGGTTGATGGAAACGTTGACTAAGAATCTGGAATGTTATATTCTAATCCCAAGTCTTTAACCAGCTGGGGCCTTGGTTCTCTCACCTTTGAATGAGAAGCTGGGGCTTTATCTTCTGTAAGTCACGCCTGGTTCTGTCATTTAGTGGTTTTTATGATTGTGGGTAAAAAGTGAGTGTGTTTGTGTCTTTAGCTTCTCCTGCTCAGAGACAGCTGAGGTCAGTAGCTACCTTGCCCCTACCCTCTCACCGGACTCAGTTAGGCAGGAGTCAAATTATGGAATGTACTTCTGTGGTAGGTTAGATGGAGTTTTATCTGATGCCCTTTAAAAACAGATCACATGGAAGTTAGAGATTTTCACTTTCCTCCTTGTAGATTGCAGATAGCAATACAATCTGTGTCCTTGTTCATGACTTTGGAATTCCAGCAATAGAGAAAAGAAAATGCATCCAGAGAATTTGCTGTTTCTCTGGGTTCCAAAGTCTAACCCAGTGTAATTGTTTCAGAATAATGGGTGGCAATTTTAGTCTGCAACTATCACCAATCCATGAACTCTGGTAGGAGGTGAGGCCTGGGGTGTACCTATCATAATAAGATCATATATGTTTTTCCAGTGCTTAGTATAAATCCACCTATAATCAGGATCATCTGGGAAGCTGGTTAAAAATAAACTGCTCAGGTTGAATCAGATTGGGGCCAGAAATCTCTTTGGTTTTTTTAAGCAGTTTTATTGAGATATAATTCAAATGGCATGGCATACACTTCAGGCATTTAAAATCTACAATTCACTGGCTTTTAGTATATTCACAGAGATGTGCATAAAATCAATTTTAGAACATCTTCATCACTCCAAAAGAAACTCTGTCCCTTAGGTGTCACCTGCTAATTCCTCTTAACTCACTACCCTAAACCGTAGGCAACTACTAATCTGTTTTCTTTTCTAGACTTTCATATGAACAAAATCATATATGGTGCTCTGCGACTGACTTTTTTCAATTAGAACATTGTCAGTGTTCACCCATGCTGTCACATGTATCAGTATTTAATTTCTTTTTATTGCTAAATAGTATTGTATTGATATAGCACATTTCATTTATCCATTCATCAGGTTTATTTCCACATTTTGGTTATTAGGAATAATGCTGCTATCACCATTTGAGTACGAGTTTTTCTGTGGACATACATTTTCATTTCAGGATATACGCAGGAGTGGAACTGCTGGGTCATGTGGTAACTCTCTTTAGCCTTTTGAGGAACGGTGAGACTTTTGTCCAAAGAAGCTGCACCATCTTATATTCCCACAGCTGTGTTAGAGGATTCCAGTTTCTCCACAGCTTCACCAGTATTTATTATCTGTCTTGGATTTTAGCCATCTTGGTTGATGTGAAGTGGTAGGTATCTCATTGTGGTTTTTGATTTGCATTTACCTGGCGGCTAATGATATTGAGTATCTTTTGATGTGATTATTGGCCATTTTCACCTCTTTGGCAAAATAGCTATTCAGATGCTTTGCCTATTTTTTAATTGGATTGTCTTTTTATTATTGAGTTGTAATAGTTCTTGTATTTTCTGGTTTTAAGTCTCTGATCAGAAATATGATTTGCAGAAACTTTCTCCCATTGTGTGGGTTGTTTTTTACTTTCTTGATGGTGTCCTTTGAGGCACAAATGTTTTTTTAATTTTGATGATGTCTAATTTACCAATGATCTTTTGCTTGTGATTTTGCTGTTATATGTAGCCACCATTACCTAATCTAAGGTTATGAAGATTTACACTTATGCTTTCTTTTAAGAGCTTTATAGTATTAGCTCCTGTCTTTGATCCATTTTGAGTTAATTTGTACATATGGTGTGAGGGAGAGTTCCACCTTCATTCTTTGAATGTGGATGTCCAGTAGTCCCAGCACGATTTGTTGAAAAGACGATTCTTTCTCCATTGACCTATCTTGGCACCCTGTCAAAAATCAATTGGCCATAGATGTGAGGGTTTCTTTCTGGACTCTTAGTTCTATTCCTTGATCTATTTGTCAGTCCTTATGCCGGTACCGTATTGTCTTGATTACTGAAGATTTGAACTGAGTTTTGAAATTGGGAAGTCCTCCAACTTTGTTCTTCTTTTTCAAAATTGTTTTGGCTAATCTGAGCCTTTTGAGTTTCCATATGAATTTTAGAATCAGCTTGTCAATTTCTGCAAAAAGGCAACTAGGATTTTGATAGTGACTTTGCTGAATCTGCACATCAGTTTCGGGAATTTGCCATCCTAACAACGTTGAATCTTCTGATCCATGAACATAGGGATGTTTTTTCAATTTTTTAGGCCTTTAATTTCTTTCAACACTATTTTATAGTTCTCATGTACAACTCTTATACCTACTTGGTTTAAATTTATTCCTAAGAATTTTATTCTTTTTGATGCTATTGTAAACGGAACCGTTTTCTCCATTTAATTTTCACACTGTTCATTACAATTGCATAGAAATATGACTAGTTTTTGTATATTGACCTTGTATCCTGCAAATTTGCTGAACTTACTAATTCTCCTAGTTTTTTGTGGATAGTTTTTTATGTGTTTACAAGTCGCCCATAAAAGTATTGTTCAGTTTTTGATAATAAAGCTAAATAACACTTTAGTACTGTCTCTCTCTCCCTCCATTCGTTTTTTTCCTCCCCTGACCTTCCCATAGGCCCCAAAAGAGCTATAAATATGTACAGATGGACTCTCCTTCCTTTGTTGGAATTGGCCTTGTTTATTGTACTGAATGTGGAACAGAAACCAATCAGTAAACTCTTAAATGGTTATTTTGAGAACATTTTCATGTTCTCAAAAGTGACTGAATATGAGGCCGATAGGTGGATGAAAGATGCTCAGTTCTTATTTTGCTGGAAATCAAAGAATGTAAAATAAAATAAATACAGGGGACCACCCATCCATTTAAAAGAACGAAAATTAAAATGATAAAAGCCAACATTAGCAGAGTTATGAATAGGCAGTCATATTGCTAGTGACACTATAGGTTACTTCAATCATTTGTATGGCAAGGACCATAAAAATGAGTGTATTCACCTAGTTTTACTCCAAAGATGTATCTCCAAAATTAAAAACTATGTGTATAAATTCTTATTAGCTGTGATATAAGAGATTAAAAAAAAGAAAGCATAAGCTTCATATCCAACAACTGGGAGCTAGTGAAGCAAATTATTATATCAGTATAATGATGGACTATTATATTGCAACTACACATCATTAGTATGTGTACTTTGCAGATTCAGGGAATAGTAGACATGAAATAAGTGGGGGAAAACTGTCAAATAATGAGAATATTGCTAACTAAAAAATAGTTTATATAAGAAAAAAGGGAAAATTTATTAAGATTATACAAATAGTTGATATATCAGTGCAATTTTGGTTGAATGTATACTTGAAGAAAAGAGTTTTTTCCCACTGCACGTACAGACTTTTCTTACTTTGTAGTGCTCACCCTTTTGGGCCTAAGTATCTAACGAAGATGTTGAGTTTGTGTTGATGGGCACACATAATGTATAAACTCTCTTCTTTGTCCTCAAGAGCCTAAAGGACAAACCTGTCTTGAATTCTCACATATTATGCCCCTCATTTTAACAGTTAACAGGTGCTCTTAAAATCTCCCACAGGACAGAAATCGCAATTGTACAATAGACTTGGAAACCAGGTTTCATCAAAGGGAGCCCAGAGGCGGGGTAGCCTTGGAGGCTAGCACTCAGTGCGGACAGCTAGAGAGCAAGAGCAGGCTGCCCTGATGGCCAGAAAGAGCGACAGAAGGAACTCCAGGGAGTGATACCCACCCTCTGTAGTGCTTGGACCCCTACTTCACAGCTCTGAGCTCTCTGGGGCTCACTGAGGCTCTCTGGGGCTCCCTGGGGCTCTCTGGTGGTCAGAGCTCTCCGATTATCCGGCCCTTTGTCTTCTCGCTTAACCCTTTACCTGCTTGCTTTCTATCCGTTCCTCTGCTTCAGGAAATCAGGGACATTTCTGACCTTCAGGAAACCATAGAGTAGAAAGACAAGAAGATAGAGGTAGGCCTCTATCCCCCAAGGGGATCCCTCCCCACCAAGGATGGGGAACACATCGTCTCCAGTCTGTTCCATGGAACAACTCCTTCTGAGAAAGGTTCTTCCTTCTGTCTAGCCACAGGCCTGCCTCCCTCTACTTTCCACCTTCCAACCGTCTTTCTGACTCATCTTTGAGCTTCCACAGGACGTGTTACCCATAGGACAGCTTTTAAAAGCAGTTTTTATACCTCCCAAGTTGCCAGTTCTCCAGGTTGAACTTTCTCATTGCTTCTAGTCATTCCTCATTTGGTTGTTTTCCACCCCTTCCTCCTGTTGGTGCTGAGCCCTGACTGTACCACAGATTATTTAACATTGTTCCCTTTATAGTGTATTGCCTGGAACAGAATATCATGCAAAACAGTGCTGTCGACTACCTGGGCTTCTCTCTCATCCTAGTGCAACCTAGAATTAGCTTATTTGGCATCTGTTATTAAAGCATTGACTTCTGTTGAGCTGACCATCAGCCAAAAACCCATAAATAATGTTAATTTTTTTCTTTTCAGCACGCATGCAGTGGCCAGGCCACATGTCCCACATCCTGTAGTTGTTTCTCAGACTTTAGATCTGTAGATTTCAGCTTCCTTTTTTGAGAAGTTTCTTACCAATATTGTGCTGTGGGTAACTTCAGTTTTTATACACAACATAAAGATACCTCTTTACAGTATTTGAAAATAAATTGATCGTCTGTGCCAAGTAATCAATAGAGTAGTTCCCTGGTTGGGGAGGGATAGGGGAATGTGTCAGTCCCCGTATTCTGTCCCTTCTCGTTATGCACAAGCCACCGGGAAGGCTCTATTCCTCAGACACTTTGGTATGTTGGAAAACAAATTCTCTTTTGTTTGCGTGGATAATTAGTTGATTTTTAGAATATTGGAGCTAGAGAGATGCTGAGAGATGTTTCAGTTCACTGCCCTCTACCCTTTTCTGCACATTTGGGATAAAAGAATTGTTGCAAGTTAGTAAGGAAACTGGCAGAAGAGGCAGCCTTAGAACCCAGGCCTTCTGCCATACATAGAATCTGACCTATTAGTTTTTGCTGGAATAGCAGCTTTCAACTGCTCATGTTAAGATATTTTATAGATTTTCTCCCCCTGATCCTCTTATGAGTTTAACTGCCCCAGAACTAGATGACTTCTTTGAATCCCTCCACCACATGAGTAAATGATGCTCTCTTAGATGTTGAACAGTCACCGTGGTGGTGCAGCTGGGCAGGATCCTCTCTGAGACCTCCGCAGCCTGTACTGGCTTTCTGCCAGGTGCTTTCCTTGTGGGGTTATGTGGGTCCTCTCTTCATTACACTTGGGAGAAAAATGAGATCACCCTGGATGGCTTAGGTGCCAGAGTAGGGCCAGTTTCCAAAGAGTCCCCAGGGGCTTGACCTGGGGGAACACAGCACCGAGCTGTCCTCTGGCAGCTAGTGCTGGGGGCTGGGCAAGATGGCATGTTGTGATGACCGGCGATCCTGTCTCCTTACCTGGTGTCTGAGACAGCACATCAGACACAGGGGGCGCTTTGGCTGGGGAGGAGCCTGCTTCTAGGGAGGCAGTTGTGCCAGTCTGCCAGTGTCAGAAGGATTTTTATTTGTCATCGTTAATGGACGTGTACTTTCCTCACTCCACTGCAGATTCTTGGAGGACAGGAAGTCCACTTTCTTTCATTGTTTCCCTCCCTGCCAGGGGCAGTGCATTCGGTAGATGTTTCCAGCTTCGGACAGGGCAGCACGATATACGTTTCCTGCTTTGCTGCTACTTGGCTGTAGCAGACAGGTCCCTTCGTCTTTCTGGGATTGATTCTTCATCTGTAAAATGAGCAGTTTGTGGAGTGACCTCTGAGGGCTCTTTTAGCATAGTGCCTAGGATTCTGGAGGCTTCCAGAACTCCCCAAATGTATCCTTATTGTGTAGCTCAGAGAAGTCGTTGTCCTTCTCGTTTCTGTAGTAGCATTGCTGAGAAAATCCACCCTGGGGATGATACCCTCACCATCCTTCCCCGACACACCACAGAAAGGGTTTTTTCTTTCACCATCTTTTTTTTTTTAACATTTATTTATTGTTGAGTGACAAAGAGAGACAGAGTGTGAGTGGGGAAGGGTCAGAGAGAGAGGGAGACACAAAATCTGAAGCAGGCTCCAGGCTCTGAGCTGTCATCACAGAGCCCGACGTGGGGCTCGAACCCACGAGCCATGAGATCGTGACCTGAGCCGAAGTTGGATGCTTAACTGACTGAGCCACCAGGCGCCCCTCACCATCTTTTGAAAAGTTGGCAAACTCATAACAATAAAAAAAGAAGAGTTGTGGAGGGGAGGTCTTGAGATGAGGCCCTCTCATGTTCCTGCTCTTCCTCTGAGCTGCTGAGCTCTTCCATTTCAGGCTGGTTGCAAGAAAAGAGTCCCAGGGTTAGGGGATGAGGGTCTCTGGTGACCTTCAAAAAGTACAGGATGGGCCAGAGGTCATAGCGGAGAGGGAGAGGAAGTCATCTGTGGCTCTGGAACCTGGTAGGGAATCTGGGCAGAATTAGATGATTTGGAGGGGGTTTCTTGAATGCAACGAAGTCATTTTTCTAACGCACGCAGAAGAAAAATAAGATGCAATGAGGAATATTCGGGTTCCTGTCCTCTGAGAGCTTCCTCCTGGGGAAGATGGGCTGAGATACAATATAACTGTTGTTCAAGGTTCAAAGAAATTAGCCCAAAGGAGGGGATAGTTACTCCCAACCTAAGGAACAGGGAAGGCTTCCTGGAAGCACCTGTCTGCATCTTCCCCCACCCATCCCATGCAGTGCCTCACCTTTGCTCTTCCCAGGTATGTGGTGGCAAATTTAGAAATTTATGAGCAGGGCACTAACTGGGAAGGTTGGGAGACAGAAGCCGAGTGAGCTCAGCCCGCCCATGTGTACTTTGCACTTTTTCCATTTCCCTTGGTATCAGGCCCTGTCACTGTACTTAATTCATAGTGCAGCTGTCACTGAGCTGCTGTGACAATGGCTGCTTCTGCCCCAGAGCCCACCACTGGCTTGGAGCTAAAGGCCCCGGCCTCTGGAGGTCTTAGCGCTGACCCTGTCCCTCCAGCTACCATGTCCACGCAGAGACTTCGGAACGAGGACTACCATGACTACAGCTCCACGGACGTGAGCCCAGAGGAGAGCCCATCCGAAGGCCTAAACAACTTCTCTTCCCCGGGCTCTTACCAGCGGTTTGGGGAAAGCAACAGCACAACGTAAGTTTCTTTTACCCTCCTGGGTGGGATTGATGTTCCTACGCTCTGTATTCATAATGTAGTCTCCCTTAGAGGTATTTTTGCTCCCCCATTTTTATCAGTTCCCCACTTTACAGATGGAAGGAAGATATAAAGAGACTGGGTGAGTAACAGTGCTGAGATTTGAGCTCCTTGCCGGCCACCTTCCCATCTGTTTTATATTCTTTGCTCCTTTCAGCTGCATTGGTCCCTGAAGGCTGGTGCTGAACGTAAGAGAAACCTCTAGAGAGAAGAATGTCTTAATTCAGAAGCATGGGTCATCTGTCTTAGAACCTCAAATACCTCTAGACTCAGTTGGAAACTTCCTTTGCAGAGTCCCGCCCAGACTTCTGTCCCCCATCATGAAACAGCCAGTTGATTTGGCTGAAGAAGTGGTAAGAGGGAGGAAGGAATAATTTCTCCTGCATTTAAAAAATTCAAGAGCTTGAGAAGAGGA
Source organism: Cryptoprocta ferox (assembly GCA_028646485.1). Taxonomy (NCBI): domain Eukaryota; kingdom Metazoa; phylum Chordata; class Mammalia; order Carnivora; family Eupleridae; genus Cryptoprocta; species Cryptoprocta ferox. The sequence continues at coordinate 103,283,968 of CM053572.1, read as the reverse complement.
GGTCTGCTTTGCATTCCCTAGGGAGGGTTTAAGTTTTTATTCCTAGAAACAGAATCCCAAGACTCATCTGAGTGCCCTCTCTGGGCCTCAGTTTCCCCAAACGTAAGAGGAAATTGAGGACCCCACTGTGAAGGTATGCTGACTGTCTGGTGCTCACCCACTTGAATTAGAAGATTCAGAAGAGGGTTTTCTACCCCACCAAGTTTTCATACTCAGTCCTGAACCTCAAGTATACCCCTGATATTTTCTCTCTACCCCAGCATTCCATCTTTTCTGGCCCCTTCTGTTTATTCCTCAAACTTAGCCGTTACCTTTTCTTTGTTCCTTCGTGGATTGGGTGTGACTTATTGAGGGATCCTTTATGTGCTAGACTTGTGCTGTCCCGTGTGACTCTACCCAAGGAGGCTATTGAAACTTCTCTTGGAGGTCATTACTAGTGAAGCTTCCTTTGGCTGCAGGCTCTCCTGGGGCAGGGCGTTTTCTCTTGGGATAGAGCCAGAGGATACGGTCTGTCCACATTACCACTCGGTGATTTCTGCTCCTAAAGATTCAGTCTCTATAGCTTATGTCTCATGTGGCACGTTTCTGTAGGTTCCCCCATTTGCTTGCAGTGCTAGCTGATGGGAAAGATTGTGCAGAAAACAACTGGCATCAGTGAGGACCGTCTTTCCCCTTTTTCCCCTAACCTGTCCACCCAGCTGGCATCCCCCCAGGCAGAAGGAGCTCCAAATGCAGCCAGTGACACATGATAGCTTCCCTTCAGAAGTCACACTCATTGTGCAATTGTTCTTCCAAGCCTCTCTCTCTCTAGTTTCTCTTCCAGTTTTTGCTCTTGTTATCAGGCATCAGCTTGTCTGTGCAATGCTTGTCATATGGGGTCTAGGTTTTCATTTTGAAATGGACCTCTCTGAAGTTCAAAACCAACCACTAGCAACTTCAGGATGGTAGCTCACAGGTTTTGTATGTACTGAAAGTTATGCGTGCCCGTTAGCTATTCTGAATATCTCTTTTTTCACGTTGGGTTATAACTAGTATCAACCCAAAACTATTTCTCCTTGCTTGTTAGAAATTGAGGCAATCAGGAGATTCCTTCCTCGGGCTTGTACATTTTCCTGGGTACACTTTGTTGTGAGGGCCTATCCTGCCCTGATTCTGTGCTGTAGGGTAGGTGACAAGGAAAACCCATCCATAAGTGATGTCCAATATCACAAGTGGTAGAAGGGAAAGTACTCCCTTGGGATTTGGAGGGTTGGTTGAGTAACCAACTTGTTAGTCAGGCTGGATCCACCCGAGCATTTATGTGTAGAAAGCATGCCAGGTATGATTAAGATATAAGCTGATTCAGGAGACCTTGTTAGCTCAGGTGGATCTCTCACATATCAGGGTGTTAGAGACAAGCTTTTGAGCTGGAGTCCTTGTCTACTGTGCCTTGCCCCACCCTGTTATCTGCTTTGTCCAGGAGCAAAGAACGTGGAACAAAGTACAAGGAACAAAATGCAAGGAAAAAAGTACATGCTTGTACATACCTGGCTCTTCTAAGGGTTAAGGGCTCAGGAAAAATCCCTGATCAGGGGTGCAAATAGGAACACCAGACACTTCCATAATGGTGTGTTTAGTGAGGTTATTTCCTAACACTTGATGTTGTCAAGCTGTTGACTACTTTGACAACAGCCACATGTTACTCTGTTGGGTGTTTTTCTTCTTGTTGCTTTGTTGACTTACATTATACCAGCTGTTGATTGAGCTTTGGTACATTTCCCCCCAGGCTGGCAGGCTGAGAAACCAGGTGACTGCTCTAGGTTGTCTAGAGCGGCCGTTTGCGAAGTGTGACCCTTTGGGGTTCCCAAGACCATTTCAAGAAGTCCGTGAGATCGAAACTATTTTCATACTAATGCTAAAATGTTATTTGCCTTTTTACTGTGTTCACATTTACATTGATGGTTCAGCAGCAGTGGTGGGTAAAACTGCTGGTGCGTTAGCATAGATTAAGGCAATACTACCCACTTAGGCCAGTCATTGTATTTTTCTCTGCCACACATGTACAAAGAATAAGCCAGTTTCACTGAAGCAGTCAAATTACTCATTTTATTACTTAATTCTTCAGTACAGGTTTAATAATCTGCATGACAGAATGGGAAGTACACATGAAATACCTCTACTGCATACCAAAGTATGACACCTGTCTCAAGGACAAGACCTTGAGTGATTGAGTTGTGAACTGAACTAGCTGCTTGGGTTTTGTTTTGTTTTGTTTTGTTTTTGTAGAACACTATTTTTGCTAGGAAGAACTAACAAGCTGTAGGTTTTTCAGACCTGAGGACTGGGCAGACGTTTTCTTGAAAATGAAAATAATGAGACCATGACCTCACGAAAAACAATCAGTGGTATTTGTGGTCCACAATAAAATTTAAGTTTTCAAGCAAAACTAGAAAGAACCTAGTATGCGGCACTGACCTTGTCAGCTTCCCTCTACTTAAAGACTTCTAGGGTGCCTGGGAGGCTCAGTTGGTTGAGCATCTGACTCTTAATTTCGGTTTAATAGATGATCCCGGGGTTCAGTTGATCCCCATGTCAAGCTCCATGCTGAGTATTGAGCCTGCTTAAGATTCTCTCTCTCCCCCTCTGCACCTTTTGCCAACTTGTGCTCTCTCTCTCTCTCTCCCTTAAAAAAAAACAACAGACTTCAGTGGTATTAATAAATGTTTTTCTGGTGTTGTGTAATGAAATGTGCCAGTGTTTGGAAGATCTGCATAACTCAGGGAACCAGTATCTTCCAAATGGCCAGTGTGATATTAGAAAATTGTGCATGGGGAAAAGATCCATTCAAAGAGCAAGATCACCAGTAGATTTTAATCTGAGAGGATATTGAAAAGTTCAGACTCCATGTTGTAACTAACTTCTAAGAAACAGCCACATGTCAAGTATTGGTGTAGTATCAAAAGAAAACTACCACAGTTGGCTAAAGAGACTATTAAAACACATTCCAATTGCATGTCTTTGTGAGGACAGATTTTCTTCATATACTGCAACCAAAACAACATATCACAACAGATTTAATGCAGAAGTAGATAATGCAGCTATCAAGCAAGACATTAAAAAAGTTTGCAAAAAAAAGTAAATTAGTGCCAGTCTTCATTTTAGAAAATAGAATTACCTTTCATTAAAATATCTGTTATTTATAGGGGCACCTGGGTGACTTAGTTCGTTAAGTTGGTTTCAGCTCAGGTCATGATCTCACGGTCATAGGATCGAGCCCCGAGTTGGGCTCTGTGCTAAGCACGGAACCTGCTTGATTCTCTCCGCCTGTCCCTCTGCCCTTCTGCTTGTGCACTCTCTCTCTCTCTCAAATAAAAAAATAAAACAAAATAAAAAATAAATTTAAAAATCTCTTATTTATATTAACATATAATTTTATCTTTAAATTAATTTAATTTTAAATAAATTAATTTAAAATAAATAAAATATATTTTATTCTCACGTTATTTTAATTAATACATATTTTAATTTTTTTTCAATTTTAATTTGTAATATATATCAACAGACATAATCCATACAATCAAAAGCTATTTGGTATCCTTAATACTTTATAAGTATATAAAGGGTTCCTGGAGACCAAAAAGTATAACCAAACTACAGAGATTTGCAGGGTTTCCTCCTTATATCCTCCATAGTTAAGACTTTGCAGTCCATGGAGTTGACTTTGTGATACTTGTGGTTTTGGGTAATCCCAGCTTGGAGCCATTGATTAAAGAGAGTAATGTTGGCCAGTTGCCCAGAATCCTGGTGTTTTGGAGCTGAAGAGACCTTAGAAAGGATTTTGTCCTATCCAGCCCCCTCACTCTACAGCGGAGACTAAGGTCCAGACAAGGGAAGGGAATTGTCACATAGAGTTACTGGCAGAGCCAGGGCTAAGAGGGACCTGATCTCCCACAAAACCCAGCTCAGAGGCATTTTGGGGAGCCTCGGGTAGGCAGGTGGGTTTGCTACAATGCTTACCTTTGCCTTGAGTGGATTAAACATTTGCTAAGATAGACATTTGCTTGGCTCATCATCCTGCATATAATCTTCTGGTCACTGGCTGCTGATAATGAAGGAGTCACCCCTGTGCTCGTGTGGTCCTTAGGCTGTTTCCTCAGGATAGTCCAGGAGAGCGCTCAGCCTCTTCTCATTTAGACTCAAAGACATTTTCTTGATCTTTCCTGAAAAGCTTGGGGACAGTAGGAAGGTCAAGAGGTCTTCTTCCTAGAGGTAGAAGGAGAAATGTTACCAAAAGTAAAATTCCATTCCAGAGAGTAGAGATAGGTCATATTTATTATGGTCTTTATGAGTTAACATGTTATTTGCTTTCAGTTCCTTCTGAATTGCTGATTTGAAGAAACATATGGAAACATCATTTAGGAGGGATTTAGGGTATTTGTGCAGAAGAATTTCCAGACAGTGAGAGGGGCCGAATCCTGAGTGAATCTGTGTACTGGAGGCAAAGCTATGGCTGTCTTTGACCTGCTTTGTATCCCTTCTGGAGGTGGCGGGATAAAAAATACGGCAGATGAGGACATTCCTCTGCTGCCAGTCCTTTGAGGAGACACACTCCTTTGTGCTGATGCCCGGTGTCTCTCTCTAGGCTCGTATTCCCAGGTCTTTCTTCCCCAGGGGCCCCCTTGCAAGCTCTGCCTGTCCCCGTAGGCTCATCTCAGGTCTTCACTCTGGGACCCTCACCTGTCCCCCCTCTCTGAGCACTGTTCCTGGGGACTTAAGAAGGCATCTCTCTGCCTGGGTGCTTATTAGTGTATCTGCCTTATTTTTTTCATTGAAGCATTATTAATTTCTAGAGACCGAGGTCTATATCTGATTCATACTTATTTCTACCACGGTATGAGCACAGCGTTTCACACAGAACAGATGGTATTTGCTGAGTGAAAAAAGGAATGAGGATGTGGGAGAGGCTTTATAATCACAGCGTGAGAGGGACAGTCTATAATAGGTGAGGGGGAAATCTATCCTCAAGGCAGAAGGATAAACTAGGTGACATTCGAAGAGGGCTTCTCCAATCCTAGGATCTGCCATTTGACTTTTTATTTTAAATACATAGTATCCCAGGGACTGGCCAGTTGTGGTACCATATTCCTTTTACTCTGTTCACTTTGCATACAATTTTCTTTTCAGTGTTCTGGGCTTCTGTTTCTTATTTCCGTTGTTCTTCTCTTACACGGATGTCTGTCCTTCACACTTAACGCTTGTCATCCTCCACTGTGGTGTTGGATATGAGTCTCCATGGTGGACAATTCTGGTGAAACCCAGACCAGACCCACTAGGAAAGGATAAAGTGCCTACAGGGAGCCTCTGGTCTAATCTGCCATAGAGATGGGGCTCTTGGAGATCCCAGAGGGAATGGAGCTGAGAGCACAAGGGCCAGGGGAGGGCTTGCGGGTCAGACTGCCTGGGTTTGAATCCTGGCCGAACTCTTTATTTGGTATGTGACCTTGAGCAAGTGTCTTCCTCATCCATAAAATAAAGTTAACATGTATCTTGTAGGGTTGTTGTGGATGAAGGAGATAAGGCATGAAAGCCTTTAGCACAGTGCTACACGCTTAATAAATGCTAGCTGTCATTACTGTTAACGTGCCCTTGCCTGCCTTCTTTCCACTTCAGATGGTTCCAGACTTTGGTCCACCTGCTAAAAGGCAACATTGGCACCGGCCTCCTGGGTCTGCCTCTGGCAGTGAAGAATGCAGGCATCTTGGTAAGGATCTGCATTGGCAGGGGGAAGTAACATGACAAATTTTAGGAGATGGTGTGTGCGTTTTTAAATTCACTTCATTTAAAAACACTTAGAAATAAAAAGATTTTCTCTTTAATTCAGCTGAGAAAGAGCAATATTCAGGTATTCATTCACTTAAACATATTTATTGAGGGCCTCATGTGTGCTAGAAATTGTTCTAGGCTTTGAATATTATCAGCGAATAAAAAAAAAGAGGAAGAGTCTTGCCCTCTTGGAGCTTACTCTGGGGTGAGGAGGGTGTTCTTAAAATGTCTCAGGGAGTTTCTGTTAATAATATTAAGTGATAAATGTGTAACAGAAGTCTGTCGGTTTTTTACACGGTCCTTCCACGTCCCACCCCTAGAAAGCCAACTCTGAGAATTTTACTTTTTCTGTTACGATTCATCCCCTACAGACTGGAATCTAAAACCATTTGGTTTCTCTTAGAGTTGGAGCTAGTTCAGAGATGTGGAGTGCCCTTAGCTAAGGGCTGGTTTTCCTGATCTGGCCTTGCTCTAATGAGAACTTTCCCCTTCCCTCCACCCCTTCCCCGTCCCGTCTTCCCAGATCACAGGAGCCTTCAGTTCGGCTGATTTGCAGGTGTTTTGGAACAGCCTTATGATGTGTCATTCTTCTCCATGAGGTTAACTCTTTTGAAAGCATGCTAAGGTTCAGATGATGCCCTTCTCCCCCCCCCCCGTCCCCGCCCCGAGCCAGTCTCCACGATCACATTTCACTCCTGAATATTGTGCCAGAAGTTCTGTCACTGGAAGGTGCCTTAGTAGAGTTGTGATCATTTGCAAATCCACTCTCCATTGGGTTCACTTCTAATCCTGCTTGTCTCTCTCCCTCTCTCTCTCTCTCTCTCTCTCTCTCTTTCTCTCACCCGCAACACCTGTCCCCAGATGGGTCCCCTCAGCCTGCTGGTGATAGGCATCGTGGCTGTGCACTGCATGGGTATCCTGGTGAAGTGTGCTCACCACTTCTGCCGCAGGTGAGCGCGCTCTGAGCTGCCAGATTGTCCTTTGGGGTTCTGCTAGCAGCACTGAAAGAGAGGACTTAGGCAGGTCACTCTGAATTCTCCATGCTAGCTAAAGGTGGCTGCTGATTATCGCAGAACTCTCTTTCCCGGTTATTTTTATGTTCTTTTGCGGTTTGTTGTCATCTGTCATATGTCCAGCGGACAGAGGCCACATTCTCCTTTTATGTGCTTTGTAGTATTTACCCCACTGAAATGGTTCTGCCAGAGAGTCGGTAATTATAAGAAAGTAACTGACCTGTTGATGTAAGATTTCTGATCCTTGAAAGCATTAGATGCAGGACCCAGTATTTCTCCAGGGTGACCGGTGGGGAACTGGCCCAGGTCTCAGTGAGCTACCTTTGTTCTGTCACTTATTGTCGAAACCACGCACTCTGCCCTTCCTCTCTCCCTCCCCTCCTCCCAGACTGAACAAGCCCTTTGTGGACTATGGGGAGACAGTGATGTACGGACTAGAATCCAGCCCCAGCTCCTGGCTCCGGAACCACGCGCACTGGGGAAGGTAACCACTTTCCTCCTTCGTTGCAGCTGTGGCCTCACAGAGTGGAGGCCTTCACACAGGAAGGTGGGGTGTGGCACGCACTATAAGCGGTGGAATGACCATCATTTGGCTCAGTGGATTTGGCTCCCAGCTCAGCTCTGCCTACAGTCATCTGGTAACCGTGGCTGTGTGACCCCTTTCTTCTCTGGTCCTCAGTTTCCTCACTGGTAAACCTAGCTGTTCCAGCTTTGGAAGTCTATGACCAGTGATTATTTTTTATTCACTCATTTGTTCAGTAAAGATATTTAAGCACTCTCTTATAAGTCATGCAGAATAATTCTCGATATAGGGAGGAGGGGAACCCCCTGGGGTAAAGAGTGTGGTCCTGGCCCTCTAGGGACTTGTAGTCTCTGTAAGGAGAAGGATATGTGGAAGGCTCAAGAACAAGAGATCTGGAGTAGTCTATACTGGTAGAGAAAGTGTCATGAGCTAGAAGTGTATCCTAGGGGCTGAGACAGGGAGGAGATTTAAAGATGGTCGCCTGTGCCAGATGAGAAGTGCACATGATAGGTGCTTTAAGGGCAGGGCACTGGGCAGGGGAAGGAAGGCTTCAAGGAAGAGGTGAGCTGAGCTAGAACAAATGGGTTTGTTGGGAAAAGAGGGGGAGGAGGGTAGTTGGAAATTTCTCCTTATGGTAAGTTTCCAGATGCCTGGAGAGAAATATTCTAATTTTTGTTTCCTGTTTGAGGAAATGGCATATTTAGAAGCAGAGAATTGATATCAAGGGCTGAATCCTTTATATTCTTTTTAAATGGAACTGCATTAAATCTGTGTTCTCCAGGAAAACTCCCTTTTTGTGGTCATAGGGAGGCTTTTATAGTTTCACACATAGCTTCCTCCTGGGATACAGGTTTATTTTGTGATTCTTTCAGCAGAATCATTTTCTGTGACTGGGAGAAGCCATAGTGCCAAGCAGCCACCACTGGTTAGTTGGTTGGCTGGTTGGTTGGCTGGTTGGTGATTGATTCTTTCTTCCCTCCCTTCCCTCCTTTCTTCTCTCTCCTTCTTTCCTTTCTCTGTTTTTCTCTGTTTCTCTCCCCCTCTCTCCCTCTCCCCAGCCCTCTCCTTTCTCTTCCCATCCTTCCTCCCTCCTTCCTTATTTTCTCCCTTCCTTTCTTTAATTAAGTTAATGTGTGTTTGTGGTAAAAAAAAGTTTATTTTTGAGCACGATAAGTGTTCATAAAGGAAAAATAAAAGTATACACTGGTCACACTTGCATGGGTATACTTTTGGCATTTTCTATATGTATATAAACATACACATGTTCTTAACACTTTTTATACAAATTGGCAGTACTGTAGGTAGTATTTGGAAGCAGGGTTTTTTTTTTTTTTCTATTAAAGGTTTTGGACCCAACTCATATAGATTTAATGTATTCTTTTTACCTGCTGTATACCGCTCCATTAAAAAATGGTCTTTCATTTAATCATTTTCCTCTTGATGACCCTCTAGGTTGTGCCTCTACCAGCAGTCTGTTTGGGTACATCTGGTTCTGTGTGCTTATGAGAGAGGAGGCTCTTTCTTAGATCCGTATTAGAGAAAGAGAGCATGGAGGGCTCCACTTCCTGGGCTTTTATGCTGTTTTCCCTGTAGCTTTAGAACAAACAGTGTGAGACAGGATAGGCAGGCCACAGGGAGGAGGAGGCCAAGGGCTGGTCATTGGTCCTGGTGTGTGTGCACCACTCCAGCCATTCTGATCTCGGGGTCACCCGACCCCATGCAGCATTCTAGACAAGACAGAGGAAGGGGACCTCAGTCGCCGCACACATAGCGTCTTCTTCACCCTCCTCCAAAGCTCCAGACTGGTGGTGCCTAGCACCATTTCTCCTTTTGTCAGGGCACCTCATCCTTGTCACCTGGTGGGAAGGGTTTGTGATGGCCTGGGAGGAAGCACTAGTCAAACACCTCTCTCTTGGGGACTCTTGCTTTTCATTCTCATGATCTTCATATTCCTTCCTTCCCCGTCTACAGGCACCTGGTGGACTTCTTCCTGATTGTCACGCAGCTGGGATTCTGCTGTGTCTATTTTGTCTTTCTGGCTGACAACTTTAAACAGGTAGGGCCTTTGTTAGAGAGAGAGAGAGAGAGAGAGAATGGCAAGAATAAGTGGATTTTGAGTTTAGGAATCCTTCTAAGCCAGTTTTGGTCAATAAAAGAATTAAGATTTGTAACACATTATGTAGAACAGTGTCTTTTATTTAATTTCATCTAAAGACCTAGGACACTGAGAAGCTTCAAGATATCTTGTCTGTCCTCCTGTCTTTAGGTAAGATATGATCAAACCCAGCTCAGACAGCTGGGTTGCCGATGAACAGCACAGATCTCTGAAGACGGTTCACCAACCACAGACTTCTGTATGGCCTTGTTTTCCTACTGAGCCTCCAGTTAGGAGCCCTTTTTGGTGGGAAGTCCACTGACCTCTGTCATTTTGAGAAGCCTTTTCTGTTGCTCTTCTGCCCCTCATTGTAGGTGATAGAAGCAGCCAATGGGACCACCAACAACTGCCACAACAATGAGACTGTGATTCTGACGCCCACCATGGACTCACGACTCTACATGCTCACCTTCCTGCCCTTCGTGGTGCTGCTGGTTTTTGTCAGGAACCTCCGAGCCCTGTCCATCTTCTCTCTGTTGGCCAACATCACCATGTTGGTTAGCCTGGTTATGATCTACCAGTTCATTGTCCAGGTAAGAAGCCAGGCTCTCCCTCTGCCTGTTATATAGTCAAAGAAGCAAACAAAACAAGTAAGTGGAACATAATAGGGATATGTTACTCACTGTGTGTGACCAGTCTGTGTCCGTTTAGGTCCTATGAACGCGTCTACACGTATCAGACAGTATCCTGGTTTGAGTTGTGTCTAGTACGTAGAGAACTCTAGAAAACAAAAGTATGTTTTGTTTTGTTTTTAACATAATTTTAAAAATTATTCGATGTACTATTCATCTACTTTGCTTTTTTTTTTTTTTTTTCCGGGATAGTGCCAGTGTGGCAGGGAGCTTTCCATGTTGATGCACGTGGCCTTACCTCATCCTTTTTAATTGCTACATAGTATCTCAGAGAATAGATGTGCCACCGTTTATTTAACCAGTCCCCAAACAGTGGACTGTCAGGTCATTTGTAATTTTTTAGTGTTATTTTAGTATTATGGCAGTGAGTTTTCTGAGGCCTTCCTTTTTTTTCTATTTAAAAAAATTTTTTTAACATTTATTTAATTTTGAGAGACAAAGAGAGTATGAATGGGGGTGGAGCAGAGACGGAGGGAAACACAGAATCTGAAGCAGGCTCCAGGCTCTGAGCTGTCAGCACAGAGCCCAATGCGGGGCTCAAACCCACAAACTACGAGATCATACTGGAGCCAAAGTCAAATGCTTAACCAACTCAGCCACCCAGGTACCCCTCTTCAGCCTTTCTTTTTATGGACATGTGGAAATACTCCTCCAAGGTATTTCTCTAGAGGTATAGTTGCTGAACAGTATGGACTTTTGAATTTTTATTTTGCCAAGTTGCTTTTTCTAGAAGCTATTTACCAATTTCATATAGGCTCCCTTCCATTGTATGTAAGTAGCCAACACTAGATGCATCAATCTTTTGAATATTGGTTATTCTGACAGGCGAACATTAACTCATTTCACACAGTCTACTCAACAGTGACCGGCCACTCACTGATACGGTTTCTAGGAAAGCAGCAGATTATAAAACAGGTCTTCCTCTACTGAGGAAGTGACATAATGAATTTAGATTAACGTTGTACTCAGTGAGCATTCACTGTTTTTCTTCTGTCTTAGTAAGTCAGATGAGTAGCAGATACTGACTCTTCTTCTGCAGAACTATTTTTTAAAAACAAAATAAACTGCTCTCCATGGCCCATTTTTGTTGGGAATGGAAGGAGGGCCCGTGAACGCATGATTGACCATATCCAGAGAGTTTCCTTCTCTCCCTCTGGTAAAGTAAGTTAAAACAAGGAAGAGTAAGTAAATGCATAATTTAACTTTGTAATTAGAGATCTGAATCAGGACACACTGCAGTGGACACTAAAGGGAGTGAGGCCACCTCACATAGATGTGCACACACACTGCATTTAGTCTTTTTTTTTTTTTAATATAATTTATTGTCAGATTAGCTTACATACAACACCAAGTGCTCATCCCAACAAGTGCCCACCTCAGTGCCCATCACCCACTTTCCCCTCGCCCTCTCTCCCACCCCCATCTACCCTCAATTTGTTCTCTGTGTTTAAGAGTCTCTAATGGTTTGCCTTCCTCTCTCTCTGTTTGTAACTATTTTTTTCCCCTTCCCTTCCTCCATGGTCTTCTGTTAAGTTTCTCAAGATCCACATATGAGCAAAAACATATGATACCTGTCTTTCTCTAACTGACTTACTTCATTTGGCATAATACCCTCCAGTTCCATCCACATTGCTACAAATGGCATGATTTTGTTCTTTCTCATTGCCAAGTAGCATTCAAGGGTATATATAAACCACATCTTCTTTATTCATTCATCATGTGATGGACATTTAGGCTCTTTCCATAATTTGGCTATTGTTGAAAGCACTGCTGTAAACATTGGGGTACATGTGCCCCTAACACTGCATTTAGTCTTAAACCACTGCAGGTCATTGGATAGTGGTGGTTGCCATGATCAGAGGGCCAGGATATGAATGTGGGTTCCAACAGCGTCTCCATCCCAGCTGAAGGCAGTGTCCATTCAGAGCATTGTCTGTGCGTAGCACAAATCTGCACTTACAGATGAGGCAGCCCTGCCCATTTCTTGAGAGTGAGTGTGAGCCTGCCTCTGGGCTTAACCAGGAGGTGTGTGTGATCACACAGTGCTCTATGCACTGGGGCAGCGTGGGGGGATGGTGGCTTGGCTGTGAGTCAAGCAGCATTATTTTGATGTGCATAGGTCAAGATGCTCCCTTTGGGTCATTTTTGTTGCTATATTGCGGCTGTCTTGTCTTGGCGTCTTCTCCTGCTGTCCAGTCTGAACTTTTCCCCGGTCCCAAGCATGTGTGTGACTGGTGCAAGGTGCTCCTCATGCAGACACCATCATGGGAAGCTGACTGAGGTCTTCCACCTGTGCAGGCGTCCCCATGTCTTCACCACCTGGAATGACAGATGGCGTAGTTCTGAGCAGAGGGCCTCCCCAGAGGGGGCCCCAGTAAATGTTTTTATCACTGCATTTCCTTCATTCTGAGATGCAATTTTTTCGTAGTTAGGATGTTTCCAGAATTGGAGTACATCTTGCAATCCTTATGTACATTTAACAGCATTTTCTCACGAAGCTGTTATCACTGAAATTAATAGTATCATAGAATTGAGGAGGTAATATGTTAATAATGAGCTGATTTTAATTTGTGTGTTTCTTTGCACATTAAACTTTTTCCATTTTTTTTTAAAAAGTTTACTTATTTTGAAAGAGAGAGAGACAGAGAAAGAGAGAGAGAGAGAGAACATGCACAAGCAGGGGAGGGGCAGAGAGAGGGGGAGAGAGAGAAAATCCCAAGCAGGCTATGCACTGCTAGTTCGGAGCCCGATGTGGGGCTTGACCTCATGAACTGCGAGATCATGCGTGACCTGAGCTGAAATCAGGAGTCAGACACTTAACTGACTGAACCACCCAGGTGCCCCTAAACTTTTTCCATTTAATTGGTTGGGCTCTAAGTCAGTAGCAAATATTAAGTATGTAGAATTATAAATTCCTTCTGCTGGCCTCATTCACACCAGTATCCCCAGACAGGTATTCTGAAATTCCCGCTCTGATACCTCAGCCAGATCTGATGTATGAGGCTGGCTAATAGTCATCCACTAACCAACAGATCGCTCCTGTTTCCAGGAAGCTTCCAGAAGTTATACTGTGACTCAGGAGTAATTACAGAGTGCTGTAATTTCACACTTTGTCTCATTGTAGAGCAAAAATATTTATTAGTCTGTCTTCATTCCAGGTACTGAAATACTTCTTATAAAGAGATCTAAGCAATTTCTTAGCAGGAGCTCAGAAAAAAAAAAGGTATTTTTAAAATTATATTTCAGGGAGGCTATAGTATAATTGCTTTGAAAACTTTCAGAGAGAAGCCTGTTATACAGATTAATACTAGATTTCCTTTTGTTCACTGATACTATTCTGTCGTACTGATAGAGCATGCCCCGTATTTATCTAAATACCTCTTTAGTTAAATCAATTTTAAAACATTATAAAGGCAGTTTAAAAGTCACTTCTTATATTTATCTAAGCAGTGTATTTGCATGGTTTAAAAAGCCGCATTCTGAAAGGACACCAGCTTCTGCCCCATGCTGAGTCCGGCTCCTTTGATGCTCCGTTACAGGGGGCCTGCGTTCAGTGGTAAGGCGGCCAGGATTCTGTGTCTGCACCTCCTTGCTTGGACATATTTATGTTGTACCTGCAGTCAACAAGTGCTGTGGTTTTCGTCTGCCTGTAATAGTAAATGATTTTTTTTTGCCATTTTATCCCTCATGTTCCAATACTCCTATCATGTGTGTATCATTAAAATGTTTCAGGTGTTCAAACTCATTCATAAGAATTAAAAGAAAGAAAGAGAAAAGCAGCTTTATCCGTGTGAAGTGTTTACATAGTTGTAGTGAATATGTAAATTTAAAAAGTTAATTTTCTCACACTTATTTCATAAGCAGTTTTTCATGTGCTCTTAGTTATCTCAATTTTTACTTTTAAAATAGCGCAGAATCAGGTCTCCTCGTGGCTCAGTTGGTTAAGTGTAGGACTTCGGCTCAGGTCGTGGTCTCACGGTTCGTGGGTTCAAGCCCTGCATTGGGCTCTGTGCTGACAGCACAGAGCCGGCTTCAGATCCTCTGTCTCCCTCTCTCTCTGCCCCTCCCCTGCTCACGTGCACTCTCTCTCTCTCTCTCTCTCTCTCTCTCTCTTAAAAAATAAACATTTATATTTTGATTTTTTTTTTCCTACTTGGATTCAATTTCTGGGGATGGGATTACCTAATGAAAGAATGTGACTATTTTTATGCAAGCGCCAGCATTTGAGTGTTTTATAGTACACTGGGATATAGTCTTTCCCAAAGCAAATAGGGTTTTCTAAGCCTGAAGGGGAAAAAAATACAAAGACTAAATGTCCTTAAATCATCTGTCAGGCGTCAGACTTCCTCCTTTTAGAGGACCCTGAATTTAAGAAAGGGTCATGACCTGTCTGATGTTGGAGTTCAAATCTTGAATCTCTGGATAGCCTTTGCTTTGTTTTATTTTCTCTTTCAGAATATCCCAGACCCCAGCCGCCTCCCCCTGGTGGCCCCCTGGAAGACCTACCCTCTGTTCTTCGGCACGGCCATTTTTGCATTTGAAGGCATTGGGATGGTAAGAGTTTCACTGTGATTCTGTCACCCTTGGTGTCCTTGAGGTCTGCTTTTCGGAAGGCTGAGGAAATGCTATTAGAAATTATCTTCTGGAACTTATCTGCCAGCTCATGGACAACGTTTCAGGGATTCCACTGGGGTTTTCCAGCTCCAGCTTTTGAAAATAAATTATATATGATTTTGAGAATGTTTGCATTCAAACCCCGTCTGTTGCACATGTATTGCCTATCTGGGCAATAAGCAATAATCCCAATTGGGATTGCAGGGTCTAGAGTCGGACTGACTCGGGGTGAGTCCTGGCTCTGCCAGAGAATAGCTGTGCGACCTTGTGTGAGGACTTCTTCACTGTTTGCTTCTGAAAAGTGAACTTGATGATTAGTAGTTGTAGGGATTAAATGAGAGGTGTGTAAAGTACTTGGCATAGTCCCTGGCACATAGTAAGCATTAAGTAATTTTTATTTTGTTAACAAAACTATTGATTTTATTATTTTTTTTAATGTTTATTCTTGAGGGAGAGAGAGAGAGAAAGAGAGAGCGAGCACAAGCGGAGGAGGGGCAGAGCGAGAGAGGGATACAGAATCCGAAGCAGGCTCCAGCTGTCAGCACAGAGCCTGATGTGGGGCTCAAACCCACAAGCCGCAAGATCATGATCTGAGCCGAAGTCGAACGCTTAACTGACTGAGCCAGCCAGGCGCCCCTATTGATTTTATTATTAAATCAGTAGCCGCACAAATAATCCGTCTGCCATGGAACATTGGTGTGCCTTATTCTTTTATGTGGAGATAAATAGCCTTAGCTCTCACTGCTCGCTGAGCTTCCCCTACCATTGCTGTGATTTCATCAAATTCTTCTCCTAAAGAGAGGAGTCTGCCAATCAGTTGCACCTAATTTGATTTTTATTTATATTTTTTCATAATAAAGTTCGAGAACTTTTCCTGGAAGAAAATGATTAACACTGTTGGTCAATAGCTTAGGAAAAGGGAGAAAGACACTTTTCCTTTCATGGAATGTCTTTTTATCCCCACTTGATTTCCCTGTCACTTTATACACTTTTAAGAAAACTTAGAAGCTGAATAGGTTTTTTTGTGAAAATACTAAGGAGCTGCCCTGGTGGGATTGATGGGATGTGTTAAGGCCCTAACGTCGTGGGGGAGGCTTTCTAAGGGATCGGTGTGTGAGCTGCTGTCCTGAGGTCTCCCACCTTTCCCTTTGCTCTTTCTTGGAGCTTTTTACTTCCCAGGAGGCACGTCTCACCTTGACTCATAAACACAAACAGAGCCCCCAATTGTAGCAGTGAGTAAGAGGTCTCAAGTACTTGGGACTGGAGAGGAGAGATTGAGTAACTGCAGAAAGCTGCCTAGGGCTCCTGGTTCTTAAGGAGCATTGTATGGAACTTACCAGTTTCCCAGACAGCACAGTGCAGAAGTTGTTCTTTGCTTCATTTCATCAGCCAAGGCTTGGATATGGAGTCATTCTATGGTCACTATTGTCTGTTACTTAAGATTTCTCTGTGTTTTCCATTTTTACAAGGGAGAAAACACTGCTGTTTCGGCTCTTAGTTTGGTCTTGAGGGCTGTTGAGCGTGTGTGGGTTCAGGGCCCCTGTTCACTCGTTGTTCAGTGTAGTCTCTGTGTTTGTGCCACTGGCCCAGGCCTGGCAGACATGGAGCAGACGGGCGGCCTGCTCTCTGGCTCTGTAGACTCTCCGTAGAAGGTACCTGGAAGAAAGCTTAGAAATGGTTTCTAATTGGATGTGGATCAGCTGAAGCTGGATACCCCCTGCGCTGGTGGGGGAAGGGGTGCGGTGTTGAGGGCCGGTTGGCAGTGCAGGGCTGTGGCGCCCTCACAGCGCGGGGCCTGCAGTGGGCCTGCTGTGTCTGCTGGGGTGTGTCTAGCACAGACCCACTCTGCCTCATGACCGCAGGTGTTCAAGGAAACTGCGTGGCATGACAAGATCAAAGATGGTTTGTGGGACAGCTCGACACTGTCGCTTTGCCTCATGAGCCATGCCAGGTGCAGGTGAGAGCAGGGTGTGAAGCTTGTCAGTCATGCCTGCTGTTTCCCTGCTCTGAGATGGGCCAGTTTTCATAAAGGGCCTTTGCTTTGCTTTGGAATGTCCTGTGCTGTGAGGGCCGGGGTAGCAAGGTCAGTGGACCAGGAGCCTGGAAAGTGGGTTCTGGTGTACATTTTGTGCCCCTGAATCTCTGCTATCCTCAAAATCGTGACACCCACGCTCCCTCCATCTCTTCACTTGTCACCGCTGGCACCTGCCCTTTTGAAGCTGAGGAAACGGTTTCTGAGAACTAGAGTGGCAGTGTCCCCTGACCTATGCTTTGCATTTTCCGGACAAGTTAGCAGAGCTGTGGTCTCAGGCAAGGTCTGCTCCCCATCATGCTGGGTGGGCCTGAGGTGTGAGGGCTGCGGGCCACTGTGGAGCTGCACTGAGGGGCAGAGAGCACCCCCAGCCCAGGGCTCCTGGAGCCAGAGACAGAGCACTGGCCTGCGCAGGGGTCCTGGGTCCCAGTCCTGCCCACGCCCACCTCCCCCCGCACTTCCTGGCTCACAACGGGGGGGGGGGGGGGGGCTCTGCGTCTCCTCCAGCTTGGAGGAAATAGCTTGACTTTGTCTCTGTCTCCTGGGGATAAAGCAGTTACTTTTTTCTGAGACCATTACAGTTTTGTTTTTTACCATTAATATTGCTTTTTCCTGTGTTTTCTCTTCTTTCTCACTACTCTTCTAGGTTCTGCCCCTTGAAAACAAAATGAAGGATCCTCGGAAATTTCCGCTCATCCTGTACATGGGAATGGCCATCATCACCGCCCTCTACATCAGTCTGGGATGTCTGGGGTACCTGCAGTTTGGAGCTAACATCCAAGGCAGCATAACCCTCAACCTGCCCAATTGCTGGTATGTGGGAAAGGATGAAGCCTCGGAGCACTGGATGCTATTTTTATTTATTTATTTATTTTTAATGTTTATATATTTATTTTGAGAGAGAGAGTGGTTGGGGGAGAGAGAATCGCAAGCAGGCTTCATGCTGTCAGTGCGGAGCCTGATGTGGGGCTCGATCTCATGAACCGTGAGATCATGACCTGAGCCGAGATCAAGAGTCGGACGCTTAACTGACAGAGCCACCCAAGCGCCCCTGGATGTTTTCTTTTTAATTCATGGGTCAGAACGTGGATTTTCCTCCTACTTACGCCTTAAATCAACTCACTTCACTTTAGCCCACCACTCCCACCCCCTACTCACTCCCTCACCCCGCGCCAGCACCATCCTTCCTTGGCTGCCCACTGAGCCCTTCGACCCATTTGCCTATCCTAGCCTTAATCCTTCTCCAGGTCTCCTGTTCCCTGTATGAGCCAGGACTCCAGTCACCTGTGCATTCGCTTGGTGAGAGCCCTCAGGGGCTTCCCTTTGCTCCTCCAACAGAGACAAGATCTGTAAGGTGCCTCTCCAGCTCTAGCCCTGCCTGCACCTCATTCCTAGTCCGTGAGGAGGACTTAGTCAAGGAGTCACTCTTCTTGAGGAACTTTCTCTGCTGTTCCACACACCACAACTTCAGGCTAGGTCAGATGTTCCTTCACTCTGTTCTTGTAGGATCCCATTCAGATTGTAGCCTAATTCCTGTTCCAAAGCGCTATCATGGTCCATTTGCCTGCACTGTGCTCTCCCTCCACCATAAGCTCTGCTTTCACCCCGGCACCCGGTACAGTGCCCGACACATGATCATCACCCAGTGGATGACTTTTGAACAAAAAGGAGGAATAAACACTGGGACTGTGAGGCATTTTGTGACGAGATGTTTTCAGGGAGCAACTGGGGCGTAGAGGATACAGGCGGTCTGCCATGTCCATCTCTGTGGCCTCGGACAGGTCCCAGCTGCTCACCACTGCCTCAGCTCCCACTTTGGGGAACCAGGAGTAGTCATGTCTTCCAGGATTGTCATGAAGAGCAAATGCTATGTGTGAGAAAGTGCTTTGTCACACTCTCCTGGTGTGATTAGAAGAACACTGCCTTGAGCTTTCTTCTCTGGAGGAGGAATTCTTACAGAGGCGTATGCCAAATGGATTGGTCGATCAGGTGATATGCCATTTCTCCCTAGAAACCTGAGCCTGGAAGGGCCAAGTATCCCATCGGTTCACCTTAAGCATTCCCAATAGACAGGGAGGGAAGGGGGCAAATTGTCTAGGTTCCCAGCTTCTGCTGTGCCTCTCCCGGGGTAGTCACCGGCCTGATGAGCGGGTGGAGGCCTCTCACAGTGGACTGGGGGCTGTGGGGAGCCCCTCTGTACCTCACTTTGCTCACCTCTTGGTTACTGTGTTTCAGGGACCCACTCAGAAACGCTTCCTGAAAAGGTAGCTGTCACAGGGCTGTGTCTGAAACAACAGTTCTGTTTTGAGGATTAGCATTTCATTGTGGAGGGCAGCTGAGCAGACACTGAGAGCTTGTGGAGAGCCCTGGGGACCAGGAGGACCTTTCAGGCTGGCCTGGGTGACCTGGCATGTTTCTCGAACTCTGATCGGTGAGGCATTGCGCAAGGGCAGGTTGAGAAAATTGAGAAAGATGTTTATTCAGTCGTGTCGTCAGTGTTTAGCACAGGGCGCCCTAATCCGCAGGGGTCTGGGGACAAGGTTTGTGGCGTGGCCAGCCACGTGGTGGCCCTGCAATGCGCTGCTGTTTTCAGAAAGTCTTTCCCTTTCACTCTGATGCCTGCTTTTAAATTTCCAAATGTTCCTGCCCTTTCAAGAGCCAGGTGGTAGCTTGGCATCACTGAAGATGAATGGATCGGGAACAGCAGAGGCAGCCCACATATTCTAAAGGCGAGGAGAAGCACCTGTTGTCTTTCCTCTGACACTCCAAACCCAGCTACTCTCATCTTTCCGCCTCCATTCGGGTGCGATTTATTTAGCCGTCCCTGCAGGTGACGGTCCTGCTTCCAGACCTCCCAGCACTCCAGAAGGCTTTGGTGTTGTACTGAGTTTAATTATAGAGTCACCAGCTGATTTTTCCAAAGCGTTTTTATTATCTATTCTTGGAGCAAGTAAGACCTTTTGTCAAACTCAGTCTCTCCCAGGATGTTCTCCTGTTTATAGCATAAGAACATCTCCTAGGCATTAAGTTCAACCACAGAGAAACTCAATGCACAATATACACAATGTAATCACCACCTTTAAATAGATTTCCAACAAGGTGGGGGAGGTCAGTGTTTCTTGCTGCTGAAGGCATGAAGGTCTTGTTTGAAGGGGACCTTTTGCTAAGGGGCAGGGTGGCCTTCCCTTTAATAATCATGTCGGATCCAGGAGGACTTATGGATCAGGCTCGTTTTCTGCTCTGCACAGTTCTAGGCATGAGATAAGACAGAGCTGTCTGTCGGTGAGTTAACGGTCTCCCTGAGGAGCCACACCGGGAAGCAGTGGTAGGAAGGTGGCCACAGTGGTGCGGAAAGATGGATTTTGCTCCTGCTTGTTGGTCATGTGGTCACCGTCTGATTCTAGGGAACAGTGAATTGGAGGGGAAGGACTGAAAAAGGGCCTATTGCATTTTTAATTATTTTAATTTTTGAAAGGATATACATCCATGTGTAAAGATTCCAGATGTCGAAAGTATATGCAGAATATGTTTGTTTCCATTTGCCTCCCAAGTCCCCCGTTTTACAGTTCACCATTTCAGAGACAACCACATTGACCAATTTCTTGTGTTTCCTCTTGGAGATGTTTGGAGTATGTAAGAATGTCATATGCGTGTGTGTGTGTGTGAGGGGGCGTGTTTTTTCCTCCTTTTTCCTTCTTTTGGACAATTTGTAGCACACTGTAGACACCGTCCTGCCTCACGCATTTCTCACTTAGAACATCCTGGTGCTGGTTCCATTTCAGCACCTATAATTCTGCCTCATACTGTTTCACAGCTCTGTGGGATGCCATGATTTAACTAGTTCCCCACTGGCTGACATTTAAACTGTTTTTCGGTCTTTCATACTTAAAAAACGCTGCAGTGACATACTTTGAATGAAAAATGTTATGCACATGTGCAAGTGTATCTGCAGGGCAAATGCCTAGACGTGAAATTGCTGGGACTGAAGGACACGTGCGTTTGTGACATGGACAGACGTGGCCACGGCGAGACTGTTGTGCCCCCTCACTGCTAGTGCTGTGGCAGAAAGCAGGCTTTTGAATGTATCTTGGCGCTCTCTCCGCAGGCTGTACCAGTCGGTCAAGCTGCTCTACTCCATCGGCATCTTCTTCACCTACGCCCTCCAGTTCTATGTCCCGGCCGAGATCATCATCCCCTTCTTCACGTCCCGTGTGCCCGAGCATTGCGAGCTGGTGGTAGACCTGTTCGTGCGCACCGTGCTGGTCTGCCTGACATGTGAGTAGAAGACAAGATCATTGCTTTGTGTTTGTTTTTTTTGCCCCGAAGGGCACCCAGTCCTCAGGGCTTTCTTGAAGAGAACCTATGGTACTGAAACGGTTGTAGCGTGTGAGCAGGGAACTTGGCCTGTTGTCTCAGGTGCATAGTTGAGGCCTGGCCAGATGGTGAAGTGAACTGATTGTATATGTACTCGAAAGGACATGGGGATGAGAACAGAAATTCCTTTGTAGATATGGCAGAAAATGCCACAGTGATGGTCGTATTTCAGAGTAAAGATGTAGAATTACTATCCTGTGTCCTTGGGATAAAATAAGGTAAAAGTCTAAAAGAGAGCCATTTAAACCATATGCATCTGAGTATAGGTTATTTTGATAGCCACTACATGTTTACTTGTGTTTCCAAATAATCCTTTTCCAGAGTGACAGTCTACTGCTTGGATTTCATTTTGAGCCTTTATGATACTATTCTAGACATTTACTAAATATGTTTCTTAGAAAACTTATATTGATTAATCTAGGTGTTTGATCTTTTACTTTGTGTTTTATTTCTCCTCCCTGACCACACACCCTGGAGTGTGAGTTAAGAGACAAGATATTACTCTATTTGCTATCGGTTGAAACTGGTATAAATTTTAAAACAGAAATAAATTTTTCCTTTTTTTTTTTTTTGGCAGCTTCTATGAGTTGATAGAATAGAGAACCCCTGCATAAATTGGTTTATAATATCTAATTTAAGTTTCTAGGAGATTTGCAATTTCTTTCTGGATCAAAGTACTTGGATCTAGATTTGACTTTTTGGCCATGTTGGGCTTTTAATTTTATTCTTAAAAATCATATTATTTTGGGAAAAGAAATGTCTTGGTTTATTATATTGAGACTTCTCTGGGAACTTCTTAAATTATCCAGCCCAAGCGCCTCTCTTTGGAATAAAAATAGGTTTGTATGATGTTTAAATTGAACCAGAATGGAATGTTTTAGGGATAAATGATGTGAAAGTTGTCTAGCATTTGTTCGTAGTCTGGAAGGTCAGAAATGACGTTATAGGTCGACTATTGGCAAGAGAAGGGCAGTAGAGATTAGACTTGGGGGATAGACTAGTGCCTATTCCAGAATGGACCTCCTCGGGGAATGGCATCGTGCCTACCTAAAATGGACCTCTTTAAGGGAACATACTATTTCCCATCCCAGAATGGTCTCCTCAATAGAGCTGATAGCGCTTATCTCAAAATGGACTTACTCAAGGAAACATTCTGCTGGGTATTCCTCAATAAACTTTCTCAAAAGAACAGCCTAGTGCCTATCCCAGAATAGGCTTCTTCAAGGGACAGCCTAGTGCCTGTCCTAGAAAGGACCTTTTTAAGGTAAGTGCCAACCCCAGAATGGTCTTCTCAATAGAACTGACATTGCTTACTGCAGAATGGGCTTCCTGGGGAACAGGCCGGTACCTGTCCTAGAATGGTCCTTCTCCAAAAGGTAGACTAGTGCCTACCCCAGAATGGACCTTGCAAGGGAACAGCTTAGTGCCTGTCTCAGAAGGGCCTCTTCAAGGAAATAGACTGGTGGCTCTCCAGCTAGGACTTCCTCAAGGGAACTGAATGATGCCTATCCCAGACTCATCTGCTCAAGGAATAGACTGGCACCTATCCTACAAGGTCTCTTCAAAGAACAGACTAGTACCTATCCCAGAATGAACTCTCTTAAGGGAACAGACTCATACCTGTCCTAGAACAGATTTCTTCAAGCTACGTGCAGTTCTCTTTCTCATTTTATTTCAAGGATGTGGGTGAAGCTCAGCATCCTGGAACTTTGTATGGAAGGAAGTCACTAGAGCTGAGGAACCGAACCTCCTGACTTAATGTTGGGCATATTCTGTCTGAGGATATATTGCAGAATGGGGATGGGGCGGAGCCAGGCAACAGGTGGACTGCTTGCCTTTGCCAGCCCCAGCAAGTTGATGGCAACCAAGAATCTGACTTCTTATAGCCTTTGTTTGGAAGACCTCCTTGTCCTCTGTAGTCCAGCCTATAGAAAAAGCCCACTCAGCAGCTAATCCAGTGCCCAGAGCTACCTACAGGCCATTGCTGCCCTAGAGCAACTGAAAAGGAAAGAATTGTAATGTATCTTTCCTTTTCCAGTGATTTGCCTTAATATATGCTAAGGTACTCTGGATTTTATTCTTATTTCTGCCTGCAACTCTCAGTGCTTCAACACAGATACAGGTGTTCCTGTGTGGCTGGTGACCTCTAAGTATGAAGGAGACAGCTTTCATGTGTACAGTGTTTATCATGTCAACTCTCAGTGCTCTGATTCTGGAATCCAAAGGGAGCTGGAAGAAAGGATGGGGGTGGTGCAAATAGTTGGCTTTTTTCAAAGTGGTTCCTCTAGAACAGGTAGGTCTGTCTAGGTAAAATGTGCTCTGACTGCCTAGACGCCAGCTTCTCCCTGCCCGGAGAGCTGGGGCAGTGATGCTGGGCCTGATTCCTCTCCTGGCCCCATTTTCTTCTCCAACCTGGCTGAGGCCTCCAGTAGCATATGTCTTGCTTCCTGCCAGGTTTCTTTCCACTGCGCCCTGCAGGAGCCAGGAGTCTCTGATTCATAGTCCGCATGCTATCCTTAGATGTCACCTGGTTTTTGCTTTGCTTTTCCTGACTTTGTCTGTGGGTCTCATCTCCCTTCTACAGCGTGACGCTCAAAGGACTCAAGCTGCTTTTGATCTTCAAGCACATTCAGTTATTTCCCCTTCTGTGATCTATTGTGACTTAGCATTGCATCGTCAGCCTATTAAATGATGCAGCCTCTTCATCTCTGAGCACTCAGGCTTCTCTTTCCTTCCCTGGAGACTGTGAAGTGATTGTGGGATTCAGGAGAGGCATTTCACTGTAGTTGCAGCTTAAGTGTATTTATGTGAGTTGTTTTTGTTTTTGTTTTTTTTCTGTACTTTCATATCTTTGCTGCAAAAGGTTAATTGGTATATGATTTTAGAACTTTGCTGGAACGGATTGTTTTTTATTATATCCACACATTTTAATAGCAGCTTGTTTTTTCGCAATGTATGGTGTTTTCTTGTCTTTTTTCCCCAACTTTTCTTCCTCTTCCTCACCTTCTACCCACCAAGGGAAGCAGGGGAATTTGGTCCAGACTCATTTTTTTTTCCATTTGGAATTCACCTTTCTCACCACTCTCCCCCATTTCACAAAGATGTCTATGTCTACTTTTTGGTGCTTAATTTCAGACTATTGACAGGAGGGGAAAGGGAAATATGTGCATCAGAGAATGGTGCTCATTTTGCTGTGATTTCATAGGAAACAGTATTTCTTTCCCACCCATATGTTAGAATTGCAGACTTCGCGGGTTACATGTGCAAGGAGAGAGGCTGGAAGAGGCCGGTGCCAGAGGGAGTTCAGAAGCGTAGAGTGATTTTTTTGGGTTCCATGAGGCATTAACCTGTCCTTCAGTGCTTTGTACTAATTCTCTGTGGCATTTGCCACGTGAAACATCATACTTCAGTTACGTATGAAAATTTCAGAAACCTATTGTTGAAGATGTAATAACATAAAACCGTATCAATTAAGACACCTTTTTGGACTGGAATGCATAGCGGTAGAACATTCCAAGCAGCCAGACCCTATCAAGCGTGAAGCTTCCAGGCCCAAACAGAGTGGCTTCTCAGCACCTTTTGCTCTCTCACATTTTTCCTTCTTGCAGCTACAGTGACAAAGGGCAGCAGTGTTAATTAGCTGTGCACTGTGGGTCCCTGGGGAACCCTCCCGAGGCCTCAGTTTCTTCAGCTATAAGATGTTTAAGGTATCAGATTGCTATAGTTTCTTTCCAGTCTAAGTGTCTGTGATTCGGCACAGGTGCCTTGAGCCTGATTTTAAATTCCTACCAAAATATTGCTCACAAAAAGGAAGTTAATGTAGAAACATTTCAAGAATGTCTAGATCTGGGGTGATTGAAGAAGAAATTCCAGGGGCGCCTGGGTGGCTCAGTCGGTTAAGCATCCAACTTCAGCTCAGGTCATGATCTCACGGTTCGTGAGTTCAGGCCGTGTGTCGGGCTCTGTGCTGACAGCTCAGAGCCTAGAGCCTGCTTCAGATTCTGTGTTTCCTTCTCTCTCTGCCTTCCTCTGCCTCTCTGTCTCTCTGTCTCTTTCTCAAAAATAAACATTAAAAAAAAAGTTTTTAAAAAGAAGAAATTCCGAATATCCCACTGACTTAACAAAATGATTTTTTTTTTTTTGCATTTTATCTTCTGTGTGAATCCTCTTGGGCGCACTTTAAAAATATTTGCAATCATAGTATATACAGAACTTTGTCTTTTGCTTTTTTGATATTGCGTCATGAATAGGCATATCCTTCATAAGTATTTTCATGACCATATAATATTCCATTATATTAGTGGATCATATTTACTAAACTACTCCTTTGGTGTTGGACATGTAACTTGTTTTCTTTGCTTTTGTATTTTTTAAATTTATACTTCCACTAAATGAAATTACATATTGTATCCAAGACTGTAATTAATTTTAAAGTACATTTTGAGACATTGAGAGTAACACAGGTGGACTGCACCAGCATTGATCACAATGAAACAGCAGGAAGGGCTTCCAGACATAGGGCTGTAGGCGTCCAGCATATTTCTGTAAGTGTGTGTTCTCTTAAGTGCTTTCTCTTCTCTTGGGCATAAGTCAGCCCTTTCGGTTGCTGGTCTTAAACCACAGGCTCCAGAACCCCAATCAGTTCCGTCTCTGAACATGGTCGTTTGCCTCCTGGTGCTTCAGCAGTCAGAAGATCATATTTTTAGTGTCTCTTAACCCAAAGGGGAGATGTTTTGTAATACCGTTGGAGCCTCTTGACTAATCATGTGGGCTAGCCGAGTTGTCCTCAGTCCCCCATTTCTCCATAGGCAAGCTGCTGCCGAGGGCTCTGACCTGCTTGTGGGGAGTGTGCTGTGGGAGTATTCCTCTTCGTATGGGGTGTTCTTGGGCGGGGGCAGGGAGAGAGAAGGGGGAGGTTATACCTGGTTGGCTGCTTCCTGAGATCTCTACTGTCTTGAGCTTCTCTTTCTATAGGGCTTTCACTCAGAGTAAAGACATTTAGTGCTAGAAGAGGTTTTCGTTGCCCCCACATCTTTCCCAAGTACATGATTCCCGTGTCTGGAATTAGCTAAAACTAGTTGGCCACATTTTGTGCATTTTTCGTGATGGCAAAACAGGTACCCCTGCTGTGGAGCCCTTGGGGCTATTTATGCTAATTTGGTTGGGTCCTCTTGTCTTCCTCTTCCCCAGTATTATTAGTGGGAGGCTTACTGTTCTTGCTTTCTCCCCACGCCCCTCATTCTCTTTCTCCAATGTCAGGCTTTACTAGGGGTTCACTTGGGGTATCTGGTCCAGCCAAGACAGGAAGAGGGCTGTCCCTTTGCAGCTCTGTGATCCTAGCTTTAAGAGAAGAGATAAGTTTTGCTGCTTTAAGAAATCTCTATTAAAGATATTTTTGTTAAGCGTGCCTATCGTGTATATCCTTTGTAGTAAAAACAAGGGCAAGTTTTTAGATTGCTTTTAAAATGTCATGATGAAGTGGAACATCTCTGTCTAATCTGAGAAAAGATTCTAATCGCATGAGCTTGTGTTGCTGTTTCCACTTAATGCTTATCATAGAGCACATCTGACCCCACTTAAGTCATATCACGAAGTACCATATGTCCTCCAGGTTAATGTGACAGAGGGAGAGGGGACGGCAGACCAGACTCAGAGCTGGGAGGGCCCCGGCGGGTCATCTGACTTCTTTCTCCCTTGGGCTTCTTGTCTCTGATGAAGGAAACCCTTCTCTTGAGTGGCCTGGAGCATTCATAGAGACCAGGGGCTGGTACCGGAATAATAACTCACACTCCCTTTAATGGCACAAAACCAGGCAAGCTGGAAGCTGTGTGTAGGGCATAACCTTGTGCTCTAGGAGAGGAGTCCCATTGCTCTGCTGTGCTACAGTTGAGAAGGACATGGTGCTTCCCAGTTGACGAGGAGTGAGGGGCATATTCCCACAACACACTCCTAAGGGACTAAACCTGCTTTGTACAGTTCCTTAAAACTTCGGAGGCGGGTGGGACTTCAGTCCTCATCCAGTGTTCGTATGGTCACCTAGCCTCATGGGTGAACGAGCTGAGGCACCAAATGGTGAACCCGTTGGTGCTGGGACCAGTGATTGCATTAACTCACATTTCATTTATTGTGCACTTAAGTTCTAAGTGCTCTGAGCTCTTAATGTGAATGGTTTCATGTGACCGTCCCTATTTCGTGGTAGGTTAAGTAGCTGGCTGGTTAGTGGTGGAGCTAGGATTGGAACCCAGGTTCTGAGGCCAGAGCTTACACTCTCAGCCACATTCCTGTTCCAGCCTTTCCTAGGGCTCAGGTCTGATTGCCGCCTCAGTACTCCTGCCCTCCCCCCCCCCCCCGACCACTCCCCGCATTGGAACCATGGGAGCCATCACTGTGAGGCTGACATTAGGCAGATGTAGACCCAGACCCCAGAGAGGGGAAGTGTCTTTTACCAGGCCACACAGCATATCAACTCTGGTTGAGTGTTAGGTTGTCCATAATGAGAAAGCCATTTTGTCATCAGTTTACAGTTTAATTTTATCCCTCCTCCAGATTCAACCCTGAAGATTTGAGGGATATTACCAACTCTATATAGAAATAGCTAAGGACTGAAACACACTATTTTTAACTTGCAGTGCAAGTTAAAAGCCTACACTTTGTATGGGCTTTCTGAAGGCTTCAGAACAGTGAGGGTGTTGATGGATGATTGCCATGATGCTTGAACACTAGAATAAGGAAAGAGGAAGGGATTGCCCCAGGGCTATAAAACCATGGCAGAAGCAGATCTTAGACTCAGTATCCTTGTACCCCCTTTTGTTATCAGGTTTCAAAACACTTGTCTTCCTTCCTTTACAAAGCAGAGAGAGGTCAGGGCTGAGCGTATACCAGTTCTTTGCAAAATGATTGCAGTGCGTCCCTGGGGAAGTTAACCCGGCATCTGACCCCTCCAGTTCTTCACAGACGGGCTCTTCCTGCTGATCAGCCAGCTCCCTTGTTCCCCCTCCTTCAGGTATCGTTCTGCATGTTCTTCATTGTCAGGTATGTGATGTGACTGTACCAGACACTTAAAGGTCCTGGATTCTGGTCTCAGCTCTGTCCCTTCCTATCACTTAATCTCTCTGGGGACAGTAACCATGTTGTGAAGTTATATCCCCATGCACCCGAGGCAGATTCAGCCAATGCGTGGCTGCTTCTCGGTGCTGTCAGACACTCGATGTTCTGCTGTGAGGGGAGTGTTCTGGGTCTGTGCTGTCCAGGATGGTAGCCATTAGGCACAGGTGGCTACCTGGCCACTGTGAATGAGGAACTGAATTCATTTAAGCTGACATAGTTTCAGAGTAAGTGTGAGACAGGAGACGTGAACCTGCCTGTCCTCTGGTAAGCCTCCATCCCATGTTGCCTTCCCTCTTATTACAGGGAGTGTTATTCCAGTTTAAAAGCAAGTGCTTCTCATAAAACCTGGCTTCTGAAGCCAGTCCATTTGTCTGTAGCTCAGCCAAAGAAACAGTAATCGATGCAGACAGTCCATCTGAGGAGTAAAATTGATCTGAGGGTAAAACTGGATGCATTGGACTGAGGTGTTCTGTCTGGCAGTCCCAGCTGAGATGCCTTCCTCAACGCGACTTGGCTACACTGCTTTATGAAATGAAGTGGGAGCGGAACCCCCACCCCCACCCCGCCCCGCGACCCCGTGTAAGATGTGACTCCTAGGAGTCAGTGAGGTCAGGGATGTGCTCTGGGTCACAGTCTCCATGCTGACAGGGACCTCCAGGTGGAACCTGCAGGGGGAAGACAGTTGTCAAAACCCATTTGATTACTAATGAGTCAGTAATGCAATTGCACGGGCAGCAGTGTATCTCCTAGAATGATGATAGGAACTGTATTGTGAGCCTCTTGTACACCAGGCCATTTGTGAAGTGCCTGTGCGACCTCGTTTGACCATCACGATATCTCTTGTGACACAGGAGCCATTTGTATCCTCATTTGGCAACAAGAACACCGGGGAACAGAAAGGAGCCCTAACTTCCCCCAGTGTCACTAATTCCGGAGCCCGCAGTCCTTGGTAAACTGGTGAAGCGGTGGCCTTCACCCCTCACCCCCGGGGGAAAGCTGGGTCAGAGGAGAACAGCGGGCTGAGCGGGCGCTGGAGTAAGCGCGGTCACTGAGTTCTCCTCCCCTTGGCTGGACAGCAGGGCAAGGCGGAAGCTGACGGGGTTTTCTAATGCAGCCTGCCGGGCGTTCCTCCCACTTCCGCCTCCCTCACTTCCCCCTGGAGCTGAGTTTAGGGGTGGGGGCCGCCGGCTCTTCCTGGCGCAGGTGCGTAGCCGTCGCTTGGGGCCTGCACGGCAGACTGCGTCCGCTCTCCCAGTAGGAAAAATGCTCTGTGAAATGGGGTTTGTTCTGATATCATTCCTGAAGGATGGCTTCCCCACCCACCCCCCATTTTGTTTCTTGTCAGTTAAATAGAGATGTCCGTGTCGGAGGTACCCTCGGTGGAAGAAAATGAAGTCCACCTCCCTTTCTGCCCCAGGCCCTCTCCTCTGGTAGGGACCAGGCTGCCCGGGAATGTAATTTAGTCCCTTTGCTTCAGAAAGATGGAGGTCATCTGCTGCAGCTGGAAAAGCTGAAAGCCGGGAGACCTGGGTTCCAGTCCCAGCCTCGCAGTGAGACCCAGGCCCTTGCACACCTGTGGCTGTTTGTTTTCTCATCCGTGCACAGAGAGACTGGACGGGACAATATCTCCGTTTCTGCGGAGTTCTCCATTCTAGAAGGAGGACACGTGCTGAATTTGCTCAGCAGTGAGGAGGTCTCTCCCAGCTCTGGGCAGTCCTGAGCACGTGTGTCCTCTCTCTCCTGCAGGCGTCTTGGCCATCCTCATCCCCCGCCTGGACCTGGTCATCTCCCTGGTGGGGTCCGTGAGCAGCAGCGCCCTGGCCCTCATCATCCCGCCCCTCCTGGAGATCACCACCTACTACTCAGAGGGCATGAGCCCCCTCACCATCACCAAGGACGCCCTGATCAGCATCCTGGGCTTCGTGGGCTTTGTGGTGGGGACGTATGAGGCCCTCTACGAGCTGATCCAGCCAAGCAGTGCTCCTATCTTCATCAACGCCACCAGTGCCTTTGTATAGCGCTCTGCCCTCCCTGCCCTGTGTGTTCCCCGGCCCCTGTCCCCAGAGCCTCAACTAGGCTCCAGGCTCTGGGGAAAGGTGAGGTTGCTGTCGGGGAGCCCCTCTACCTGGCAGCTGGGTACCCTGGGCCAGGTAGGGCTGAGGGCACGGGAGAGGGTGGGTAGCAGATATGCAGAGGTCCCTCTTCATGGCAGTGCCATCCCCGTTCATTTGTTCTTACCTTAACTCAGAACTTTAAACCCTTTTTCCTCATCCTGGCTCCTCCCTTACCTGCCTCCCCCCTTCCGACCCACCTCACCCAATGATTCCTGTTGCACAGCTCACTTTATTTAAAAATCTTAGCACCCCCACCTCATGTTTTCTCCTTCCCAGGCGCAGGCCTGGATTAAATGAGTGGGAAGGCTGGGCCTATCTCTATCTCATACCTCTCCCAGATATTTTACCTCAGTTTCCTCCTACCTGTTCAAGTCTCCAGGAGGTGTCTGGACCTGCCTAGTAGTTAAAAACCAGCCCCAAAGCTGGAGCTTTTAATCTTTACTCTCTCTGGCTGTGACCCTTGGCAACACCTTCTCCGAATTCCTCGTTGTGGGTCACAGTGTTGTATTCGTAGATGCTTTAGCTTCTGAAAGATATCAAGTGCTGCCTAAATGGAAAATATTTATATATTTTATTTAAAATTAGCTTCTGTTTTTAGATTCTGTCTCTAGATCTGGGGTTATTGTGGGTTGTTCCTTCCTCAGTAAACTTTTACTAGGCTTCTCCCGCTGAAAAGAAACTTGCTCCAGGAAATGTGTGCTTAGGTCCTCAGCTCCCTTGGCTGAGTACCCCAGAGGTTTTAATCAGGATCATTTTCATGTGTACCTCTGTGGGGAGGCGTGGACTTCGCCCCCCACTGACCAGCCTGATTTCACATTGAGACGATATGCAGGACTCAGCATATGTTTGCCAGTGCACTAGGCCGAGGAAAGGATGGCCGAGTGGGATGTGCTTCTGTCCATGCGCAGGAGGCTTATCAAATGGTCGCTTTGTGCATTCAGGTCTGTTTTTCAGCCTCAGCCCCTGACAGGCATACGGCGCGCTAGCATTGAGTTGCCAGCACGTCAGGAGGACACCCACACTTTGCCATGGATGGGAAGACGAGGCCAGTGTGCACAGAGTGAAATTTAGTTCACAGCAGTGAGAAGCAGCTGGTCTGACACTACGCATGGTGCTTGGCTGTTTACAATCAACGGGGGACAGGCCAGACGCAGCGCCCTGCCCCGAGCTGCCTCCATGACCTGGACTTCTAAAGGGAACCACTTGGTAGGGACTTCGGTCCCCTGTGTCTTAAACACTAATTGTGACCCCGTTCCTCCCCCTGCATGCCTCCCTGAGTGTCACAAGTAGCCTAGGGGTTGGCTCACCTCAAGGCCAGCCTTCAGGTTTGGGAACAGACTGTAGAGAAAGCAGAGAAATGTACATGGCCTTGCTTTTGACTGCCTTTTCTCCCTCTCTTGGTGTGAGAAGTATTTCAGAAGGGCATTCATTAAGGCTTCATCCCCTGAGCTGTGTGTGTGTGTATGTGTGTGTTCATGCATGCGCAGAAGAGTCCTGCTGTCCTCCACTCCTGTCACCAGGCCATTGCTCACCTGGAGACACAGTTCACCCTGAACGTCGCAGGGGAGCACACCTTCATCAGAGTCCTGTTTGTGTGTGTTTCCCCAAAGCTCGTAAGGGCTCTGACCGCAACCCCACCACCACCCCCAGCCCTGGCTTTTTCTTTCTTTTCTGTTCCAAAGCCAAATTCTCATTGCAGTGACTCCCAGCCTACTAATAATTTATTAACTTAGGGAGATGGGATCCGTGGTGACTTGGTCTCCCTTAGGAGAATGACACTTTTCACTCACCCTTCCTGTGGTCGCCAGTAGGTGTTCGTAGGACCCAGATTCTAGCTGAAGGGAGCAGCAGCCTGCCCTGTGAAGCCTCAGGCGTAGAAGGTGCCGCAGTGGGTTCAAGGGTTGTGCTCTTCTGTTTGCGAGCGCTGGGCTCCAGCTGTCGTTCCAAGGTGCTGCTGAGAGTTGTTTTCAGTGAGAAGCCACGTGTCAGTAGAAGGGAATCGGATGTGTTTCCTGCCCACAGCCTTTTCTGTAGCTCAGGGCACTGCTGGAGGCTGTCCTGTCCAGGTGGGTAGCAAGACTTGACCTGAGGACTGGGTGGCACACAACTGCAGTCCTCTGGTCCCAGTCTTAGCAAACTGCAGACTACTGTTTCAGGGTCCCCGGCCTACAAAATATGTGTAGGAGAGACGGCACCACTAGCTTTGGGGCTTCTAGAAGCTAATTTAGCACAGCCTTGTCCCTGTTTGATCTTTTTCCTGTGTAGGCCCAGCAGAAGCAGACGTCTAATTAGGAGCTATAAGGCTCTCGAGTGTGAGGCTCATCAGGTGGGCCAAAGGCAAACCGTGGGATTTTCGGGCCCAATACTGTTAGGCTCTGTGTCCCTCTGCCCACCCACCCCAGTGCAGCCTCAGATTTCCAGTAGTGCAGTGGTAGCTTCTGAGAGCCCCCTGTTCCCTTCTGCAAATGCTGCTATTGGGAGGCCTCCAACTCTCTGTTGACAATGTACCTCCCGTCAAATTGCTGGGGAGAGCGTGACCTGTCACCTTGTCTTTAGTTTTCCAGAAGTTGTCACCATTCACAAGTGTCATTATTTATATTGTGCTGCTATCTGGCTGCTAGGAGCCCTTCGTCTGCACAAACCCGGGCCAAATGTATGTGAATGTGTGGCGCATCTGAGCTCAGAGCCTGCAGCTTACGCCTTCCCTCTCTGCCACTCACCTCTCCAGCTGGACTCATTGGCTGGTGCTCACTACGTACTCTACCCCCAGGAAAGGTACAGTCTGTAGGTTTTCTGCTTGTCTTCAAGTGATGATCCCAGAAAGGAACATTAGGAAATCTTTCCTCCATCCCTGTTACTTTTTCCTTCTCAAACGTCTCCCTTCCTGAATTGTAGAATATCATCTCTGTGTAACACTACATATTCCCCTCGTTTTTTGGAAGCGCAGAATCTCAATTCACGTCTGTTTACAGCTCTCTCTATTCACTGCTCACAGCAAAGGGGTCTGTATCAGTGGCTTGTATTTCGTAGCTGATCAGATGTTAAGGCGAGCCCCAGCTCCGGCCCTGGTCAGAACCCGATGCCACTTCCTGACAGCGGAGACATACAATACAAGTGGCATGACCTTGTGATTAGGGAGTTGGCTCCAAGTCTGCCTTAGAATTAAATTTTCCAAAGTACATTACAAATCTCCGAGACCATTAGGGGAATAGGAGAGGGTGTGGTTTGTCTTTGAGATCATGGTCAATACTTTTAGACAATTTAATTAGTCCTGCTGGTTGCAAGGCTGTTTGCTCCGACAGCAAAAGCTTGTGATTGTGATATTTCTTCCCTGTTCTCTGTACCAGTGGGTCATTTTCTGGCCAGGGTGTGTAAGTGGTGCTGAGCTGTCGTTACCAGGATGGGAGGTGAGGTGGGGGGGCAGGGAAATGAGGGTCGAGGGTGCCTGTTATACGCCGCGTTCTTTTGTTTAAATCAAGGTGATGCTGGGGAAGCTGTTTTGTTTCAGTGAACAATAAAATTATGTGACTCTATTGTAAACCATGTCAATGAATGTGTGAATAAGATGAATACAAAAAACTGCCATTCAGCAGGTCTTAGTGACCAGATGGTACCGTGTATATTATACTGTGTGCGCGCCTACATGGATGTCTATTTCTCGCATGGTATGTACAGAGAGGTAGATCATGCAGGAGCTCATAGAAGAATTTGTTTCGGGTTCTGCACTTGGATCATGTGTTAAACTTTTCCTTTATCAATAAATGAATTTTATTTTTTATTTTTGAGTGGTTGCGGTCTGCATCTTTGTTTTGGCCCTTTTTTTGTTTTTTGTAGTATCACTCAGACCTCTTTACTAGATCTTACTAGGTTGAAATGTTCATAGTTGATGTCACAGAGCTCATCCACGGAGTAGTGCCAACAATAGGACCACCTATGGAATTGAGCGTTCCCAAGAAAGGGGCCAGGTAGGTATTTTTCTGTCGGATAATCCTTCCCCTCCTCAGCCTGCTCCTGCTTTTATTGAAAACTTGACTAGGAACTCTCAACCCTCTCTGTGTATATCAGACGACTGTACTTGACCGGTAGGTAGGATGGTTAGTTTCATGCGTTAACGTGGCTGGCCTATAATGTTGAGTATCCCAGTTATTCAATCAAACACTAACCTAAGTGTTGCTCTGAAGCTATTTTGTAGATGTGGTTGATGTCGATAATCAGTTGCCTTTAAATAAAAGTTTATCCTTACAATGTGGGTGGGCCTCATCCAATCAGTTGAAGGGCCTTAAGAGGAAAGCTGAGATTTCAGTGAGGAAGAAGAAATTTTCCTCAAGACTGCAGCATCAGCTCCTGTCTGGGAATTACCAGCCTAGCCTGCCAGCCTGCCCTGGGAACTTTGGACTTGCCAGCCCTGACAATCACTTAAGTCAATTCCTTGATATCCCACCCGCTCCACTGGGGAGATTGATTTCAGGACAGTGGAAGAGATGGCTTCCTTTTCCCTTTTGTCACATTAAGAAGGAAAACAAGAGCATCTGAGCTGTCTCTCTAGGTGATCTGAAAATCAGTCTTGGGCAGCTACTGATTGAGACTCATTCAGAAGCAGAGCCCTCGAAGCACACTATTGAAGTATAGCACTTTACAGAGAGAGGAAGGCACAGAATGGATTATGACTACTTTCAGTTATCAATATTATTTCTGGAACTGGGGGGTCAAAGGGATTCAGTGACTGTTCCAAACCATCAACCAGTAAGTGGTAGAATTAGGATACATATGCAAGCGCTGTGATTCCAGAACCCAAGCGCTTCCCAAAGGCAGTGGCTACCTCTCCCTCTTTGTTACAGCCCCAGGAGGGAGGTCCACCTTTAGGGATTGTTGTGAGGGTTAGAGAGAATGTTCTAAACTGCTTGGCATGAGAGTTTATGAAGCATTTTCTGAAACATTAGCCGAATTGAAGAAAGGCAAGACTCAGAAGCAGTTTTAATTGTTTTGTGGTTTTACATCCATTCACTATAGTCATGTCTTCCTCACTTCCTTTGTGGAGAGCATTCAAAACTTTTTAGGTTTTTCACCTCTTCACATTTTCGTTCCAGCTCATGTTACACTTAATGGCTATAATCCCTCCTTCCAGGTAACAAGGGCCTCAAAGTAAGCCCACCGCACTGCTGGAGGTATAAATTGAGTGACAGTGGACTGAACTTGGACCCTAAACTTGGGGCTCTTTGCTAAGTAGGCTTGTTTCCTCAGACTCTGCCTGTTGCAGACATATGCAAGAAACTATCTTTAACTGGACCCTTTTACTAGACCCTTGGTCATTGGTCTCCCCCCATTTTGGGGGAAAAATTGGGAGCATAGTCTACATGTAATAAAATTCACCTGTTTCTTCAGTGTACAGTTTGATGGGTTTTGACAAATGCGTGCCTCATTTGACTACCATTTCAATCAAGATGTGGAATGTTTGCTTTACCCTGAAAAGTTCCCTTGCAGTCAGTGCCATCCCCATGCCCCCTGACCCCTTGGCAACAACCGACCTGACTTCTCTGTCTCTAGTTTTGCCTTTTCTAGAATGTTGTATAAACGGAACCGTCAAGTATGTAGTCCTTTATGTCTGGCTTCCTTCACTTAGCAAAATACTTTCTATATTCATCTATATCATTCCATGTATCAGTAGTTTATTTCTCTTTATTGCTGAATAATATTCCATTGTATGGATGAATTTGTTTTGTTTATTCATTTGCCAATTGTTGGATGTTTGGGTTGCTTCCAGTTTTTGGCTATTATGAATAAAGCTGCTATAAATATTCATGTACAAACCTTTGTGTAGACATATGTTTTCATTTCTCTTGGGTGAACACCTAGGAGTGGAATTGTGGGTTTGTATGGTAAATGTACACTATATAAGACATTGGAAAATTGTTCTTCCAGGTGACTCTGCTATTTGGGATTCCTACCAACAATCTATAAAAGCTCCAGTTGCTCCATATCCTCACCAATACTTCATATTGCGGTCTTTTAAATCTTGGCCATCTTAATGGGTATATAGTTGTCCCTCCTTGTGGTTTTGATACGCATTTGCCTGATGCCTAGTGACATCCTGCACTTTTCCTGGCTTATTTGCCATTGATCTGTTTTCTTTAGTGACATATTTAAAAATTTAGCCTTCTTAAAAATTTTAAAGTTTTTTTGTTTTGAAGTAATTATGGCTTTACGGGTGCAAAGAAATGTATGGGGGCGGATACAGCACATCCTTCTTCCCATCTCCCCCAGTGTTAACATCTTATATCACTACAGTACATGATCAAAACCAGGAAATTGACATTGGCACAATTCATACAGTTTATTCAGATTTCTCCACTCACATATACACTCGTGTGTGTGGGTGGGGGGGGGGCTCTAAGCAATTTGATCCACTACCACAGTCGAGATTCTTGCCCATGCCATTACCATAAGCCTCCGTCATGCTGCCCCATGTAGGCACACTCGCCTGCACTCCCCCACATCCCTAACCCTGGGCAGCCACTAATCTGTTCTTCATCTCTATTGCTATGTTATTTCACAAATGTTATGTAAATTGAATTAGGTAGTATGCACTCTTCTGAGACTGGCTTCTTTCACTCAGTATGATTTCCTTGACAATGGAGTTGTTACCTATTTTAGTAGTTTGCCTTTTTTTATTGCTACATTGTACACCATGGTATGGATGTACCACACTTTGTTTAATCACTCACCCTGGAAAGGAAATCTGCATTGTTTCCAGGCCTGGTTATTACAGATAACACTGCTATGAATATTCATTCATGCACATGTTTCTGCATGGAAATAAGTTTTCACTTCCATGGGATAGAAATCCAAGAGTACAATTGCTGAGTTGTATGTAAGCCCATTTTTAGTTTTAAAAGGAACTTCCAAACCATTTTCCAGAGTGGCTGTACCATTTTACGTTTCTACCAGCCACGTGTGAGTGTCCGTTTCTCTGCATCCTTGTCAGCATTTCGTATTGTCATTATTTTTTATTTTAGCCATTCATCAGATCTTGTATATATTTTGTTAGATGTATACCTAAGTATTTAATTTTCTTTGGAGCAATGTATGTGGTAATATGTTTTTAACTTCAATTTCCATGTGTTCACGGGTACTCTATAGAAATGCAATTGATTTTTGTTATTTTTGTGTCCTACAACCTGTCTTGACTCACTCATTCTCTGAGTTTTTGTCTAGATTTCTTGGAATTTTATATGTAGAAAGTCATGTTCTTTGCTTGTAGAGATAGGTGTATTTCCTTTTTTCCCATTCTACTGCAATGGCTAGAACTTCTAGCACTATGTTAAAAGAGTGGTGAGAGAAACATTCTAGGCTTGTCTCTGATCTTACAGAGAGAACATTCAGTCTTTCACTATTAAGTATGATTTAAACTTTCAGATTTTTACAGAAGTTCTCCTCTATTTCTGTACTGAGATAGATATTTTTAAAAATCATGAATGGGTGAATTTTACTAATTTTTTTCTCAATTGGTGTGATCTTACAATTTTTCTTTTCTCACCGATTGATATGGTGGATTAAATTGATTGATTTTTCAATATTGAACCAGCCTTGGTTACCTAGAGTAAATCCTACTTAGTCATGGTATATTATTCTTTCTAGATACTGTTGGATTATCTATTATTTTGTGCTCACCCTGGTATTTACTCTGACAAATGT
This sequence comes from Cryptoprocta ferox, assembly GCA_028646485.1. Taxonomy (NCBI): domain Eukaryota; kingdom Metazoa; phylum Chordata; class Mammalia; order Carnivora; family Eupleridae; genus Cryptoprocta; species Cryptoprocta ferox. Next base: position 103,245,910 of record CM053572.1, on the reverse strand, counting down.
AGACTCCAGAATGGGGCCTTTTTGTAAATGAGCAAAACCATATGGCATAACTGCTATTCTTGGCATAAGTGTATTTTTTTTTTTTTTTTTGCCTCAGGCCAGGTTCCCAGCCGCTATAGTGCTATATTAAGGCCGCATATGTTTCCTTAGGACAGTTTCTCAACTTCAGTATTATGTGCATTTGGGGGTGAACAATTCTTTGTTGTGGAGAATGTCCTGTTCATTATAGGATGTTTAGCAATATCCCTGGTATCTAGCCACTAAATGCCAGTTGTGGCAATCAAAAATGTCTCCGGACATTGTCAGAGGTACTCTTGTGTGGGGGGTTGGGACTCGGGGGTGCAAATCATGCCCCACTCCTGTTGAGAACTACTGCCTTAATACGTTTAGCCCCTTCTCACCCTAGCTAAGGGAATGGATTTTTTTTTTTTATCTTGCCCATGGAACAAAGGTAAGTGTGTGCTTATGGATACTACAAAAAGATCTGACTTTTTAATAGTAGTGATAAAATATATAACATCTTTTGAACCTTTGCTATGTCAACTGCATTAAGCACATTATTATCTCTTTCAGTACTCCCAGCCAGTGAAGGCAGGTGCTGGTAATATCCCCATTTTGCAGACTGAGGCATGAAAGGTTAAACAACGTAACCAAGGCCACACACTTTCTAAGTGGTAGAGCCAGGTCTGTGTGGCTCTTGTACCGCACCTGAGATCTTCCCTGACACCAAGTCTGTCCCTCAACACCCCTCAGTGGACACAGGGGATGCCCAGGCCCTAGTCTCCCACATTCCAACTTCAGCCCACCAGGACTACCCACCATTGCCCAAATACTTAAAACCTCTAGGCCTGGCTGGCACTTCTCTCTGTGCTAAATCTGAAGCTCTGTTTTAAGACCCAGTTCGGAGGCTGCTCCTCTTCAGAACTTCCCCCGGATGTGTCAGCCAGAATTTATGGTTCCCTCCTCAGTAGAGCAGTAACATCCCTTGTCTGGGTAGCCTCATCTCTATTTATGCTGAAGAGCTTCGACTCCTCAGCGACTCATGAGCTGCCTGAGGCAAGGATCAGATCGGACTTGATCTCCCCGTGCATGTCTGTGGGGGGCTAATTATGTATCTGGAATTAGCTGCTGACTAATTGGTTTGTGTGGTTTCCCTGAGTAGGGAATGGTGCCTGGCCTCTAAAGAGCTGACGTCACTATGTCTACTTTCAGGTTGTTTTTTTTTTTTTTAATTTTTATGTCTTTATTTTATTTTGAGAGACAGAGACAGAGAGCGAGCCGGGGAGGGGCAGAGAGAGGGGGAGACACAGATCTGAAGCCGGCTCCAGGCTCTGAGCTGTCAGCACAGAGCCCGATGCAGGGCTCGACCCCACGGGACTGTGAGATCATGACCTGAGCCAAAGTCGGACACTTAACTGACTGAGCCACCCAGGCGCCCCATCTACTTTCAGTTTTCTATCAGTCTAAGCAACCACTTTCCTTGGTTGGACGCTGGAGATTTGTTGAGGAATCTGGAGAAAATTCTAAAGGCCTGTCTTCCCAGCTGGGTCCTTGAGAAAATCCCTGAGACCTGCAGCATCCTTCCTCAAGACAGAGCTGGCAGAGGCTGCCTGAGGTCTTCAGAAGTCTGTCCTTAGATGCTGCAGCGTGAGTGGCCATGTGGGCCCAGGTGCCCCACAGGCCAGTATTCACCATTTCACCGTGGGGTATCAGGAGGGTGGGCCAGCTGTTCCACATTGAACTAGCCATGAGCCTTGAGCAAATCACTCTGTATCTCAAAACTTTATATACTGTATCTTCCCCCTTCTATCTTTTAGAATCTCCATAATCGTCAGTCCAAATGAGAATGGTTTTCCTCCCAAGGCCTTTGGCTCTGCCCTTCCACCCCCAGATAAGTCCTCCCCACCCCGGAAGTCATATGCTCCTCTTCCCCCAGCAGTGCTTCAATTTCTGGAAGATACATTGGCTTTGATCAACCCCATGTGATGATACAGTTGTGCAGGCCCTGCCTCCCTCCATGGCCCTCTGAACCAGCAGGCTCACAACTCCTTTGCTGTTGTCTGGTGAATTCCAGCTGCCCTTCCACCCTGGACATGATTGTGAGTCCTCACTCCCACCCCTCCTGGCTGCCCTCTAGCACCACTTAAGGTGGCTGCGGCACTCTTAAGATCCCGCCTCCAAACTGGACTCAAGATCACAGGAGTGGCTTGGGTTGAACTCCAATGTTGAGCAGACCCCACCTCCCAGGATCTGGACACTCTGCCTGTTAATACCACTTAGAATTATGGTGACATTCTTGGCCTTGAACTCATTAGACTAAAGCCTCTCAGTCCTCCTTGCTGCTGTCCCTCAATCCCCTGATGTCCTCCTACAGTTTGTCTCGTGAACCCAGATGGAAAGCCAAGATCTAGAGTTGGGCAGCCCCAGATTGAATCCTGGCCCTGTCACTTGTGAACTGGGTGACCCTACTTTTAAGTCACTAATATAAGGTATAAACCACTTAATTTATGGGTATCTCTGTTCCTCCATCTGTGAATGATGACAGTACTTACTTCATGGATTTTTGTGAGGATTCAACGGGACAAGATATGCCAAGTGTTACCACAGCATCTGTCCCATTGCAAGTGCCAGTAAGAGGTGGTAGTGAAGATGATTATGGTGAACTGTAAAAACGCCCAGCATGGAAGTCGGGAAACCTGCCTCTCTGCCTTCCTCTGCCACTGTTGTGCTGTGTAAGACTCGGGATGGTTGGAACCAGAGCTCCAGTGACTTGAGATGGGAGAATTTCCCTACAAACCTTCGGGTCTTCCACAGCTCAGTAGGCTGGTCTTGATCTCAGAGAGCCCTCTGCTGGTTGGTACATGAAGGTGCAAGCTCAGGAAGACAAAGGGAAAGAGGGGCCTGTTCTGGAAAGGTGGGCTGGCTGGAGAGAGGCTCCCCCCATCCAGGAGGAGAGCAAGTTGTAGGGAGATTCCCAGGCTGGGTGCAGACTTGAAAGTGGGTCTCATGTCTGTGAAGTTCTACCTGCGGGACCTCAGACGAAGCCTTCTCTGCGGCCCTGGGGATAAGGCACATAGGAATGAAGATACAGTGGATCAGCATTTCCCAAAGACGAATTAGTGGCCCCTGGACAGCCTTTTTAAAAATCTGAATGTTTATGTGTTTTTATGTGTTCTAGAAAAAATAGTGACTTTCAAATCCTTTAGTTTATGGGTATATCATTTTAGGGTGAATAAAAATGTTTTTTTTTTTTTTAATCAGAATGCACTAAAAGAAAATTATTAAGTAAACAATGGCACCAGTGTTATTCTATTAGGGCAAAAATCATAAAAGTGGTGAGCAAAACAACAGAAGTCTTGGCGACACTGGACTAGCTTGTTTGTGATTTCCTGCGCGGCTCTGATAAGTTAATCTGATCTAATACTATCTAGTATTATTTCCTAGCATAATGGTCACATTTATTGTTCATGCTTCTAAAAATCGGAAAGCCAATTCATACCTGCCCAAGACCATGTTGCTGGTGGCAGAGGGGGTTTGGAACCCAGCCTGTCTGGCCCAGAGCCACAGTGTGCAGTGGTGCCTCCCACGGATGTGTCCTCTCTGCCCACCTGCATTGGAAGCATGGCGGCAGGGACTGGGCTTTCCAGTCTCAGTGTCACTGCAGGGCCTACATGGACCCCAGTTGCCCGGGGACATCCAGCTGGGCCTTGGAGTGAGCTGTGGAGAGCAAACCAGCCATAGACTGGCTCTGGGCATCGGGAGGGCTGGTTTCCCAAGATCTGTGCTATAAAGTCCCCTCTCACCAACCAGTGCTGTGAGATGCAGAGGGTGTTGGCCAGGGTCAGCAGCCCTGAACTCTCAACCTGGGCTTTTCACTAACCTGCTGACTAGCGAACTTGCCCACTAACTGCACGCAGTTGTGTTGGAATTGGAGGCATTTTCCCTGAAAAGTGTTCTGGGCCCTGCTCCCAGAGATTTTGATTTTGTTTGTCTGGGTTTGGGGCTCACAATTCTATATTTTAGCCATTTTTCTGTGTTTGGGAATCACGGTGCTCGATGACCTCGAGGGTTCCTCCTAGTGCCCAAATTCCATGATCTTCAGCTCGGAAGGGCCTGTAGACCCTTGTACCCTTCCCCTGACCCAACCCCAAACAGGATAAGTGACACAGAAAATAACAGTAAAAAAGATACTTTATTGTTAAAAAACAACGACAACAACAACAACGAATGACCAATGAAACCACGCATCCCATCACACGCACGGTCACACATAGCTGTGAACCATTCACACAAATACGTCCTTACCCACACAGCTCCCTCTCACTATCGGCAGCAACCCTGCGGGTGGGAGTCTCTACTGCTCTTCCTTTTGACTTTTGTCTCCAGAAACAACACACATGAAAAGGCAATGGACCGGAGAAAGGGATTGGCAGGGGACAGAGCGGCAAGGCCTCTCTGGTCACTGCCGCTCCTGGCTACATACACTCTACACATGTACACACGTACTATACATGGGTGCCCACATGTGCAGACACGTGCCCACATTGACCCTCCATGCATAGGGTTGAGTCACTGCAGGTAACACTTCAGTTGGCAGGCATCTGAGATGGAGGGGCAGGGAAAGGCAGCGTGTCCGGCTCCATGCCTCCACCCTGCCCTGATGCCCTGAATGGGAGTTCTCAGTTCCTTGCGTCTAGGGCAGAAAAATCCCTTTGGGGCAACTCATCCAGACAGCAAGGTTGAAAAGTGCCTAAGAATTTTAAAAACGAAGAATTGTGTCCTTCTTGCCTTTGGCCCAAAGTGCTTGAGAAACTTGGGGTGAAGAACCCAGAGTTCCATGAGGTCTGAATTCTTTAACAAAGAAGGTTCGGGGCTCAGCACGAATCCTGACAGGCCCTGGCTGGTGGAAAGTCATGGGACTTGATGGAGGCGGAGCAAGTTCCTTGGAATCTGGATTCAAGCGTCACCCTGGGAGACTAAGCCAAGTGTTGCTCCTTGGGAACCCTGTCACCCTCATTCACATCCTGCCCCATGCCTAGCACGGTACCCGTCATGGAGCAGATGCGACAGTGATGTATGAGTGAGGCAGGGTGCACAGATGACTTGTCTCTGCTTGCCTGCTGCTCACCTCTCAGCCCCTAGAGGACACGTTGTGGCCCTCCAGGGTCAGATGACCCTGGACCTCGTCTCTGTAGCCTGTCAGGCGCAGACCTGCCTCTGCCTTCAGAATGGAGCTGTGAGTAGGTGTAAGAGTGCTCCCTGACAGAGCTGACTCAGTAGCTCTGGCCCTGCCTCCCTGGGGACTGAGAGGTGGCAGTCTGCGACTCAGACTGCCTCTTGCCCATCCCAGGAATCAGTGTGTCCTGGTTTTCCAGGGTTAACTGCTCTGTGCGGCCCCTTTCTGCCGGGGGCCCTAGTGCTGTTTCTGGAGCTCTACCCTCGGCTTCCCTCCATCCTCAGGGACCCGCTGGGGATCAGGAAGAGCACATGTCAAGGCATGGCGGCCTGGACTGGGGGCTTCCTTCCCCTTTTCCAGCCATGCTCATCTCACTCATATAAGATGGGAGGAAGGTGCCAAGTCCTTGGCCTCCTACCTGCCTCGCTCTGAGGACAGCTAGAACATGACCTCCTCACAGCTCCCATAATCACTCTCCACCATGTCAGAGCCCTCATAGTGGGGGGGAGCCTGGGGCTGGCCCCGTCCTGAGGGATGCCCACCCACAACCTCGCAGTCAGCATAAGAGGGCCCAGCCCGGCTGAGGCGCATACTTACGCCTTTGTAGCCCCCCTCTGCCAGGCAGGGCCCTCCTCCTCCCTGCCGGAACTGTGAGTGGTAGTAGCTGATGGCCGTGTACTCATTGAGACAGGGGGCCAGCAGGTGTTCCCGGGGACTGGGGGGCCGTGGGGGTATCAGATCTTCCAGGTTCTGGTTGCTATAACGGGGTGGGAGAGGTGCCCGCTTGTTTTCCAGCTCCAGTGGGAAGGGGAAGCCCCCATAGAGGCCAGTGGGGTCCGGCATCACAGGTTGGGTCTGGTGGTGGTGAGGCGGTGGTGGCAGAGGGCCAGGGGTCACTTCAGAGTGGGGGTATTCCCAGCGTTCCTTCCTGGAGTAAGAAGGGGGCCAGACCGTAGCTCCAGCTGGGCACACTGAAAGGAAATGGAAAGATAGGGTGAGCTCTGAGTTTCCCTGGTAAAGGTTTCAGTAGGCCTCATAGGAACTATGCATAACTCAGCATGTGGTAGAAATGGGCAAAGAGTGAGTGGGTATGTGGCCTTCTCTGTTGTGTTGTCTCTGACAGCTTAGATTGATATCTAGAATTCAATGGGGCCAACTTACGGCCAAAGGTTAAACCCAAAGCCAGCTCATCTTGCAACGTGACAATGATCCAAGAGTCAGTGAATAAGGGAAGAAGAGGGATGGCCCCATGCAGCCCACTCCCCACTGCTGGGGACAGCAACTCCATCCCAACCCCTACCGGTAACTTACATCTCCTTAACTGAAGGAAACAGACACACAGTTTGGATTGGGGGGTGTGATGGCACCTGTCACAGAGGGTGGTTAAATAAGATATGGGTTGGAAGATTGGAAACCAGGCATCCTTGGTCCTTGCTCTGTCCCTGCTACTAAATAGTTGGGTGAGTTAGAACAAGTTACTGTGTTTTTATGGGCCCCAATTACCCTATCAGCAAAAAGTTTATGAAAATACCTGTTTTAACTATTGGTGAATAAGCCAGAGACTATAAAACACTTTGCAAATTCACCTCCTAGTGAGCCAAAGGTGAGAGTGGGGTGAAGGTCCCTCTTCTAGGTCAGCCAGGTCTGGCCCAAGGCTGCTGTAACTCCAGACTGGGTGGCCAGAAGCTTAGATTACTTACTGTTCTTTCCTTTTTCAAGAAAAGCATAAAGGTACAGAAATCCCCCCTTTCATCCCAGGGATCCCATTCACTCCTATATCCAGGGTCTATAGGTTTCTGCCATAGATATCAATCCTATGGAATGAGTTGAAATGTAGAGGAGGGGATCATGGTGCAATGGAATGAGCCCCAAATTCTGAGTCCAGAGACCTGGCATCTGGTCCAGCCCACTAGTGCACTGTGACCTTGAACATATCCCTTCATATCCCATCCCAAGGGGCTGGACTGGATGGTGGCCTCACACAATGGAGTATTCAAGTCTACAACCCTATTCCATCAATACCAGAGGCTAAGGGCCCCTGGCTATACTGACCCATCTCCTCGCCTGACCATGTCCTCTTTATGATGGACTCATTGTCAGAGTGGGAAGGGGCTGCAGCTGGTGGGAGTCTGGGAGGCACACTGCAGACCACTGGCCGTTGCTTAGAGGTGGGTCCAAAAGTGACAAGTTCATTTGGAACTGAGGTCTTGCTAGGCTCCAGTTGGTTCAAGTTGTTGCAGGAGCTGGTGCTCAGTGGGTTGAGCTCGATGGCAGGCATGGTTTGGGTGTCCACACCAACACTCCTGGCCAGGAGGTCTGGGTCCTCCATGGCCACGGGCTTGTGGGACTTGCAACGGCGGCAGTAGAACAGGAGCCCAACAGTGCTTAAAATGATAAACAGTAGGGCCACTATGATGATCAGAATCTCCTGCTGTCCCCAGTCCCCCCTTGTGATCTCAGGGGTGACGAGGCAGTGACCTTCTGAGCAGCCCCTTGCTTCCATTTCACACCTGCAGAGACAGAGAAGTAGTCAGGGAGTTGAGTCACTCTACTTCCCTTTCCATGTCCCCTCTCACAAAGATTTATGGACCCCTGCACTGAAGCCCACCTTCTCCAATTTTCAACCAAAAGAAAAAAAAAAAGAAAAGACAAAGGATGGTAATGATCACACACCAAGTTCAGAACTTTTCACCCTCCACCAGTAAGGTGAGGGGGTCAGTTACATGTTCATTCATGACCTAGATTCAGAATCTAGGCTATGGGCACAACCATTATTTCCCATTCATGAGATCTAGGTATTGGATATACTCTCCATCATTGAGGTGGGACTTCCAACCATATATTGTGGTCAAGGCAACCAACATACCCAGCTGTCCTCAGCAATAATGTCAGAGTCCCAGATACAAGTCAGCAGTCACCCAGCTATGGCAACAGGGCATCAGTGTGACCCTGCACAGACCTTACATTGGACAACTTGTTCAGAGAGAGCACTTAGAATTCTATGACCTCTCCGGCCACCGTCAGCTTGGCATTTCATGGAGTAAGGCTCCTAAGAGGTTTCTGTGGCCAGTTTTGTCCACTTTTGAGGGATATTGGGAAAGGCTTCCTCCATCCTACCTGAGTCCCAGTGTCTAAAACTTCACCACCAACAGTTTGTCCTTTGGGGTTAGACATTGTCCTCCCCAGTTCCTCTTTTAAAATGCAAACACCACTTTCAGCCAGGAAGTACACTGCCAGCATATGTACTGCAGAGAGGTGTGCTGTGAGGCCAGAAATGCCAGGTGCTGAGAGAAAGGGCTTGGGTCACAAACACGTGGAGGGATTTGGACAAGCCCTTTCCTTCTCTGGGCCTCAGTTTCCCCACCTGTAAAGTGAGTGGGTGAACTATACCAGTGGCTTTCTTATACACACACTGACAGCAAGGGGATCCCTTGGGAGCTTGTTATAAATAGAATCCCAGGACTCACTCCTTAGATATTCTGATATAGTAGGTCCAGAAATCTGTATTTTTCACAAGTATCCCTGATGATTTTTTAAAGGTTCCCAAGCTGGGAAGCCATAAAACCAGATAATTACCAGGCCTCTTTACCTCTAGGATTCTAGGGATCTAAGGATCCTTGGACCTCCCCCCACCCCTGGCCAACATAATACAAGGCACAGGTAGCTTACAGTGGGGTTTGAGACCCACAACAGTGCTTGTACCTAGTAGAGTCATTGTCCCCAGGCCACTTTCTGGGAAGTCGCGGTCCAGAGCAAGAGAATAAGAACTTTAGCCATTTTCAGACTTTGGCAAAGATTAGAAAAGCCTGAGGAGCTGATTAGAGGTGCAGATTCGTGGACCCCCACTTAGTGAGTCTGATTCAGTAGGTTCAGAATAAGGCTCAAGAAATCTTAATAAGAACTCTCCTCTGAGTGTTCCGATGCAGGTGTTGGGGGGAGAAGCCTCACCCATGGAAAAGGCCAAGAAGTCAGGTCGCTGGAGCACTCAGCTCCTGGTCTCCCATTGGCTTTTCTGGAGGTCAGAGTGCAGACGTCATTCATTCCCTCATGGTGACAAAGCCACGGTGAGGAGCCAATGGCAGGTGGCCTCTCCTGTGCTTACCTGTCTCCCATGTAAGGGTGAGGGCAGTTACAGGATGCTCCTTCAGGGGAGGGGGTGCAAGTGCCACCTTCCAGGCATGGTGTCACAGTGCAGTTCTCCCGTCTTTGTTCACAGTGCCTCCCAGAGAACTGTGGGGGACACCTGCAGACATACCCTGGGAGGGAGAGGAGAGTGGGAGGACAGTCAGGTAGCTGCAGGCTGAGAGGCCCTCCAGGACAGAGGGGAGGCCTCAGCACGTTTGCAGATCCACGTGTTCCCGTTTAGTTATTGAATGACTCCTTCTGTGACAAGCACCACGTGGTGCCCTGCTGGACAAGAAGATGTGATCCCTGCCCTCACACAACTTACAGCCTACAGAGAACGGGCATCTGAAGTGTAGCAGTGGATGCTGTCCCCCTCATCCTAGACAACACTTATTCAGTGCTGGTCACCGTTCTAAGAATCTTCATGTGTTAGCCCATTTGAGCCTCATGACAACTCTGAAGTTGGTTACTGTTTTCATCATCAGGTACAAGCTGATGGTGGGTGAGGAAATGAGGCACAGAGAACATATGCCATTTGCTCAAGATCACACAGCAAGTAAATGGCAAATGTGGGACTCAAACCTATTGAAGCAGTTGTGTATAATAACAGTGTATTAGTCACTACCATAGAACAACAGAACTTAGGGAGCCAAGGGAGGTGGGAAACGCGGGGCTGGGGAGGTGGGCGGGGCCAGAGCATCACTATGAGCCTGATGCAGGAGTTAGGAGTTAGGACTCCATCTTAACAGCAAGGGGAAGCCACTGCAAGGTTCCAAGCAGGAAAGGGAGGCACTCAGACATGCTTTGTATAAAGATCCCTCTGGTGCCCTGCTGGAAGACGCAGGTGGAGGCAGAGAAATGAGAGAGCAGGGAGGCAGCTGGCACAAGGGTGAAAGATGATGGCTGCCTGGTAGTGTGGATAGAGAGAAGTGAGGGACTCCTTAGATATTTCGCAGATGGAAATGACAGTTCTATTACCCAGGCAAAAATGAGAAAACAGGAGAATGCCGAGTGTTGACAGAGATGTAGGAGGCTCATGCCCTGCTGATGGAAGTGCAGGCTGTGTGGCCATGCTGAAGAGTGATTTGGTCCAACTGAGTCAAAATAATTATGTACATTCTCTGGGTATGTGAATCCCATCCCTGGGCGTGGTGCATGCGTGCGCGTGTGGAGGAAGTTCTCATCCGGGTTCACAAGAAGATATGTATGAGGATATTCTCGCAGCACTGCTGATGGAGATGGGATGTTGAAGCCACCAGGGTGTTTGCTGCTAGCTGAGTTGAGAGAGAATGCGGGTGCCTGGGCACACTGGGGTACTGCAGCAATGGATACGGACTGTGGTGGTGTGGATGGAACAATGTAAAAGGTTACATATCACTTATATAATTGGAAATTCAAGCATGTGTAAAACCAGTAATGTACAGTTTGCAAGAACTCATTTAAAAACTTTAAATGTTTGCCTATGGGTATGGGGAAGGGGAAAGGCAGCTGAATATAGATTAAAAGGGAATAAAAAAGAGAAACTTGGCACAGACCAATTGTAACACTACGGTATATGATGAACTCAACCTGTGGCACCAGAGGTCCCTGTTCGTGCCTGTCCCATCCAAACAAGTAGAAAGAAAGTCACTCCTTGTTCAGGAAGAACAAAGACCCCTGGCTTCCCATAGTGTAAACTTAGCAGATCCCAACCCATTTCAAGAGATAGTAAGGGGAAGAGAGAGACATTTGGAATCAGGGGGCAGGAGTGCTCCACTGGGATCTACACCCCAAACGTGTCTCTCTCACTCAACGGCCATGTGACTTTTGCCAATCTGGGCATCACTTACACAACCCAGCAGTTTCCTGTGCTGTAAAATGGAGCCATTGGTGGCTTTCTTCCAACCCCCTCTCTCCCTCATGGGGCTGTGCTGAAGGAATATATTTGTAAGCTCTTCAGTGATATATGATTGCTAGTTCAACAGGCTGGGGTCTTCTGAAGAGCCATCTGGGATAAGCCTTGGAGTCATTTTTAGCCCTTACCTGCCCCATGGGTCTGCGAGCACTTGCCACCATTGAGACATGGGTTTTGGCTGCAGTCATCACTGTGCACACAGCACTGGGTGAGGGCCTGCCTTTCCAGCAAGCCTGATGCCTTCTTGCCATGGGCCAGCAGCTCCAGTGCCTCTCCGTTGATCACAACCGCATCCAGGCAGCCTTCAAAGCCCTGGGACACATTTGGGGAAGAATGCAAGAGAACAAGACCACCCAGAAAGAGGTCTCCTTCAGGTCTGAGACCCTGGCAATTCTTTGGGAGCACGAGGGAGGTGTTGCCAGAGCTGTCAACCAAGAGGCGAATGGAAGTGTCTGTCTCCTCCACCACAACAGAGTGCCACTCTTGATCATTCACATGGAGCCAGGAGGAAAGATGTCCATAGGAACCACCTGGACAACGGTATTCCAGCTGGAGCACTCCACCGACCAGCTGCAAAGAAAACCCAGATGGCCATCAGCAAAGCCAAGAAGTCCTTAGGAAAAGCACTGCTAACAGACTGCCAGTACAAAGGATGTTGGTTGTATTTTCACAGGTCAGGGAGGTACTGTTTGGTGATTTTTATGGCTGTTTTAGACATCATCTTTGTGGAGTATAAAAGGCCTCAAAGTACTTTTCTATCTATGGTATCATTTGGCTCTTACCACACTCCATGGGATGGACTGGTCAGGGATGCATCTCCATTTCACAGATGAGGAAACTGAGGCCCAGATATACCTTGCTGACTGAGACCATGTCTTTTGGATTCTTCTTTTAGGCCTTTGTAGTACACTCCTCAACATTGGCCTTCAGGGACACCAAAAACTTCCCTCACTCCCCCTCTCTTCTTCAAGAGTTCCACTGTGCTCAAAGTGGGTCACCAAGACCTTTCCAGAGGACCCACAAGGGGAGACCATTTTTATAATAATCCTAAGACATTATTTGCCTTTTCTACTCTCATTCTCTCACAAATATACAGTAGAGACTTCCAGACCTGTGCTACCACAACAGATGAACACAGAGGTATATGTGAAATCCAGCTGTCTACTGTTGAGTCATACATGCATAAGAGAGATTTGCAAAAATGTAAAACAATGCCACTCTCTTCTTTTTTCTTAATTTTGGAAAATGTAATTATTATTCACAAAAATATGGTATTTGTGTTAGCATGTAATAAGTTTTTTGTTGTTTTTATTTATTTTATTTTTTTAAGTTTATTTATTTTCAGAGAGAGGGCAGAGGAGGGGGAGAGAGAGAGGGAGACAGAGAATCCCAACCAGGATCTGCAGTGTCAGCACAGAGCCTGGTGTGAGGCTTGAACTCATGAACAGTGAGATCATGACCTGAACTGAAACTGAGAGTCAGACGCTTAACCGACTAAGCCACCCAGGCACCCCTATTTTTAAATGCGTTAATGAATAAGGATGTTAACATGTCTCAGTTTTAATTTCTATTACTGAAAACTTGATAGCTATAACCCACATAAACAAAACTTCCCTAGGATCTTCAATTATTTTTATGAGTGTGAAAAGTCCTGAAATCAAGAAATCTGAGGAGACACTGGGTTAAATCATTTTAGTTTACCTCACTCCAAGAAGTAGGACTACTGTGGCCAAGAGGCAGGACTTCTGTTTACTCTGGGCTGTGTAGAGCTTTCTCTGGGTGAAATTTGAAAATCCAATCCAGTGTTTTATAGAAGGTAGCTGTTTGTACACCAGTTTCCCAATTTTTGCCCTGGTTGAATACTACCTATACCATTATATACTTAAAAAGGAAACTTACTATTATTACAGTATGTAGACTTAAAACATTGTCCTTAAATCACTCCTTTCACTTGGCTAGGAACACAAATCTACTGGGAACCAGTAGGACCTCTGTAAGGTCCTCACTCCTCTCCTTATCCAGCTTAAATTCCATAGCCAAATTCCTGTCCTCTCTTTCTTGGTAGAAGTCACTTGGAAAACCCACAAATCTGGTTTGCCAAACCCACAACTGTCCCCCTACTGTATGTGAGCATCATGGAGGTGAACTGGCTGGAGAAAAACATGCAGCCTTGCGCATTGATCTCTCTTTAATTTCATGACTGTGAGTCTCTTAATGAACCCTTCATGGTGCCTAATTATGGTGCTGTCTTCCATAGTCAGTTTACTCTCTCAGATGACCATTTTCACACCTTCACTCTTCTCAGACTCCTAATTTCCCCCTCCCCATCCTTGCTCTTGGCAATCAGAGCGGGACTTACAGGCACTCTTATCATGACGTCTCTCCACCTTGGTGGAAGCCAGTCTCTCCATTCATGCACTAGATCACACACACCCTTACCTCCTCAAGGATGAGTTTCCATCAACTCTCCTTTCTTTTCTCTACATCACAAATTGTTCATTCTCTACTGTAACATTCCAGTCATCACACAAATATGCTGTTATTGCTATAATCTTAAAAAAAATCTCGAACCCACTTTTCCCATCAGATATCACTGTCTTTCTTTGTTCTCTCTTCATATCAAAATTCCACCCCCCCCATCCACCATGATACTGAAACCACTGGTTTCAGGGTATTCAGTGACCACTGTGTTGCCAAATCCAATGATTAATATCACTTCCCATTGCATTTGACCTCTTAGAGCAACACATTACCAGCTGGTCACTCCTTCCTTTATGATACATGTTCTTCATTCAGCTTCCTGATATAATACTCTTGGTTTCCATCCAACATCACTGGTTGCACCTTTTCAGTTTCCTTTGTTGGATCCTCCTCTTCCCCCAGACCTCTCAATGTTGGAGTGTCACAAGGATGAATCCTTGGTCTAATCCTTTTTTTAAATCTACACTCCTTGGTGATCTCACCGTTTCATAGCTTTCAATACTAAGTATATGCTGAATTCTCCCAGATCTGCATCTCTATCCCATATCTTTCCCACAGACACTATACTTGTTTATCCAGCTCCATTTGGAAGTCTAATAGGCGTCTCAGGCTTACATCTCCAAAACTGAGCTTCTGATCTTCCCCCAAACCTGCTCTACCTATAGCCTTCCCAGGGTCTGTTGGCAGCAACTCTATTCCTTCTAGTTACTAGGGCTGAAACTTACTCCTTGCTTTCTCTCCCAACCCTCATTGAATTCGTCAGGAAACCTTGTTGGCTTTACCTTCAAAAATCTATCCAGAATCTGAACTCTTTTTCCCAGTTCACTGTCATTACCCTGACCTAGACCACCACCATCTCTCACTTGAATTATTGCAATAGCCTCTTGGCTGGTTCCCTCTGCTTTTATCCTTGTTTATCTAAAGTTGCTTATCAACAGGAGCCATGATGACCCTTTTGAATATGTCACGTCATGTCAATTCTCTGCTCAAACCTTCTCATGCCCTCCATTTTGCTCAGAAGTAAAAGCCAACACCCTTAAATGGCCTATGAGAACTTTATAGATATTCCCTCATCACATTATATCTCTGACTGCAACACCTACTACTCCTGCCTGGGCTATCCCTTAAACATTCTTCTACCAAAAGGTTTTTGCATTGCTATTCCCTCTCCCTAGAATGCTGTTCCTTCAGATGTCTACCCTCACCCCCTTCTTATTATGGTTCAGTTATCAACTCAGTGAAGCCTTCTCTGATCACCTTACTTAAAACTGCAACTCCTCACACTCCTGATCCCCCTTGGCCTTTTTTTTTTAAGTCAATGCACTTATCACATCTGGACAAACTATGATTTTCTGAGCTATTATATTTATATTTATTGTCAGTCTTCTCCCTGTAGGGTGACAGCTCTATGAGGGACTTTTGTCTTATTCACCGATGAGACCCAAGGCACCTAGAATGGTGCCTGTCACTAAGTAGATGGTCAATAAATATTTATTGCATAATGATTTCTAATTTTTCTTTGTCAAACTGGGAGATTGGCTTGTGTGTTGGAGGCAGGCAAACTGAGATGTTCTATGAGATGTAATTAGAAGGACTGAAAAAATTATTTTTGTTCCATGTGATTCCATGTAACTTAATGCTGGATTTGTAGCCTTGAGCACCTTAGTATAACCAACCTCCCACCCATCTTGGGAGACACTGGTCTGTTACTCAGCAAAAGTGATAAAGAAAAACAAAAAACAAAAAACAAAACAAAACAAAACAAAACCATCTTGGAAAACACTGGTCTGTTTCTCAGCAGAAGTGATTAAAACAAAACAAAACAAAACGAAAAACACCATGGCCAGGTGGCCTCACCCATTTCTCCCTCTATCTTCAGAGGCTCTCTTTCCTCCCACAGGGCAGCCTGACCTCTGGTTGTCCTTGGATATATATCTCCAGGCTGGGGGCTCTGGCCTTCACAACTGGAAATTCTTATGTCTTAACCCAGTAGTCACACTAGTATCCCTGAAAACCATGCAGGATTTTCTTTGCCAGAAATTGGGCTTCTTGGCTGCTCCTCCTGCTGTCCCCACCTCCCCAGCCTGGCACACTCACATGAAATCTCTCAGGCTGGTAGTGCCTTACCTTCAGGGAGACACACATTGTCTCATTGCTGAACAGGAGAACAGCCTGTGATTGGTGTGTTTTCAGACGGAAACGGATGTGCCAGTTCTGAGCCTCTGAAAGACTGTACCGTCCAAAGCTTTGGCCGCTGAATCTCGTGGCAGTACCTGGAGAAGCAACAAGAGATGTCAGCTCCGTATCAAGAGGTCCCCACAGAGTCCTTGAACTGACTTGGTCTCATTCAACCCTTGGGTGACATTGTTCACGTCTTATAGATGAAACAAAAATGAGGTTTCTTGGGAGTGGGGGGTTACTTGTCCAGGGCCATACAGCTAGACAGAGGCCATCACCTTGCACACCTTCTTTTGGCTTCAGAGACTCTTGCCTTGGGTCCCAGCTGGAGTCAGGAACTATGAGCTCAAACCATTAAGAAAGCAAGACTCGAGCTGGAAATGTAACCACTTAAATGTGTGGAAATCGAAATTTCTACCCTACACAGTTTCCGTGTTGTTTTTGACATCACTGGAGAAAGGAGGTAGAATTGGAGAGGATTCTGCATATATGTGTGATTTCAGGAATACCGCAAAGGTCATTTGCCTCAGGATCTCGCCTTCATCATTAGGAGTGTAACCATTTGAGTAAGCACTTAACCAGATGAAGCCCTGTGAGAGGTGGAGAGGATGCTTCGATAAATGAAGGGGCCCAAACTTCTGTAAAGTCCTGTGCACACATCTCCCTGTAGCAATTGGTAACACATAGTTGCAGAGTAAGGAGTCTTCTCTTAAACTCAAGTTTCTCCAGCTTGTTTGACCATGGGACCCTCTGATGTGGACCACCTATTCAAAGTCCTCAGAAATAGCATTCTGTGGGCCTGCCTTGGGGAAATGCTATGTTATACATATTAAGCACTACCTTCCTGAGAAGTGAGTTCAGGTGTTGAATCCCTAAAACCTCAGTGTGAGTAAGCTTATCAGTCATCAGGCAAGGAAAGGAGCTGCAAGGAAAGGAGCTGCATAGGCCCCAGATCTCCCAGATTGTTAAAGAGAGGAGTAAAAGCCAAGAGGAGAAGAACCAGAAAGCCTGAGGCACATGGCATTTCAAGATCCTAAGAGTCTGTTGTACTTTAAGTCTAAAACTCTCTGATGCTGGCAATTCCGTTGTAGTAGGTCATTACTAGATGGAATACTGAAAATGATGGAGAACAGGAATTCCCAGACCAGGCTGAATATCGGGATCAGCTGGAAAGAGTTTTAAAATACAGAATGCCAGGCTTTGCCCTCAGAGAGTATGACTCAGGAGTTCTGGAGTAACATGAGAATTTGCATTTTGCTTGTTTGTTTATTTATTTATTTTGATTGAGACAGAGACAGCATGAGGTGGGGAGGGGCAGAAAGAGAGAGAGAGAGAGAGAGAGAGAATCCCAAGCAGGCTCCACGCTGCCAGCGAAGAGCCCTAGGCAGGGCTGCAACTCACAAAACCGCAAGATCATGACCTGAGCCGAAACCAACTGTCGGACGCTTAACCGACTGAGCCACCCAGCCACCCTGAGTGTGCATTTTAACAAACTATAGAAATGATCCCTGAAAGTATAGTCTTTGTGAGTGTGCATTTTAAAAAAATCTCCCCACGATGGGTGTAGTGACTGGAAGAGAGCCAAGGGAGGTTCCCGAGAAGCTGGTCATGTTGTGATCCTTGATACAGGTGCTAGTTACACGGGTGTGTTAGGTTTGTGAAAATTAGTTGAGCTATACACTGTGGTCCGTGGATCTTCCTGTATGCCATATTTCACCAAAATGTTTTTGGAAATAACACAACCCTAAGTGATTCTGGTGATTAGTGAGCCAGCCTCTCTAATATTTCTCAAAGTGCAGACCTTGGACCACCTGCTTCGAACTGCCTGAGGTGCTGTTTAAAAATGCCAATTCCAAGGAAAAAGAGGGAGAGAGAGGATGAGAGAGACAGACAGATAAGCCAAGAAACAGATTTCTAACTGTAGAGAACAAACTGAAAGTTACCATGGGGGAGGTGGGTGGAGAACTAAGTGGAGGGCAAGGGGAAGAGCACTGGGTGTTATATGGAAACCAACTTGACAATAAACTATAAATTAAAAAAAAAAAGAATATGTCTATCATGATAAGCACTGAGTATTGTATAGAATCATTGAATCAATCTATTGTACACGTGAAATTAATGTAACACTGTATGTTAACTATACTGGAATTGAAATAACACTGTATGTTAACTATACTGGAATTGAAATAAAAACTTTATTTAAAAAATGCCAATTCAAGGCCTCACCCAAGACTTTCTGAATAATAAACTCTGGAGGTGATACGCAAGAGCAGTTCTCTTTAAAAACACACTCCCCAGATGATTTTGAATAAGCCTGAATTTTAGAACCTCTGCTTTCTGGTGCCAGGTGACCACAAGAGAACCTTCAGCCATCACAGCGTTCCCTGCAGGCAACCCTGGGGCAAGAGACACAGAAGGGAACCCCCCCACACACACACACCCATCCAGAGTAGCTCACTCAGCCTAAATACAGTGGGACCTAGAAAAAGCCCACAAATCTTTGGAGCTTTGTAATTTCCCTAATGCAACCGGGGAGACCCATCCAGGGGTCTCACCAGGCCAGGGGGCAATGGTGAATGGGAGGCGATGTCATTTTCCTCTTGCCGATGTCCCTGAGCTGCTCCAGGGCTCTGATTCTTGATGCCAGGGGTGCTGGAGTTGAGTCTAATTAGAAAACTAACTCCCTGTAGAGTGCGGTAAAGAGCTCAAGCCTTAGAGTAGGATACATAGGTATTTCATTAACCAGCCCTTCACTGGAGGCTGTACAGTTCAGGCGAACCAGTACAACCCCCATCCCTCAGTTTCAACTCTAGTTGGATCTAATGACCCTGCTTCTCAGGGTGTTGGTGACAGTTCAGGTAACATATGCACAGTGCCTGGCACATAGCAGAGTCCTAGCAACCACTGCCACTGTGTGTATGACAGCCATCATTGATGGGGTGCTTAAGTGCTTTTATATCCATTAAATAATTTACTCCCCAAACCAACTCCAGAAGGCAGATGGTAATATTTTCATTATTTTTTAGTTGAGAAACTACCGTTCAGAGGATTTAATAACCCACCCAAGGTCACAGAGCTAGTAAGAGATGGAGCTGGGGTTCGAACCTGAGCTGTCTAGTCTAAATCTTGAGATTACAACCATCAGGCTGTAGTAATAATAGTAGTAGTAGCAGCAGCAGTAACTCGTGTTTATTGATCACGGTCTATATATCAGGCACTTTTTTTAATGTTTATTTTTGAGAGAGAGAGAGAGAGAGAGAGAGAGAGAGAACAAGCAGGGGAGGGGCAGAGAAAGAGGGAGACACAGAATCTGAAGCAGCTCCAGGCACTGAGCTGTCAGCACAGAGCCCCATGTGGGGCTCGAACTCACCTGCTGTGAGGTCATGACCTGAGCCAAAGTCGGAGGCTTAACCCACTGAGCCACCCAGGCACCCCTATCAGGCACTTCCTAAGCAAGCCCTTGATATTTAATATTCATTTAATTCCTATAACTGCCCAAAGGCACGGAGAGGCTGATAATTTTCCTAAGGTTAGTTGGCTAGCAAGAGGCTGAGCTGGGATTGAAATACAGGAGGTCTGATGCCAGAGTCTGCTCTTAGCCCTCATGCTACTTACTTCCTCTGGATTCCTTACTGTTACTTTCAAAACTCCAAAAAGTGGCCAGGAATGGGGGGTGCTGTTCCATGACTAGGTTTTGTGAGGCTGCCGCCTGTCTCAGCGTGGCCTG
The DNA here is from genome assembly GCA_028646485.1 of Cryptoprocta ferox. Lineage (NCBI taxonomy): Eukaryota > Metazoa > Chordata > Mammalia > Carnivora > Eupleridae > Cryptoprocta > Cryptoprocta ferox. Next base: position 103,226,329 of record CM053572.1, on the reverse strand, counting down.
TGGGCTGTGCCCTTAGCCCTGTTAAAACTCCCCTCTTAAGTACCCCCCCCCCAGGGGACATCCATCCCCGGAAGCAAGCTGGCTGAGCCCCACCGTGCTGGGTGTCTTGGAGAAGCCCATGACTCACCACTGCAGGAGCAGCTCCTCTCCAGGCGGTGCCGTGGGGTCAGGATGCTGAGCCTGGCTGTGCTGTACGTGGGTCCCACCTTGGGGTCCAGGTGCACACGCTCTTGGCACATTTGACCCTGGCAGCTTGGGCCCTGGCAGGGCACCACAGCCATGGCTGACCTCATCTGAATTCCCACCGAGTGCTCCATCTCCTTGGCCGAGTGAGTGATGGTGGATGCCAGCTCCTGGAGCTTGTAGAAGGTTCCAGAATGCCCCTCCAAGACCAGGAGCACGTCCACCCCAGTCGTGGTCTCTGCAGGCTGAAGGCTGGCCAGGTGGATGTGAGCTCGTTTGATGTCCAGCTTGTTGCTGAGGAACCTCTGCAGGTTCCGCCAGTGGTCACTTACCAGCTCCTCTGGGGTGAGCTGGTGGAAGCCCATCCACACGGCCTGCTGCAGAGCCTCCCGCCCCACATGCCACACGTGGACGTGGACCCCAGCAGTGGCAGTGAAGGTCCCATCGCTGACCGTGACGTTGAACACATAGCGGCCACGAGGCAGGCCCTGGGTGGCGATAATCTTGCCATCAGTTGCACCTACTGAGAAGTGCCTGCCCAGGGTCTCCTCTCCTGCCAAGCTGTAGGTCAGCGTGTCCTGAGGGTCTCGGTCTGTGGCGTGGATTTTGCCCACCATGCCACCCTGGAACTCCTCCTCCCCAATGGTGATGAAGATCTCCAGTGGGAGGGCGGAGGGTGGGTAGTGGCTCTGCTCTGTGACATGGACACTGACTGACGTCGAGGACGAGAGAGGAGGGATGCCGCTGTCTGACACCTGTGGGCAGAGCAGACACTGCCATTACCATGGGCTGAGCTGTCTGTGGCAGAGCAGACACTGCCATTACTGTGGGCTGCAGCTGTCTGTGGCCCAAACCAGTCCTGGCCTCCTTGGGCAGCCTGGCCTTTCTGCTCAGGGGCAGGCTCAGCACAGCTTTACAAGTGAAAAAGAAAACAAGAACTCCAAAAGCAGTGAAGGTTTTGTGGAGGGAGTTACATCCCATACCACATGGTAAAACTGAGCTCCATTTCCTCATTTGATATCTCTCTGAGCCTCTTCCTAAATCTCTCTGGCCACTCAAATGTGAGCCTCCTTCCTCTCCAATGTCCTTCATTCTGTCTCTTTTCTTAAGCAAGTTATCAAATGTCTCTTCATGACTCCACTGCACATCCTTCATGGCCCCTATCCGCCCAAAGAGGTTCTCTTTGGGACACCCCTTTACTATGTGATTGGGATTGCTTCTCAGCCTTTTGGCTAAGATCAGGTGTATTGTGTGATTGGGGTTGGAGTGGGCATTTCTCCCTCAGCTAACAAATACTCACTGAGTCCTTTCTATGGGCCAGAGATAATAAATACATTACTAAATAAACAAGGGAATGTCAGACTTGGATAATGTACTGTGAAGGAAATCAGCAGGATATGAGACAGAGATCTGAAGAGGGAAAGGGACCTAACCCAGGTCAGGTGGGAGGGAAGGCATCTCTGAGGAGGTGACACTTGAGCTGAGTCCTGAGGGGTGAGAAAGAGGCAAGGAGAGGAGATGACCGAAGGAACAGAAAGTGTGGAGCCCTTGGTGGAAAGAATGTGATGAGCTTGACCAGCAGATAGGGGCCCTGGCTGCTGGAGCCAGTGCGCAGGCCTGAGGGCCAGAGGAGGGCACCGAGGGAGGCCTCCCAGTCACTGACGGGCTGAGGAGCACAAGGTCAGGCTTTATGTCAGAGTCATGAAAAGCCATTGAAGGTTTTAACAAGGCCGTGCCATGACCTCAGTTAAGCAAGGAAGAGAATGTAAATAAAAATGCCTTTTCCTTTCATATTTTGCCAAGCATCCCTGCAACTTTGTTGCAAGAATGGAGTTTTCTTCCTGTCCTCAGTGACATGGTCACTTACACAGCTGTCACCCAGGGTCTCCACAACTTTCCCTAGAGAAATATCTTATTTCAGTGCTTTGACTGGGTGGAGAAGGTTGTGAAACTACACTTACTATGGGGATTTGTGCATAACACAGATGGGGTATCAATAGCAATGACAGTAATTAATACTACTGCTAAGTATAATATACAGCTGGCATCGACTGAGTGCAAACTGTGTGCCAGTCACTTTTAAATGCTTCCGATGCATGATATGAGATATCGTATCAACACTAACCCAAACCCTAACCTTTCTTATGGGATAGATACCATGAAGTCTCCCATGTTACAACAGCTATAACTGAGGCTCAAAGAGGTCAAGTAACTCGCCCAAGGCCACACAGCAGGTAAGGCCAGAGCAGGATCTGAACTCCTACCTATGTCCATAGCCTGTTTCTTTGCCTCTAGTACCTCCCAGTGAATGAAAGTGGAAATACAGGATAAATTCAGGAGATGGTGATGCCGATAGTTACTGAGTGATCGTCTGGGTCAGGATACAGAGTTCAGGAAGCTGTTCTCTTTCATCTCTCTCTAGGCAGTCATGTCCATGCCCTAAGCTTTGAGAACCCTCTACATTAGCCCACACCTGTCCTGAGCTGCAGATTCGCATTCCCAACTACCTACTGGACACATAGATGTCTCATGGGCACCTAAAAGGTGACATATGCAAAACAGAGCCCTCATTTTACCTCATAAACCCATTCTTCCCCCACCCCACCATCTTTCCAGCCTCATAAATGGCCCCACCACCCAGTCTTCACTGGAGCCAGGAACCTGGGACTCACCCCTGATTCTTCTCTCTCCTCCCACATCCAGTCTATCACCAACTCCTGTTTATTTCCATGAAGAGCCTGTCCCTAGTCTATCCACTCCCTGTGTTTTCATTATCAGCTCAAGGTTTCAGCACCATTAGTTCAAGCTGGGATTGGAAGTAATACTAAAAGTAATACCAAGGCTCATAATTAGGATTGGCTGTACGTCCTGGTTTGCCCAGATCAGTCTTGATTTTCACTAACTGATCCTGTTGTGTCTCAGTGATTGCCAATTAACTATTTTTAGTGCTTCTCTCCCTCTCAAAAGCATCACAGTTTGGACCTCAAGTAGTATGGCTACCCAAGCTATGAGACCTCCATGATCCACCCACCCCATCTCTTCAGCTTATTCCCATTATAGATCTCCAGGCTGACTTCAAGCTCTTGTTCGAGAGCTTGAACTCTTGGCTCGAGACATTGGCTCATCTTGTTCCTGCCTGTGACACACTCCTGCCCATTTTCACAAAGCTCACTTCTCAGGTCCCAGCTCAAAGGTCTCCTCCTCCTGAGGGCAGCCATCCTCTGAATATGTCTCCCCTGTGTCTTATGGGCCTCTCATGACTTTCTTTCTTCATCGCTTTATTATTTATCTCCATGATTGAAATCAAAAGCCTATGAGGACCATCCCCCTTCTTTCCCCCTGCTACATTACTAGCAGCTAGCAGAGGGCCTGGCACGTGATGGGTGCTCAATATTTATTCAAAGACTTAGTGAATGACTGACTGGCTGGATGGATGAATGGATGGATACATCATCCTGATCCCAGAGAAGTTCACAGAATAATAAGATCCACTATGATTTGAGATTTAAGAAAGGGATTTTGAGGGAATTAAATGAAGAAGAAATGTTGACTACCTTCTTGACAACTTTACTTTGGCTATTCTCACACTACCCTTTGCAACACCACCATAATGCCCTACACATGTATATATGTTCTCCAGTTTGGACCCCACACCAATTTCTGTGAGGTTCAGAGAGCTGTTCTGGCCAAACTCAAGGAGTTAGGGCCAGAGTGAGGGTATGGTTCTGCTTGGAGGCAGTGTAGGAATTAAGAGTTTGGGCTCTAGGGTCAGAGTGTTTGGTCTGAAGCAACCCACCTCTGCCACTTATTAGCATATTACTTTAAGCCAGTCACTCAAGCTCCCTGTGCCTCAGTTACCACATCTGTAAAGTGGGGATGGTAACTGTGCCTGCCCTAAAGCCTGTTGTGAGGGTTTAATGCAATAAGGCATGTGGAGCACTTAACCCACTGCCCAGCACCTAGTAAGAGCTCTGTACACTTCCCCCTAATAATAGAAGCACTGGTAGTGCTTTTGCCAGCACATTACTGTCCCCGTGGTCACCACCAGTGGCCCAACACAGCTCTCACCTTGATCTGAAGCTGATACCATTCCTGGACTCTCTTGCTCAGGCCCGTAGTGGTCACTAGCCATCCATCAGGGGTCACTCGGAAGGCAGAGCCATCATTCCCCTTGGTGATTTGGAATGAGTAGGGGGGGCCATTCTCAGGGGAGTCCGGGTCGCTCAGGATCAGCTGCAAGACTTTGCTGCCAATGGGTGAGTTCTCCTGGGACAGAGAGTGACAGGAAATCAAAGAGCAAAATTAATTCCAGTCCTTCCTTTTGCATCTTTCTGGGTCCCCGCATCTGGGTTGAGTCCTCAGCACTCTGGCTGCTCTCAGGCCATGCCTGGACCTCGAGCTGCCATTCATTCATTCTGCCAGCCTGTGAATTAGTTGTTGGCTTCTACAGTCTAAACCAGGAGCTTCCTGACGGCCATGCTAGGTCTTGGAAACAAAGCCCTTTAAGGCCGGAAGGGTCCTTGGAGTCCCCTTATCCTACAGAAGGTGACTTGTGCAAGGTCACACAGCTGATGATTCATGTGTATAAATTAGTAAGTGGCTGGGATCCATTTGGAAATGTGATTCGTAGGGTCAACTGAACACTTATAAATGGTTTCCTGCTTAAAAGACCAATGGATGAAAACAAACTGAGGGTGGAAGGGGAAGGGGGAAAGGTAAAGGGGGGTGATGGTTATGGTGGAGGTCACTTGTGGGGAAGAGCACTGGGTGTTATATGGAAACCAACCTGACAATAAACTATAAAGTTAAAAATAAATAAATAAATAAATAAACAAACAAACATTAAAAAAATTTAAAAAGCTTTAAAAAAAAAAAAGACCAATGGAACAGCCACTCAATGAGAAAAATTTAAAATTAGTAGGAATTCAACTAATAAAAATAGATTCCTTGGGTACTGTTCTAGTCTTTGCTCCAATAACATGGGAATTCAATATCTATAACACAGTGGTTATTCACTGTCTTTTTGCAACAAAATCCTATCTCCAAGCAAAATCTTAGGGACAGAAACTAACGGATGCCTATCCAACAGACATTTCTTCCTTCCTTTCTTACAAAACCTGACTTTTGTTGAGGTGTGGGGTGGCAATATCTCATATAAGTTGTGTGCTTATTAAGAAGAGATGGACTATGATTGATCTAAGTCAGTTATAAAATCTGATTTTAAGTGCCAGTTTTTGGTTTAATGTTGGTCATGTAATCTGATCCTGATCATTGGAGAAGTCAACCAGATGAAGGTTTTAAGAAGTTTTCTTCTTTGATAAAAACAGATGCTGGGGGCAGTGGGGAGTCCCCTTCTCTTTGTCTTTGAAGATGGTTAGACAAGGAGGTGATGTTGGAGCTGCAGCAGCCATTTTATAACCATGAGATCTAAGAAGGTGAGGGAATTTCAAAGAAGCTAGCTCAAAGCTGTGATACTGTTTTTCTGCTGAAATAACCAATTCTGGAATAGAGCTTTTCACCATCATGCCTTTGTTATATGAAATAAATCCTTATTATTTAACAAGGTTTTAGTCAGATAATCTGTTATTGGCAGTCAAAGCATCCTAACTAATATTCATAATATACAAACAAGTAAAAGTGTATGACTCTGGCTGGTGCATAGCAGGACCCACGATTCTGCCTTCTTATCTTCTTCCTCACCTCCTCACCTCTCTGGTCACAATTCCCCATTGAATCCCTAGTCCCTCTTCAAATCCCATTTGTAAATCATCAGTATGGTGGAAATAAATGGGCTCTGGAAAATCTTCTCGGATTAAATCCCAAGTTTGCCACATTCTAACTATGGCACATTTCTGTACCTCCATTTTAAAAATCCGTAAAGTGGACAGAGTAGGCCTCCTTATCCTTAGGGACATGTTTTAACATCTCCAGTGAATGCCTAAAACCATGAATAGTACCACACCTTATATATATTGGGGGGTTTTTCTATGCATACATACCTATGATAAAGCCTAATTTATAAATGAGGCACAATAAGAGATTAACAACAATAACTAATGAGAAAATAGAAAATTATAATAATATACTACAATAAAAGTTATATGAGTGTGGTCTCTCTCTCTCAAAGTATCTGTATTCGCCCTTCTTCTTGTGATGATGTGAGGATGGTAAGATGCCTACATGATGAAGTGAAGTGAGATGAACAGCATAACACACAGCATGTGTGATGTACATTAGGCTACTACTGACCTTCTGATGATATGTCAGAAGGGGCTCACCAGCTTCTGGACCATGCTGACTAGAGGTCAGCCTGGCTGAAACCACAGAGAGTAAAACCACGAATGGTGGGGGGGACTACTGTACTACCTGCTTCATGTAGCTATGTGGGTCCCAAATGAGGTAATGGATGTGCAAGTGCCTAGCACATTGTCTGATTGTTCGTTAATTCTGTGATTTGCAATCCCCTGTTGCAGGTTGTGTTGCCATTAGGGATATTAGTTGGCAAGGTCACAGCCAATGTTTGGGTAGACTGATATCAGTGGTGAGCACCCTCCACTAGGAGGAAAATGAAGGAGGAAGGCTTCAAGATGTCTTTGGAAGTTCAAGCGTACCTGGACAGAGGTGCTGTAGTTGAGCTGGAAGAATCTCGGTGGGTTATCATTGACATCAACCACTTGGATGGCGATGTCTGTGTCCTCATGCAGTGGGGGGCGCCCGCTGTCTGTGGCTCGGAGCCTCAGGGAATAGCTAGAAGTCTATAGCAAGATGCCAGTAGAGAGTTAGCAACAAGACCCCCCAGTTCTGCCCCATGACTCATCACTAATGTTTTCCAAAAAATAAGATGGAGACCCTCCCCTATGCCTGCCCCCTTTGTCTGTACATACTGTTTTAGGGTCTAGATTTTGGAGTCAGGAAGAAACGAGTTTGATTTCCAGTTGAACCATTTACTAGCTGTGAGACATTGGGAAGGTGACTAAACATCTGTGAGATTATTGGGACCCACCCCCTAGGATTATTTTAAGAACCAAATATGTATGTAAAGCACTTAGCAAAGTTCCTGGCACAGAGCAGGTGCTCAGTAAATAGGAATGTATTATCTATTGATTTATTATCTAATAATTCCTCGTCAATAGTAAGAAGCTAGCCTGAGCTCTTCTAAAGGAGGGTAAGGGTCACTTAGTCCCTCTCCTGCCTCTGGCCTCATAGGGCACATTGACCACACAGAGAAAACAAGTGTGGAACACTGAGGGCAGGTCTGGAGAAGTCAGCATGGAGTGCTGACCACAGTTCTCTGGACCTGCACTGGGAAAATACCTCTGCTCTGATGAGCTCGGGTTGGGCCCCTCCCACATGACCCACCTGTTCCCAATCCAGGGCCTTGGCCACCTGTAGCTCTCCCTTCTTGGGGTGGATGGTGAAGTGCCCGAGCTGGTTCCCTCCTACCAGGCTGTAGGTGATGGCACTATTTACAGGTCCATCTTCATCAGTTGCTGACACCTGCAGCAGTGAGAGGGTCATTGTGGATGGAGGTCAAGAGGGACTAGAAGGGAATATTGGCCCCTGGGAGTGTAAGGGGAACAGATAAGTGCCCCCTTCAATGATTCCCATTGGGCTGGCAGTGCCATGGACCACAGTCATCCCTGCCAAAGGAATCTCTTCATTTTATTTCCTAGTATAGATTTCAGCATGCCTTGGTTCATTCATTTACTCCTTCACTCATACTGACAGGGCGCTAGGTCCTGAGCTAGGAGGTGAGAGATGTGCCAAAAATGAATATGCCCACAGGAAGCTAATTTCTAATTTTATGGGAAATCCTAATTTGAGGCAAAAGTGTGACCAGCTTTATGAGAGCACAGAGAACACAGTGATAAATTCTACCTGGGGAGATTAGCAAAGCATTCATGAGCCCCAGAAGGATAAGAAGGGCTTCTAGGAGTGGAGTCCGCATTCCAGACATGAGCCCAGAATGTATGAAAGTGCAGAGGCTGTTTGGGGAAAAGCACATCTTCCTGGGTGGTTGGAGCATAGCATGCACATGGGAGAGTAGAAGGAGATAAGACCAGAAGGCAGAATAAAAAGAGGTCATAGACAACTTCGAATATGGACATACGTTGTTTTCACTCTATGTAATAGGGAACAATTACATGATTAAATGCAAAGAAGTGTTATTTGGTGACCCTCCCTCCCAACACTGAATCTCCACATCACACACTGTGACCAGGCCCTTCCTAGACCTTGGAGCCTCTGGGCAGAGACCCCTCTGAGGGCTTTCCCATGCCCCGTTCTATCAATACATGATCTAGATCTTATCAAACATGGCCCTGAGACCCTCTGTCATGAGAAACAGTTTGGCCAAGTGGCTTCAAGTCAGAATCAAGTCTATAGTGTAAAAACTGATGAACCAACCCATGCTCATAGACAGCTGGGGAAGGAGGAGATAAGAACCCACCCAAGTCTATGCCTCACGAAGGGCAAAGTTGCAGATCCTTACTGTGAGCACGACGTCACCCACGGCAGCATTCTCCAAGACCCTTGTGGTGTACAGATCCTGGGGGAATCTGGGCTGGTGTTCATTGATATCAGTGATGTTGACCACGATTGTAGTCACGTCACTGAGGGAGGAAGAGCCTTTCCGGCTGCACTCTATGGATAGGAAGAACTTGGGGCTTGTCTCAAAGTCCAGGCTCCTGTTGACATACAGGATCCCTGAGGAAACAAGAGATATGGTAGCAATGAAGCATTTGGGACCACAAAGGCAGAGGGCTGAGGGGTCTTGAGCCAAACCCCAGGAGAGGCAGCTCAACAGGGTTGGGAGAGATGGATCTCCTCCATCATCTCCCCCATCATCTCCTCCATCATCTCATCCTTCATCTCTTACAGCACCATCTCTGTTTTCTATTTCCCTATTACCTTCCCCTCCTCTTCCCTTTCATCTCCTCTCACTTTCTTTATTGTCATTCTCCACAGCAGTGTTTCCCTCATTTATTTCTGTAATATTTCATTGAAATTTCATTTAAATCTGTTATAGTAAATCTTTTTCATGCAGATCTATAATAACTCTGTAGAGCGGGAACAACTGTAGTTCCCATTTTCTAGGTGCATCAACTGATGCTCCTCAAGGTAAATGACCTGCCCAAGTTCACCTGGCTAGTAAATCTCAGAACTTGGATTATAAAGAGTTTTATAATACTCAAAGTTGTTGAATGAACTGCTAGGACATAGATTTATTTTTCTGAAAATTGGAAAAGAATAAGGACTTATCCGGCTGTTCCTGGATAACCAAATATTTAATGGTGGAAAACTCTTCTTTATAAAGAATTCCAGTTAGTAAATGAATGAGGAATGATAAAATTAGAAGACTGCCATTTTTCTGCCCCTAATGAAATAATATATCTAGGAAATAATCATCAAAGTTTGCTAAAACCATTAGAAGGACAGCTGACAAAGAACTCTACAATGGGTGGGTCAGGCTGACAATATGCAAGCCCATTGTCAATCTTAACCTCAGAAAAAACTTATCAGTTATTATATGCCTCCCAACATAGTGCAAAGTACAGCACAGCCTCGTCTCTGAAGCACTGTTGCCACGAAATTGAGCTTGAACCTGATCAAGGTTTTTAATCCAAATGTTAATGATAAGAAATATAAGGGCTAGAGAGATATATGACATCGTAAAGATACATCTACTAGTCAGTCCAAAATAGAAAAATTCTGCCTGACACTGACCCAAGTTTCATTAGTTAGACCACAGGGGAAATAAAGAGCGAGAGGAAAATGTTAGAGATTAAAAGAGACTTAAAATACTGCCTATCAACCAAATGCAATATGTGTGCATGGGGGTGGTGGCGAAGGGTAAAGATGAAATCAGACTGGCCTATGTTGACAATGAAACCAGGTGATGGGAACATGGGGTTCATTACACTGTTCTATTTTTTTAATATAGTACAACCATTGAAAAATACTGCTCAACGACAAGGCAGCTGCTTTAGGAGGTAGAGAGTATCATCACAGGGGGGCTGTGGAAAGGAATCTGACCCGGCCGCCTTTGAGGCCCCTCCATGGGGTTCTGTGAGTCTGACTTAGACTTTTCAGTTGCTAAGAGGAAAGAAAAGACTGTTCCCTAGTTCTCTCTTCATAAGAATAAGGGGAGGGAGGTGCCAGGATATTTGGGGAGGGCTGGAGGAGGAAAGCAGATAGCCCTGTCCTGGGCTGCTTATGCCCCAGATTCCAGCAAGTGCTTCATGCCTCTACAGCCAAGGACAGAGAGCAGCCTCAGCCTCCAGGGGCTGGGCCTGAGCTGGGACCATGAAGCTACAAACTGTGGGAGAAGACTGGGTTGCCAGGGGTCCTGGGTGGGGACCTGGAGGAATAAAGGAGGTCCCCAGATAGGCTGGCCCCAGGGTGGAAGAAAGAACTTGGGACCTGGAGAGATGCACAGTGAAGAAAAAGCCAAAAGAGTTCTGCCCTGGGAGGGTCTGTGTGCTCCCCCTCCACCATTGTGAAGAAGCCAGTGTTCCCCTGGATCCTGTGTGTGCAAGTGCATGTAGGGGATGAGGCTGCCTCGGGCACCGGCTCACCTGTGCGGGCATCCAGGCGGAATCTTCCCTGCTCGTTCCCACTGACCACGCGGTAGCCGGTCTTCTCCGCGCCAGGGCGGGTGAGGGTGGCCAGCCGCAGCACCTCCGTGCCAAGCTGGGCGTCCTCGGGCACCTGCACACTGTGCTCAGTGTTCAGGAACACAGGCAGGTAGTCATCGAGGCCTACCACTGACACGGTGACTGTGCCCAATGTGGACAGCGGTATTGGGGAGCCCAGGTCGGAGGCACGGACGGTGAGCTCTAGTGCTTCCTGTGGCTTGACCCGTAGCGGCTTCTCCAACCGAATCACACCTGTGGTGGCCTCGATGGAAAAATGGCCTTCGGCAGAGTCCGTCAGAGAGTAAACCACCTGGGCATTGGCACCTGTTGGGGAGATCAAGGGCATGGTTCCCACAGGCTCTGCTTGCAGTGAGCCTTCTAGCCACAGTAGGGCCTGTGGAGGAGGGTCCCCATAAAGGCTAACATGCTCAGACTGTGTGAAGAGTGAGAACCTCTCCATTGGGGCGCCTGGGTGGCTCAGTCGATTAAGCCTCCAACTTCAGCTCAGGTCATGATCTCGTCATCCTCGAGTTCGAGCCCTGTATGGGGGCTCTGTGCTGACAGCTCAAAGCCTAGAGCCTGCTTTGGATTCTGTGTCTCCCAATCTCTCTCTGCCCCTCTCCCACTTATGCTCTGTCTCTGTCTCTGTGTGTCTCTCTCACAAATAAATAAAAACATTTAAAAAAATTAGAAAAAAGAGTGGGAACCTTCCTGTGGGGGATTCTTCACCAGGGGCTTCAAGGCCCCATAGAAAGGTTCCTAGGGGTGGGACATGTGCAAACCCATAAAATTATCTGAAAATGTGTATGTGGGGGTTAGAGTCTAACATCAGCTCATAAAGTGAAAATTGTATAAGGTCAAAACCATCTATGTTGAGTTCCTTGGTTGTGATAGAACAATTCTGTATCTTGGTTATGGTGGCGGTTACACAAAACTATATGTGGGATAATATGGAATAGAACTATACACACAAAAACATGTGCTCACATACACACATTCAAATGAGTGCATATGGAAACTGGTGAAATCTGAATAAGGCTTATAGTTCAGTAATGTCCCAGTCCCAATTTCCTGCTACAGCTAAAATGCTACCACTGGGGGAAGCTGAGTGAAGGGTGCAGGGACCTCTCAGTACTATTTTTGCAGCTTTCTACGTATCTACAATTGTCAAAATAAAACATCAAAGAGACACACTTTTCGATGGGTATGGAAAGTTCTTAGTGAATCAAAACATGTAGTGTTTCCCCAGCTTTGGCTCAGATTCTGTTATTTTCTGTTATTTCTGTTATTCTGTTGTGTAGTAGATGGAGCAGTTGGGACTGTAGTGTAGGAAGAACCCCAACAGTGAAGGGTCAGCCATGAGATCCTCACCCAATGGGAGGAGTGCATCCCTGAGCCTGAGGGTCTCACATATCCTGCACATACGGGGACACACACCCTTTTGGTGGAATGATGGCAGAAACTGCCTATTAGAATAGGATTTACATAAATTAAATGTGCATACCATGCAATTCCCCCATATATACATTTTTCTAGAGAGAGGGAGCTTCTGGTCAGGCCACATTTGGAATATCTGGGTGGAATATTTGGATTCGAATAATAACAGTTTTGAAGGGTTAATGGTAGACTGGTCTAACGCCACAGGATGTGTCCTAGAAAGAAGGCATGATCAGAAGCATGTAATTGGAGAAACTAGGTCTCCTTCACCCAGGAAGGAAAGCTTGGGGCTGGAGCAGATAATCACCACCTCCCAGCCTCAGAAAGGCTGTCGTAGGCGAGGGTCTAGGAGATCTGCGTGGCTACAGAGGGCAGGACCAGGAATGATGGGTGTCAGCTCAAAATAGGTAGCACTTGATAATTATCTGAGGTACCATGGAAGATCAGTAGGTAGCTGCTAGGGAGTAGGGAGGTACCTTGAAGAGTAGGCGAGTAGTTGCCTAGGAGGTAGGAGTCTTCCTGTCTCTGGAATTATCCAAGTACTAGGTAATTGAGCACTATGTAGGGCTTTGTAGCCATTAGATGACTTTGCTCTATTTGCCCTCTCTTGAACTTCCACACCCCCCTAAAATCTTCCACCTCCTTCAATGCCTATCTAAAACTTACAAAAATTGGGCATATGCACTGTATATGTATATTTACATGTATATATATACATACATACATACACACACAATACTTTGCGATGACAGAAATTATAATTGGTACAATATGGAACAAATACTCATGCGTGAAACAAATTTGCCTCGTAATTTAAAAGAAAAACAATTAACCTTAATGCAAATAATGTCCTTAAAATTAAGATGTAAAATATTGAAAATGATTTCATCATATAGAAATTCATCAAAGAATTTAATAAGCTTAACAGAGTTTGTGCCAAAAATTCCTTTCTTGTGGCAAATTAATTGGAGTTGAGTAATTCTAATTCATGTATTTCAGATTAGATGTTTGTATTTGAAGTGTCCTTGAGATTAAATGGCAGAATTAAAAGGGTTCGGGTCTAAGTGCCAGTGAGAAACAGTGAGGCCGAAATGCCCTGTGCCGGCCTCAAAACATTGCCAAAATCTTTTGTCACGTAGCACTTAGGTATGCAGTGTGTGGACATTTTCCTCTTATAAGTGTTCACAGGACTCAGCAAGGAGGCAGAGTCCTTGCTAAGTCCCAGAGACCCAAAACCTCATCCCAGGTGACCCCATGAGCAAATGGCCTCCAATCATTCTCCTCCTCACCTTGGTCGGGATCCCGGGCCAATACCACAGCCACTGGGGTCTTAACCGTGGTGTTGTCGAAGACAGCCACAGCACAGTGGCTGGGGAAGAAATGGGGGGCATTGTCGTTCACATCCTCCACATAGAGGGTCACATCTGCCTGGCATGACTGGCCACCTCCATCCGTCGCCTTGGCAACAAGGCTGTAGGTATCCTTCTTCTCTCGGTCTAGAGCTGTAAGCGTGGTCAGCTCCCCTGGCAAGAGAAATGACAGCAGGTTAACTTTCTGTGGGACACATGCCTCCCGCACATGCCTTCTAGGTATCTATGCGAGGCAACCACAGAGACACAGAGTTTTGTCACTCTGTGACAAAAAGGGGTCAGAGAAAAGGGACTATATACAGTTAGGGAAGAAGTTCAGCCCCACACCTGCCTGCTTCCCTAATTCTCCCAAACACACTCCACCACCACATCACCAATTTTAGATCCTCACCAACAAGCTACAAAGAGGCACAACATTTTTAAAGGGCAACTAGACAGTTTCTAACAGCACATAAAATGCGTTTATCCTTTGGCGCGCCTGCGTGGCTCAGTCAGTTAAGCATTTGACTTCTGCTCAGGTCATGATCTCACAGTTCATGAGTTCAAGCCCTGTGTCAGACTCTGTGCACAGAGCCTGGAACCTGCTTCGGATTCTGTGTCTCCCTCTCTCTCTGCTGTCTCCCTCTCTCTCTGCCCCTCCCCTACTCATGCTCTGTTTTCTCTCTCTCAAAAATAAAATAAACATTAAAAATAAGTTAAAGGGGCGCCTGGTTGGCTCAGTTGGTTGAGCGTCCGACTTTGGCTCAGAGATCATGACCTGATTTGTGGGTTCGAGCCCCGCATTGGGCTCTGTGCTGACAGCTCAGAGACTGGAGCCTGCTTCAGATTCTGTGTCTCTTTCTCTCTCTGCCCCTCCCCTGTTCACTCTCTGTTTCTCAAAAATAAATAAATGTAAACAAATTAAAAAAAATAAGTTAAAAAAAAGAGTTTATCCTTTGGCCCACAATTTCACATCTAGGAATATATCCTATGGAATAATCAACCCAAGGATGAAAATGTATGTATAAAGATATTCTCTATAGCACTGTTTATAATAGCAACATACTGAAAATATCCTGTATGTCTTTCAAAAAGGGACTGGTTGAATATATTATGATTTAGCCACACAGTAAAATACTGTGTGACCCAAAAGGAATTATGATAGAGTTTTATGTAATGCCTTGTTAATACCTCCAAGATGGTGCTATGTGAAAAAAAGCAAGTCACAAAATAGTATTCTAGAGTGCTTCTCTTTGGGGAGGGGCTGGTTATTATATAGACTTTCCAGTTTCTGCATAATACACATCCACGGTGTTTGGGTTTTTGTACAATGAGCATGTATTATTTCCATATTTAGAAAAACCACCCAGTTTTTTTTAAGACCCCACCGATCATCCTGCAGCTGAACAAACAGCAGCAGAGAGAGATTAGGTAACCTGCCTGGGGTGACTCAGCATGCCTATGCTAGAATGAGAAAGGACAGTGTTTTCTCCTATCTACCCAGACAGCTTCCTGGGATACCACTCTCATCTGCCACCTCCCTGCTCAGGAATCTCTAAGCCGTCCTTTGAGCTCCTGGTTCCAAGCTGAGTGTCAGCAGCTGGCTAGCTGTGGCCTGGGCCTTCTGTGCTGCCCATGCCCACACCTTCCCCCATAGCAGCTGGGAGGGGATCCCACTGTGCGGCTGCTCTTCCAAAGGAAGCAGACCCCATCCCGTCTTCTCCACCAGACTCTCACAGTCTATCCTCTCCCAGGCATTGGTGGTCTATCCTGCAGGGCTCTCTGCATCCAGCTCGGGGCTTTGTCCTCTAATAATAATGACAATGGCAACTGCATCTAGTGAATTCTTACTACACCCCCAACCTAGGCTAGACTTCTATAAACTTTCTCTCTTGGGATGTTTACAATAATACACATACACATACACATCTTGAGATCATGTCCTTGACCATGAAGCTTACCTGCCTAAATCCTCTAGTGGCTCTAAAGGTGGGATTTTTGCCCGCCCCCCCACCCACCACCACCACGGTGCCTCTCTCCTCCCCTCTGTGCACAAGTTTCTGGCCTTCCATCAGGACCTCAGATGTATATGTTCTTTCCTAATACAAGGTCCTTGTATGAATTCTTCTTGGGTGTCCATCCCTACTACTCCCTTAAGTCTGCCCCCAGGACTCTCTCCCTGCTCCTGTCAAACCTCCCCTTAGCTTCTTGCATTTTTTCCTAACCAGCACATTCAAACCACTGATTCCACGACTGCCTTTCCCATAAGACCCAGATCTTGTCCGTGTGTTGATTATGTCCCCACCATCTAGTGCAACACTTGGCACATAGTGCCGATATGTTAGCTGAGTGAATGGATGGATGGATAAGTGACTTCTTGTTTCTTCTCCAAGGAGCCTGGTATTCACTAAATAAGTTCCTGGCTTGGCCCTGCAGCTCAGGAAACCCACCTGTATGAGGATCCAGCTTAAATTCATCTGCTCCAGGACCATGCAGAGAATATGTGATCTGAGCATTGGTATCAGAGTCCAAGTCTGTTGCGGAGACTTTCAAAATGAAGTGTCCTGGAGATATATCTTCACTGACTTTGCCCGTATAGAGGAGCTGGAGTTGGAAGACAAAGAAGAGGGAGATTGTGGGAGATACACCTAGATTGAGAGAGAGGCAGAATGACACCATGGGAGAGAGAAGCAGAGAGAGAGAGAGATCGGAGGGCAAGATGGGGAGAGGGAGAGAGAGAGAAGCAGGGGAGGGGTAAGACAGAATAAGCTGAAACATGCAAGGAAAATGGAGATTGAAAACAAGAAGCAGGGTGACAAGAGGACTAGTCAGAAAAGACAGAGAATGAGAGCGAAGTTCCACCATCAAAAGCCCACACTCAGAGCTAGAAGGACCTGCTGCCCCCTACTCCACAGGGGTCCTTTGAGGCTCCTGGATGAGGTTGATGAGATGGGCCTGATATGAGGCATTCTGGAAAGTGTCAGATCAAGCCACTCACTCCGGGCCAGGCATCCTGGTCTCTGTGGTGAGGCCAGGCTGTCAGGTTCACCTCCTGCCTACACCCCAAGACAGACGCTTGGCTGTTTGAGTCAGGTTTGGACCCCGATAGCCCCCAGGGCCTGCCCCCACCCTCCCTTCACTGCAGGCACCTTCAAAGCAGAGGATATGGCATAGGGGAGAGGCTGGAGCTCCCCAGAAGCCCAATGTTCCTATCCCTGCTGACTCTGGGCACAGGTTCCAAGCAGACTGGTTTCTCCCACTGCAGGGTGTGGGTGGACATGAACCCCTGCTATGGGTGGAGGCTTTGGGCCTGGGTGGGCTGTGTAGAGATGGCCACCCAGACCTCTTTTCCCTGGCTCTAGTGATGCTGTTGGCCACCCCTGGGAAGTCCAGGATGAGTTTTGCCCTGGCCTCTCCCGGCATGGGGAGGATGCAGGCTGGTTGTAAGGATGGCTGAGGGGAAAGAGGAAGAAAGTATGGCCACCATCCTCCCCAAAAAAAGGCTGTCCTTCTGAGACCACCCAAAAGGTGGTCATCTCAGACCCTGCGAAGGCATTTTCCATGTGCCCTGATAATATAGGTTCTCTTTTTCTACTATAATTTTATGCAGTTGGAGTGTAGAAGACAGAGGAAGAAAAGGTGATGGGATATATGTGTTTTTTGTGTTATAAGGTACATGTTGCATAAGTGTGTGCAAATAAGTGAAGTGCATATATATATATATGTTTGTGTGAGTTATATACATGTATTTCCATGTCTGGATGGGTATAGAGAAGATGAATGTTGTGAGTATGCAGGTATATGTTTATGTATCTGTGTGCATATATGTACAGTTATCTGCATGTATATATAAAGTTGTAGGCGATCCTTTGTGTATGCGTATATGGGTGAGTATGCATAAGTTTGTATTTATGTATATGTACTGAATGGCTAATTTTATGTAAATTTGAATTACTATAATTCGAAATGTTATAAAAGTAAAATGTTAATAGTTTCATTCTATCTGAAAACTTTGAGGTAATGAAAATCCCTCAGTTAAAAGTTATTTACTCTATTTTTTAAAAATATGTTTAAACACAAAGCTACATGGCAGCGATTGCTCACTTATGTCCTCTAAGAACACAGTTCTTTTCCCAACACACACACATGCAGACACACACACACACACATGCATACCACCACTACCAACACCATCACCACCAGTACTCAACATTTGTTTTCAAGAGTAATTTAGGGTTGAATTAAATGAAGTGTTTAGCAAAAAGTAACTGCCCTGTCTGCATGTTTGTGTATACATATATCCTCGAGGAGGGCATCTATGGCCTGTATTACCCATGTAGGTGTGGGGATATGTATATATGGGCATGGGAGCAGTGTGGGGTGTTTCTGAGGGCAGGTCTCCTTGGATGCAATGAGCCATGCTAACGAGCTGAGTGGTAGAGGGGTTTTCCCACTGGGCACAGCAGACTGTGTTTGGAGAATGAAGAAGTGACTTTACTTCTGGATATATTTTGGAGAGAAGTAGATCTTTGTAAGGAGTATAGGGGGAAAGGTATGGATCAGAGGTTCTAAAGAACTTGGTGACATCCCTATGGCAGGAGTGGAGGGAAGGAATTACCTAGAATGAACCCTGCCTAGGGCACTAGTCTGAGGCCAGCTGGGGAGAAGCAAGAGCTGGTCAGTGATGGCCAGCCTCAGAGAAAATCCCCCGAGCCCTTCTCCTTCATCTTGGCCTTTGCTCCAGCTCCTTTGCCTCCACTGTCACTTCACCCTTACCCGACTCTTACCTGTGAGCACTGCGGACTGTTATCATTGATGTCCAAAACAAAGATCTCTACGAGGACCGAAGCCTGAAACTTGCCATCAGAAGCTGTGATTCTGAGCAAGTACTTGGCCATGTGCTCACGGTCCAGAGTCTTCCTCGAGAAAATCCTCCACTCATCTCCGACTTGGCTGATGCCAAACTGGCCCAGGGGGTCTCCCTCTAAAAAGATGGAACAGAGCTTTCAGAAGCCAAGGAAAAGGAATCAACCAGGCTTTGTGCCATAGGTGGCTGTCCACCTGACACATTTTGTAGGATTTCCAGGAAATACAAAAATTTCCTCCCTGAATAAGGGACCCATAGTTCTACTGAGTCAGTTTTGGTGTTATGAAGGCTCTTCTGACTTCAGAGGCCTCCTATCAAATGGAATTATCACTGTGAGAAGCACCACTCTAAAATATGTGGCTGAGAGGCAAGTTTCCTATTTTTTTGTGCTTTGGAAGGCATTGGGGGAAGTTAAAGGGAAGCAAATTTTAGTTCTATGCAAGAAATACAGAAACTCCATTTTGGGGCACCTGAGTGGCTCAGTTGGTTAAGCCTCCGACTTTGGCTCAGGTCATGATCTCACAGTTGGTGAGTTTGATCCCTGTGTCGGCTCTGTACTGACAGCTCAGAGCCTGGAGCCTGCTTCAGATTCTGTGTCTCCTTCTCTCTCTGCCCCTCCCCGACTCACACGCGTGCTCTCTTGCTCTCAAAAACAAACATTAAAAAAAAATTTTTTTAAACCCTTCCAGCCATTGGACAGAGATTGAGGCAATTTAAATTTGCAATACGTATCCACTGGGGAAAGCAGCTCATAGAGTATGGTTTTAATCCCAGATTTGACTCAAGCTTGGAATGTGACCTTGGTTGAGTTTCTGCCCCTATCTAGGCAAATGTGTATGTGAAATGAAGGGATTGAGCTGGAATCATATCTATGAAAGTGTTTTCACTCCAACACTTAGATCCTATGATTGACTTAAGGAGTATTTCTGGTATCTACAACTTGCTCTAGGCAGAATACACTCCACAAGGACAGTCATATGACAGAGTTTTCAGGGATCATAAGACTATTGATGCCTTCTCCATCCTCTAGAAGCTAACGGAAAGCAGTTGCAGTATCTCCCTTCTATTCTTTCTACTTCACCTAAAGTAATAAGAGATCTTTGCAAAACACTTTCCTATTTACAGGGGCTGTCTGAACTTTCTCAAATTAGATCTTACTAGCATCCTTGTGAAGTGAATGAGACTAGGCATGCCAAGTCTATAAATCGAGTCTAATAAGTCACAGAGCCATGACTTAAACCTGTGTCTTAGGGTACCTCTTACTAGACTTTTTTCAATGTACCCCAGTGCTACCATTCTAAGACAAGTATCCTTACCTGTAATGTAGCAGGTGACCTGTCTGTTCTGCTCAGAGATATCAGCATCCAAGGTTTTAAGAGTGGCCACAAGTTCACCAGGTTCACTGTTCTCAACCACAGATCCTCTATAGTCTTCAGAAGCAAATTGGGGAGCATTGTCATTCTCATCTGTAATGGAGACTTCAACCAGGACCTGAGAGGATAGCTGGATGGTCCTTCCATGGTCATAGGCCACCACATAAAAGCGGTAGGTCTGGCGGGTCTCACAGTCAAGTTCCTGGAGTGTGGTGATCCAGCCAGTCTCACTGTCAATGGCAAAGAGCTCATGGATATTGCTACCAGGATCCACCGGCAGCCTGTAGCTCACCTGGCCATCATTCCCAGTGTCCTGGTCATTGGCAGTCACCTGAATGACTGAGGTCCCCACTGGCATATTCTCAGTGAGAACAGCCTTATAGGGATCAGCCTCAAATATAGGCCTATTGTCATTGACATCCTTCACTTGGATATTGACAGAGACCAAGGAAACCAAGTGAGTGTCATTATGGGGACAATGTGCCATCAAATCAATCTGGTACCATTTGGTGGACTCATAGTCCATGGCCTTTCTCACCTTTAGAACTCCTGTGTTTCGGTCCAAGGAGAAGACACCATCCTTGTTGCTCTCTGGTGTGGTGCCCTGCACTAGACTATAGATGACTGGATCTTGAGCTGCCACTGCTTTAACAGAACCAATTTCAGACCCTTCTGGAAGATCTTCAGATGCAGAGAAAGTATACAAAGGTTCAGAAAATTTGGGCAAGGATACTTCATTAGGAACCACCTGAAGTCGTAACAACACTAGAGAGTTCCAGTGAGGAGGGCCCCCATCTTGAGCTTTGATTTTTAAGTCAAAGGCTCGATTTTCCAATCCCACCAGGCTCTCTTTCACCTTGACAACACCAGTAGTTGGGTTGACTTCAATGACCTCTTCATCCAAGTCCTCCACTGAGTCCACCGAGTAGGTGACATCTGCATTCCGACCTTCATCTGCATCATAGGCCAACACCTGGATAACTGGGAAGTCTTTACTGACATTGGATTGAATGGACACTGTGTACTCAGATGCTTTAAATTGTGGGGGGTTGTCATTTTCATCTGTCAGGATGATCTTCACAGTGCAGAAGGCCACTCTTCCTCCTCCATCCTGAGCCATGACTTTAATAGCAATAACTCTTTCTGTTGAATTTTCCCGATCCAGTTTCTGCAAAGTGGTGATCTGGCCATTGGGGCTTATCGAGAACTTCTCACCTGCTAGTTTATTGATGATGGTATAATCTACAGTGCCGTAGGGACCACTATCTTTGTCTATGGCTAGCAACTCAATCACCTTGGTTCCCACCTTTGCATTTTCTGCTAATTCTGCCTCATAAACATGCTGCTGGAACTCTGGGCTGTACTTGTTGGCATTTGTAGTGTTGATATACACAGGCACAGTTGCTCGGAAGACCCCATCAGAAGCACCTACCCTCAAATTGTAAGAAGAGTCCAGGTGCTTTTTGCAAAGGTTGAACATAGAAATTATTCCTGATGAGCTGTTAATGGAGAAGTGCCTATCCTGATTGCCAGAAAGAATCAGATATTCCAGGCGGGAGGTATCTCTGCTGTCAGGGTCAAGAGCTTGGACTTTAAGAACCAGATGTCCACATGTTGCCAGCTCACTGACATTGGCTTCATACTGAGGTTGTCTGAACTCTGGGGGGTTATCATTGATGTCAGATACATTAACAACCACAAGGGTTTCACCAGTAAGTGGGGGATCCCCTCTATCCATGGCCCTGACCTTCACATGAAAGTGTTGTTGAGTTTCATAATCCAGCTCTTGAACTGTGGACATCTCCCCTGTGCTCCCATTGATCTGGAAGAATTTGGAAATATCCGAGCCATCCTCTACGATCTGATAGGAGACATCACGGTTCTTCCCTGAATCCTGGTCAGAGGCCAACAGCTGGATCACAGGGGTTTGGGCAGGCAAGCCTTCTGAGATTGAAGTAGTGTAGACCAATTGAGAGAAAGTGGGAGGATTATCATTGATGTCCTCCACCAGGACTTCCACTGTGGCTTCAGAAAATGACCCCAGAGCTGTGTCCGTGGCTCTAACTGTGAACACATGTTTGGTCTTAGACTCATAGTCCAAAGGGCCTGTTACTGTTAGAACACCAGTCTTAAAGTCAGTGGTGAACAGCATCAAGGGCTCTTCCTCCACAATGTTGTATATGAGTCGGAGTCCCTCTGGACTTCGGGCCTGGGTGTGGAGAATTGGGGTATAGAGTGTGATATTTTCAGGCACTCTCACTTTGTAGTAAGGACTCTGAAACAGTGGGTTGGATTTATTTCTCACGGTGACAAGTACCTCTTCCTCAGTCTGGAGGGATGGGGTCCCTCCATCCCGAGCAATGACTTTGAGGTGATACTTATTTAAAGCTTGATAATCAAAGGGTTTCTTCAGTGATATGTCCCCAAGATAGGGGTCAATTCGAAAATATGCATAATCTTCTGCAAATGCATATGTGACAGCACCATTTACCCCCAAGTCCCGGTCAGTGGCAGATACCTGACAGAGGACATCCCCTGGTTCTGTGCCATCTTGGATAACTGTGTAATAAGGCGCATGCTTAAATTCAGGGCGATTGTCATTGACATCCTCGACAAAGACTCTGACCAGAGCCTGAGCCACCCGCTGAGGGGTCCTGTTGTCCCTCAATTCCACTGCTACTTCATAAGTGTCCTGCTGTTCTCGGTCAAATGCCACACCTCGTGTCTGCAACACACCTGCTGACTTGACCATCCGAAACATATCTGTGCCATTCAGTAGGAAGTAGGAAAGCGTGTCATTCAAATGATTGCCCTGGGCGCCAAGAATCGCCAGTGCCTTTCTATCCTGTAAATTCTCCTTCACTGTTGCCCTGTAGACAACCTGATCAAACTGTAAGCTTGTGTTAAGAGGCCGTGTCAAAGAAATTTTTACTAGTGCAGTATTTTGATACAGGCCATCAGAAGCCATGATGGTGAGCTCCCGAGAGACTCCCAGGAAGGCAGGGTTCGACACAGATATACGGCCTGTGACGGGATGAATGGCAACAGCTTCATCAGCATTGCCAGTTTCGATGCTGTAATTGACTTCTGAATCCTCATCCCTGGCTTGCACGATGAGGAGCTCCATACTCCGGTGGATGGGCATCACCACTGCTACTTCATATACCTGATCTGAGAACCTGGGAGGAGAGTCATTTACATCTCTGACATTGATGATGACCTGGACAGGCCTGGGTGCAAATAAGATGGGGTTTCCTTGGTCATGGACATAGACGCTGAATTGGAAAGAGGGCATGCTCTCGTAATCCATCTCTGATATGATGATTAGGGTTCCCATGCTGGGATCAATTTTGAAAAACTTCAAAGCGTCTGGCTCCAAAATTTCATAGACCAATAAGGAATTAGCTTCTTCATCACTGTCAGAGGCACGAATCACAAGGGGGTTGTTGTTTTCATCCATGATCATGCTGTACAATGGAGCTGCTTCACTAATTTGGCCCACAAACATGGACTTGAAGAACATGGGAGCATTGTCATTTTCGTCAATGATGTAAACAAGGGCCATGACATCAGTAAAGGCACCTGCCATATTGATGCCTCGGATTTTCAGCTGGTAAGATGAAATTTTCTCATGGTCCAAGTTCTTTTTGGTGGAAATGAGGCCAGAATATGAATTCATGGAGAATACACCATCCTTGTTTCCCTCTCTTAACTCATAGGTAACTTCTGAGGAGCTTGCAGCTGACACTAGGAGGATTGGGGACCCAACAGGGATTGATTCAGGGATCTCTACAAAGTACTCAGCTTTGGAAAAGATAGGGGCACTGCTTTCTGATGGATAGACATTAATGATCACTGTAGCCAGGTCATGCCACTGTGGGGAGCCTTGATCTTCTGCCTTGATTGTCAGGCTATACCGGGGATGATTGGCCTGATCAAGTTTCTGGGCCAGAGTGATGATGCCTAGCAGGGCATTTATGTTGAAGAAACCCTCGCTGTTCCCTGAAACAAAAAACAAGACAAACTGAAATTTAGCACATGTTTAAGAGATACAAGTAGGCTTTCTAGATCAGTAAAGAGGCTATCACACAAAACTTGGACAGGATAAAATGCTGTGCTATCCTGGATTTAGTTATAATATGGTATATAGGGAAGACACCTACGTCATAAAATATCTTACACAAGGCACATAGTAGCTACTCCATAAATAGCAGCTTCAATGATCACTCAGTCTTTGGGTCACAACTTAAGCTACAAACCAAATCTGTAGAAGATCTTGAAAGTGAAGAAAGAAACTTATTCTTTGTAGGAAAACACACTCCACTCTCTATTTTGGTGGTGACTTTAGGAGAGATTTTTAAAACCACCCTGTCTGCTCCCCGCTTAATCTATGGTCAGAAAGTCCTTGTTGGGCTTGGAGGTTGAGTGGCACAGAGTTGAGTCGGGAGAGACTGGATAGAACACCCAGACCTTGAGGCTCCTCACCAAATACCCTTTCCACCACACCTGGATTTCCTAAACGTCAGGCATTCTCACATTGCCTTTATAATTTTTTCAATATCCAGCCACTACCTTTGCAATTTTATACCATTATTGAGTGCATATTTTCCTTTAAATTGATTCCTTTTTAAAATTTAAAATCTTTAAAAAAATTTAATGTTCATTCATTTTTGAGAGAGAGACAGAGACAGAGACAGAGCACGAGCAGCGGAGGGACAGAGGGAGAGGGAGACATAGAATCTGAAGCAGGCTCCGGGCTCTGAGCTGTCAGCACAGAGCCGGATGGGGGGCTCGAATTCATGAACCATAAGATCATGACCTGAGCCAGTCAGATGCTTAATGACTAAGCCACCCAGGTGCCCCTAAATTTAAAATATCTTAACAGGCAACTTTGGTATCACTACTTTAAAAAAGAAAATCATTATTGCTTGCCAAAAATCAGAGGCTACCATAAAAACAAGTCAGTGGAAAAAATATCTGGATAAAATATCTGGATATAACCTGGATAAAATCTATTGCTTGCTAAAGGATGTGAGCCTAAGAGCTATCCTCTTTCTTCTGTAAAAACAAAGAGTGGCAAGTATTAGAGAAGATTGAGAGATTCGAGTACCCACTGCAGGCTTTGTCCTTGACTAACCAGGAATCCCCAGTGAAAATCAAGGGGAAGTATTTTCTCTACATCTGATTGCCTATCGTTTGTAGGCCTTTTAAAATTTAATATTTAGGGTCTTCTGGGTGACTCAGTCAGTTAAGCATCTGACTTCGGCTCAGGTCATGATCTCATGGTTCATGAGTTTGAGCCTTGCATCAGGCTCTGTGCTGACAGCTCAGAGCCTGGAGCCTGCTTCTGATTCAATGCCTCCCTCTCTCTGTCCTTCCCCTGCTTGTGCTCTCTTTCTCTCTCTTTTTCTGTCTCTCAAAAATAAACATTAAAAAATGAAATAAAAACAGTAAAATTTAATATTTATTTTGATAAATACATAATAACATTTCAAATTTAAGTTTTGAGGAAAGTTCTGGTTATACAACATTATATTATTCACAAAAAATAATGTTGAAAATTAATTGTATTTCCCCCCAAAATTGTCTCAAAGTTATTGCAGTCCTTAAAATCTGACTTTATTTAGACAGCAACAATCCCTTCTTTCCTTCCTTCCTTCCCTCTTCCCTCTCTCTTTCTCTCTCTCTTTCTCTTCCTTCCTTCCTTCCTTCCTTCCTTCCTTCCTTCCTTCCTTCCTTTCCTTCATAGTAACAACAGATAAAATGAGATCTACCTCTTAACAGATGTTTAAGGGTATAGCACAGTATTGTTAACTATAAGCACAATGTCGTACAGCAGATGTCTAGAATTTCAACTTGCATAACTGATACTCCCCCCCAGTTTAATTGAGATATAATTGACATATAATGTTCTACTGATTTAAGCTGTACAACATAATGATTTGATGTACATATATATTCTAAAATGAATGCCAAAATAAGTTTAGCTAACATCCATCATCTCACATAGTCACAATTTTTTTGTGATGAGATTACCTCTTTAATGCCATAACTGAGTAACACCTGAATGATTTTGCTCACCTCCATGGGTATAGGTCTTCCTTGAGTGGAAGACCTATTCTTTACTATTCTTATTCTGTTTATCACACAGGTGCATATTTTATTATTTCAATGACAACCAAATACCCAGGCTTCATCACAAAACATTCCATCTGATTCTCCCAGTCATGGGAGCCATTCTCCAGCTGACTAGTGACCTCACAAATTTCCCAGTTTGCTCTGTGATAAACACCCTAAGTTCAATCAAAAATAGTTTTAATAAGTAGACTGCAGTTTAAAGGTAGTTCTATTAAAAGTAGCCAAGTAAACTACCTAGGCATAATTATACTTTTTAATGTTATGCTGCTGAGAGAAAAAATTGGGGCACAAAATTGTATATTCATTTCAATCTTTGTTTTTAAATGTTTGCTTTTGAGAAAGAGAGAGACAGTCCATGTGCATGCACACACCCAGAGAACGGGGAGAGAGAGAGGAAGACAGAATCCCAAGCAGGCTCTGCCCTGTCAGCATAGTGCCGGATGTAGGGCTCAAACTCACAAACCGTGAGATCATGACCTGAGCCAAAATCAAGAGTTGGACACTTAACCAATGGAGCCACCCAGGCACCCCCCTCCCCACCCAATCTTACTATTGCAGAAAGATGCATAGGAAAGATAAGAGGGAAATACCCAAAATTATTTTGTCTGGTGAAAACTATGGCTGAGTGCTATTTTCTTCTTTATTCCTGCTTCTCCCGTGTTTTAAAAAATGAGCATGTGTGACTTCTATAATCAGAAGGATATTTTAGAACAAATCTTAACTTATCTATAAAATAAAATCAGTACCTCCATCAATGGGGTTGTCAAAGAGATAAAATGAGTTAAAAATGTGATTATGCTTCATAAATCACAAAAAATAAGCAATTAATGGGTTAGAATTTGTATTATTATTCTTCAGTGAGGTATAGACTTCTGCCACATGGCAAGGTATAACAGCTTCTGTTTCTTAAACAAAAAAAGAATGTAAAAGCTCTGATTTCTGGAAAGTAAAGAAGCAATAAATGAACATTATGCTCTATGAGATCAGAGAGCAAGTCATGTTCGCTTTGTCCCTTCACAACATCTAGCTCTATGAGTTTTACTTTTATTAAAGATCACTATGAGTTACCAAACATTAAAAATTGTCATTAATTATTATTTGGATACCAGATATTATCATTTTTGTTTATTTAATTATTTATAATTAACATTCATCAATGATAGCAATAGCCCCTGGCATTTGTATATTTGACAGTTTACAATATGTATTAATACACATTTTCTCTTTTTCTCTTTAAAAAGACTTTCTGGCACAGGGGACATCATTCTCATTTTTGACAGGAAGAAAACCATCTAATAGATATGAAATCATGATACAGCCTTAGCAGAAAATGTAACTCCTAAAACGATGCCATACATCTTACAAAGTATTTATAGGTCCCTTCTATTGTAAAGGCACAAAAATACTACATTTTAAAATGATATGCGGACTTCATAAGCATCCTTTACATATACATTGTTGTTGAATTTATATAATATGTATATAAATTCTCCCATAACTTAAGTAGGCCCTTAGTTATTTTTCTTACCATCTTTGGAAGTGCATTAACTTAGGTTATTATAATCCCAGGGAATGTTTTAGAAATGGTATTTGCCAAAGCTTAGAGAGCCTGGAGTTTGATTCACTTGTAAATTCATGCCTCTGGTGCTTTTTCTTACTGCCAAAGACTCTTCCCTCCTACTCTGGACTCATGGCCAGCCTCTCACCTTTCAGGAAGGAGTAGTGGACCTCAGCATTGGCTCCCCGGTCACCATCCGTGGCTCGGACCTGGAGCAGCTCTGTGTCAGGGGCCGTGGTGTCAGGAACACTCGCCTCGTAGTAGAGTTGGGTGAAGCGGGGTGGGTGGAGGTTTCCATCCTCCACATGAATAGACACCCACACAAAGTTCCTCTTGATGGGCATCTCCTGGTCTCGGACCTACGGGCCCAAGGGGATAATGCCGTGAGCAGCAAACGGAATGGGAGGAGAGAGGGTTAAATTAAGATCAATGAAATAGAATGCCAGTGAAAAATATACCCAATTGTAACTCTGTGTTGCTTTAAATTTTGCTCTCTTTTATGCTCTTTTTTCTTTAAAAAAATTTTTTAGTGTTTATTTTTATTTTTGAGAGAGAGAATGAGAGAGAGAGAGAGAGAGAGAGAGAGAGAGAGACAAAGTGTGAGAGGGGGAGGGGCAGAGAGAAAGGGAGACACAGAATCTGAAGCCAGCTCCAGGCTCTGAGCTCTTAGCACAGAGCCCGATGCGGGGCTCAAACCCACAAACTGTGAAATCATGACCTGAGCTGAAGTGGGATGTTTAACTGACTGAGCCACTCAGGCCCCCCTGCTCTTTTTTCCTTATAAATAAATATATAAAGTAGTGATTATTAGGCTTAGCTATATTCACAGATTATCCCATTTTAGGAGAAAGACAGAAAGAAGTACAGAAACAGTATTTTCCATCGGAGGTCTCAGAGAATATTAGTTCCTCAAGATGTTAACATGTTACTCAGGGGAAAAAATTCTATGGTCAACTAAATTTAGGGGGAGCACGGAATTAAATGATGTTAAAGTTTTCTTTGCTGCAGGACTTTGCAGAGTCTTTAATATATATTAATGTGCCCAGAGGATGATAACCTAACATATAAAATCCTGCTTCTTGAGCCAGGAAGTTTCCATCATAAAAAACTGTATGATGGTGAGCAAGTCCCTGTGGGCCTCTGGTGTAAGAGGAGAGAAATGGGTAGGGTCCGGACTGGGACTAGGGTGTGGTACTTGAGACATGCAGGACATAGATTTAAGGAAGTTCACTTTCAGGGTCATAAAGTTGGGACACAGAACCCTGAAAGCGAGTCCTTCTTAGAGTTTGTGCCCTGCAACGCCTCTCTTGCTCACCCTAGTGCTAGCTCTAGGCGGGAGGGTCTCTGGGTCCTTCCCAGCTCTGACACTATCTGTGTCAGTCCACATTGTGGCCATGCGGTCTTGGAACAGGCAGAGAGCTGTTGGGGGATATGTGGACCGAGTGCAGAGAAAGCCCAGGTTGTAGGAGTTTCCTTGCCTTCCCAGCTCTGTCATCTCTTTCTTTGCTCTCAGGCACCCCTATGGAAGGTGCCTCTGGCAGGTTGGGAAATGTCACATCGCACGTCATGCATCATCGTGAGCATCAGTATACCTGGCTAATCAGGTGTATCAGGAAAGGGAACCTTCAGCGTGCCTCCAAGGGTGCCCACACCCACATATCCACATGCAAGTGAATTTTCCCCTAGTTTTTCAGTTTACCCACCATAACTGTCAGCGTGTGCTGGGAGGGTCCCAAGCCCAGGTCCAACTTCCCCACAGTTACCAGGACACCACTGCTTGGGTCCAGCTGGAAGAGGCTGGCACTTCCTGGGTCTTGGCTGCCGTGTATGGTATAGATGAGACCTTTGCCCTTGTCTGGATCCGTGGCCTGGACTTGGAGGAGCTCAACCCCAGGCAGTGTGTCCTGGGGAACTCTGACCTCATAATGAGCCTCCAGAAACTGGGGCCGATGGTGGTTAACATTGGCAATCATGAAGATGTAGACCTAGGGAGAATGAGAGAGAAGGTAGACTTCAAGCTCTAGGGAGTCAGTGACCTTATTTGTCTGGTTCTTCACTGTACCATCTGTGCCCAGAACAGTGCCTGGCAAGCAACAGGCACTCAAAAAATATTTGTTGAATGAATGGTAGGATTTAAACATCATAAGGCTTTGAAATAACATGTGCTCTAGTGGTTTTCAAAAACAAAATTTTGGTTAAAAGGGCCTTTTCTTCAAGTGAAATTTTTAATGAAATTCCAATATATGAAGCATATAAAACTCTGGCTGAAACCATAGTAGAAATCTAGAGCCCCACTTATCATCATTTCTCATAACCATGGCAGCCTCTATGGAACTCTACCTGTAATTGAAAACTGTTCATTGAGACAAAGGCCTTCGTTACACAGTGGGAACAAGAATTCTCCCAAGAACACAGAAGTGGAAGATACATCAGATAAGGCTGGAAGGCAGAACCTTAATTCCAAATCCAGCATCTTCTGAACTACGCCACATCCACTGAAAGCCTTGTGTAGCTTCTGCCTAACCAAGGAGGTCTCCCATCCCCTCCCAGCTTGAGGGGTCCCCAGTCCAGCCTCTAACCTGAGTGGCAATGGTGTGGGACCCATCGGTCACCTCCACGGTCAAGTTATAGCTCGACCTCCTCCTTGTGTCAAGAGGCTTAGCGATGACAATGCTGCCTGTGGTCTTCTCAATATCAAAGTCCATGTCCTGGTCACCACCTGGAGTGGGGGTGAGGAGGGGGAGGAGGACACACAGCCTCAGTGATGGAGCCAGTAGGAGAGCAATGGGATCTGGCTGGCACATTTAGAGGAGGTGGTCGTAGATTCTGTCAAGGTCTTATCAAATTATTATCAAGATCTGAGTGATGATACAGAAAAAGGTAAACTTATAAGGACTGAAGAGTAGCAGAGGAAGACCAGTGTTTGCCATAGAATGTATTCTGCTACCAGGATTGAAGACACAGGAGTAATGGAAGTCTACCCCGTGGCCTATAGGACAGTTTGCATAGCCTAAAGGTGCCTGTATGCAGGAGAAAAATGAAAATAACTCTGTTCAACAAGAGGGAATTGATGTAATAAACTGTAAGAATCTAAAATATAGAATTAACATGCAGCTATTTAATTGTTTACTAAATTGAAATCTGTTTAGTGGCATGGAAATATGTTCATGTTATATTATATTTTAAAGGGTTATAAAGCAATATTTTAATATAACCCTAAGTGTGTGTGTGTGTGTGTGTGTGTGTAAAGAAAAACTACTAAAGGGAAAGACAGCGACATTTTAATAGTGGATTATCTTCTGATTGATGGGGTTTTGGTGATTTTTATCATCTTCTTTGCACTTATTTGTGTTTTCCAAAAGTTCTACAGAGTACATGTATTAATTTTGTGCAAAAAAAAAAAAAAGCCAAACAAGAGGAACAGTTATTCATAATTGGAAGTCAATCCAGGAAGTCAAAACTCTTGGGACAGGTGTACATCCAATCTCTGAACTAGGCTGAGAATCTCTGTACTTGGACCCCAAAGTTCATGTGGTACTGAAACTCTTAGAGATTCTTAACCTGGAATCCCTCTCTGGGTTTCAGAGAATCTATAAATCCCTCTATTTATACACTCATGTGTGTGTGCGCGTGTGCACGTGTGCACATGCACACCTTTCTGGGAAGAGGACCTAAGCATTCATTAGATTCCCAAAGGATTCATCAGATTCCCAAAAGGGTCTATGCTCCCCTCCCCCTAGATATTTTAACAAAATATTGGTTTAAAGACAAAAAAGAAATTTCAGAGAAGAGCATGAGAGCTTGGACCCAAGTGTCTCCTACAAAGAGAATGGACACTTTCCCCTGATTGTGAGGACGGAACCTGGGCTTAGAACATGAAGCATGGCCCCAGGGTACAGAAACCCTCAAGCCACGGTCAATGATGTCAGCTCTGCATGGCTCTCCCACTGAGGCAGAAGAGGAAACACAAAACTTGTGCTTTCGCCTCTGAGTCTCCCAGGCACTTGGAGTAACTGAGGGACTGTCCACCTCTGGCTGGGGTACCAGTGAGGACATGGAGGCTCTACCTGAGATCACACTGGTGTGGAAGGAAAGTTTGGCAGAAGTAGGGCTTCTATTCACCTGCTACCCCAGAGAACAAGGGAAGAGACAGTCACCACGCATAGCCAAAGGAGAGGCTGCCAGGGGGCATGACCTGAGTGACAGTGCTCAGGACTGTGCTGTGAAGACCAAGCCTGGGCTATCAGGATGGGAGGGGCTGACCCTCCTACAGTCCTCACCAGAGATGTTGAACCAGAAGAGACCGGGTCGGCCCTCCACACTGATGACCCCCACCATGTGGTTCACGGGGTCCGTCTCCATGACCGTAAAGCTGTAGTGGGGCTCGTCAAAGGCCAGTGGTATGGAGGAGGGCCGGGGCTGGGGGATCCACTCGATGTGTAGCCGGACACTGGCCGAGAGTGGCGGCTGCCCACGATCTGTTGCTTGGATCTGAAAAGAAGCCAAAACTGAAATTGAGGCTCTGTTTGCAGAGTTGGGGCCAAGAAATAAGAAGACCCAGGTGGCCAGGCAAGAGGCAGAGCGCCCTGTGACTGTTGGACCTGGCCTTCCAGCCACTCGTCCATTCATTCAACACACAGTGGAAGCCCCGCTGTAAACAGGCACCATGCTGGTCGCTGCAGGCTCAGTGGTGAACAAAACAGATGACCTGCTCGAGGACTTCATGAGTAGTGAAGAAATACTCAGAGCCGCTATTAACTGAAGGCTTACTGTGTGCTAGTTCCTGAGCTGGACTTGGCACACACGGACCCTTCTTAACGAGCAAAGACATAAACTAAACGAGAATTTATGAAGCTCTCACTAAGATCAGGCTCTGCTCTAAGAGCAATATGAGCAATTTCTAATTTAATTCTCATGACAGCCCTGAGAGAGGTCCCATTATGTCTTCCTTTGCAGGAGCAAATGGGCTCAGCATGGTGAATTCGGCTGCCTGGGATTGTCTGCCTCACCAGCAGTGAGGCTGGGGTTGGACTTAGGCTGTGGGACATGACAGTCCATATCCTAACCACTTGCTATATTGGCTTCCTACAAGGAAAATGGTCTTATCCCCATTTTACAGATGATAAAACAAAGGCTCAAAGAGGTTAAGTGGCTTGGCTTTGGACATGTGTAAAATGACAGAGCTAGGGTTGGAACCTAGGCTTAGTTTGATTTCAAAGCCTGTGTTACTCTCACCAAAATCCTTATCTCTAAGATTAGATCAGGTTTCCCAGGCAAGGACCTTATTGCCTTCAGAGAGAAAGGCCGAGAATTCTGATCCTTTGGCTGACGCCAAGGCTCCCATTTCTCTGGGAGAAAGCCAGGGAAGGGAATACCACCTCCACCATACCTGATGGCTATCTCCCTTCTGTATCCTCAAAGGAAATCCCTAACCAGTTATGACACTCCCCCTCTGTGGCATCCACCACCCATCCCCACCACTCACCGTTAGGATGTTGTACTCTCCGGCTGTGAAGGTGTTGCTGGATGACACCATGCCTGTGACTGGGTCGATGCTGAAATTCCCCTCATCACTCTCCTCGATACTGTAGGTGACCCTGCCATTGAGACCCTCATCAGGGTCTGAAGCCACCAGTCTGTACACAGGCCCAGGGGGTGCCGGGCTCAGCCTCTCTGGAAGGCGGACGTTGAAGAGCTTGTGGGAGAACACTGGGGGGTTGTCATTGACGTCTAAGATGCGGACCACCACCCTGGAGGTGGACTTTAAGGACGGCTCCCCGTTGTCCAGCACAGTCACCTGGGGACAGAATGGAGTGTGAATTGTCAAGCGCAAAGCAGTGAGTATGCATTACCACCCACTGCAACCACTGCAAAAATGATTTTTATTATCATAACTTCACCTACTTGGAACCCAGCTCTCTGGTGACCTCGCCCACAGGAAAGCCAGCAACAACAGAGAAAGAAACCAAAAAGAATTGGAAGAAAACAAAGCCACAGAGGCTCTAAAGAAAAGCTCATGTTCTTCACTCAGGTGGCCCATGGGCCATTTCTCAGAGACCATTTACTTTTTATTTGCTTGCAATTCTCATAAGCTTTGTTCTCTGGTTTCCTTAAACTACTGGAGGTTAGAAAAAACAAATGAGAAGATGTTTATGAAGGAGTGGGTGACACCTTTCGAGTCAGACCTGCAGACCGATGGCATGAAATAAAATCCAGAGCAAGAGAAAAGGCACTACTAAAACAATTTCAGAATGAAGGGCTATTTCTTGTAGGAGCAAATCATCCCATGCATCAAGGGCCCTGAGGGCATCATACAAGATAAGACATTTCCACACTGAGTGGTTCTGAATTTTTAAAATATTTTGGTGTTTAAAGAGAAATACCTCTGCTGAACTAGGGAGAGTGCTCAGTTCCTAGAAGGCCATTTATCAGCTGCTTACTAATAATACCTGTCTCTTTCAAAGGTAATGTGCAGAGCCTGAGAGCCTAGAAGGCCAGTTTATTTCAATTTTGCTGAAGGAATGTGTGTCCCTCCCACCTGATGTCTGTAAGACTGGAAGAGATGCCCATTCATCAGTTATGGATAGCTCCAGAGGAGGCATAAGTAGATTCCTTCTGATTTACTCCATTCTAGGTCAAGACTGACTCCTCTTGTTAGAAAGGGCACCAGGGATGCTTACGTGATTTTAGAAACATCCTAGAGCCCACAGATCTAGAGAACAAAAGTCTGGGCTTTCATCTGGGTCTGCTACTGACCTAATGCTTGACCTTGGGTATAGGGATGGGCTGGAAACCAGACTCAACAAGTACATAGCACATGTGTACCACTCCCTATTCCTGCACACCGCAGACATTACTAATCAATCAGCGCTTCCTGCCCAGCCCAGACATGGTTTCAGATTCCTTCCCTGCCCAGTGCTGGAGAGCCAGGGAAGACCCTGAGAGTTTTCATCACCAACCACAGCAAGATTCAGCTTAAGAAACTCCTCCACCCTGAGCCTCAGCCACAGTACTTGGAGATGCGCATGTGGCCCCAAGGCCTGGCTCAGCTTCCGCTTGGCCTCCTTCAGGAAGTTTTTGAATCCAGTGAGTGAGTTCACCACCATTACTCACCTCCAGGATGTGTTCATCCTTGTTCTCTCTGTCCAGCTGCCGGGCCGTGGATAGGAGACCTGGGGGAGAGGCAGAAAGAGGGAGACGTGAGCAAAGGCTCCCAGAGCCACTTTACTGGGGGTGAGTTCACGGATACATCTAAATCCTAGGGCAGAATTTTCCTGGTCTTTGGAGAACAAAGACGTTAAGGGGAAATGGGACCCTGAAGGAGGAGAAGGGGAAGTGAGGAAGGAGGAGAGTACAGCAGAGATAATGGGATCAGCAGCGGTTCCCACCTACATCCAGCTTTCACCATTAGGAGGGATGCTGTGGGGGCACCTGGGTGCTCAGTTAGGTAAGCATCTGACTCTTGATTTCAGTTCAGGTCATGATCTCAAGGTTTGTGAGTTTGGGGCCTGCATCAGGTTCTGTGCTGATAGCATGAAGCCTGCTTGGGATGCTGTCTCTCTGTCTCTCTCTCTGCCCCTCCCCCACTCGCTCTCTCATCTCTCTCTCTCTCAAAATAAATAAATAAACTTAAAAAATAGTAAGAGAAAAAAGGAGGGATCTGTGCACAATGTATTATTGGGGGTTTGGGGTCGGGGAGGCAACTTGTGTTTCCTGGCTCCTCTCAGCTTGCCTGTAAGTTGAGGAAGGTGGATTGGGGTATCTGTGAGTCTAGTTTTGATTTCCTAAGGCACTGTGGCTAGAAACTGCAGCCATCTGAGGCCACAAAGCAGAGAAGGTGCCAGTTGTCTGCAGGCATCAGGAAAGTCAAGATGGAGGTTATACGAGAGGGGCATCAGCGCTGGTAGGAAAGGTCTCTTGAATGAAAGCAGAGCAGGTAGGGATCAGTGGGTCATCTGAAACGTTCAATAGGTTTTTTTTTTTATCTTGTTTAGGCAATTAAATGATGGAGGAATGGAATGGAGTGTGAGGAAGGGGGCGCAGTGAGGGGAGACGGGATTCAGTGCTGGGTGGAGCCTCCAGGTGCTGGGAATGGGAGCACGTGTGAGGAGTGGCCTCTGTTAGAGGAGGGTTATTGCCTTGTGTGGTAGAACCAAGTCACCCTGACTTTTTCTTCCCTGACGGAGGGCAGGCATGGGGGGGAGCAGAGAAGCCTCCGGAAAGCCCCACAGCCAGAGGCCCTTCCAGTCAGGGAAAAAAGACACACTCCTCTGGGCCAGCGTGAATGTTGTCCCAGGTCATCCCACCCAGCTCATCCCCACGCTGAGGGGCCTGACAAGGAAGGGCCCAGGATCCAGGGGCCCCCCAGGAGACCCCCCAGGAGGAGTACAGGGATTTTGAAAGGGCCTCAGCTAGTGATCCTTCCTTGTGGCTCAGTCTTGGCTTTCTTCCTGCTTCTTCTCTCTCTCCATCCCCTCTTGTCCCATTCTTTCCTCTCTCTCTCTCTCTCTCTCTTTCATTTATTCCTCACCATCCGCCTTCTGTCTCTCTTACCCCTCTCTTTCTCTTGCCCTTCCCCTTATTTACCTCTTTGAATCTCTGGCATTGTCTCTCTGTCTCTGGTTTTTCTTCTCTCTCTCTCTCTTCCTTGTCTCACCACCACAGCCCCAGACCTTCTAAGGGCCAGTGTCTCTGGAATTGCTGCCTGTGGCTTCCTGGGTCATTGCCTTGTTTTCAGCCTCATCCCCCTCTCTGAGGTCAGTGTCAGGATTCCCAGCGAGTCCCGTGTAGAATGGGGACGTGGCAGAGCTGCCCCCACGGGTTTGTTTGAGGTCCAGTGAGGACCCTTCCTGGCATGAGGTGGACACTCATCATTTCTCCTCCCCAAACAAATGTTTCCCATCACCCACCTCAGGCCCATCTTTGACTTTCCTCTCCTTCATCTAGTGATTCTCCAACTTCTGTTGGTTCCACCTCTAATAGATTCCAGATCCTTCTACTCCATTCACCCTATGCTACCACAGTCTAGATCTTACCTCAACCACCTTCACAGCTCCCTCTCCTTCAGGATCCTAACAGCCAACACCCCTCTGTGCCCAGACATTCTACCAAGCTCTTTATAGACCTCTATTGATTAATTCACTTCATCTTTACAACTATGCAGGAGGGAGCTATTATCATGTCTCAGGCATGAAGACTCAGGCATAAAGCAGCTGAGTAACTTTATCCAGATCTCACAGTTAATAAATAGGGAGCACTGGGGCATCTGGGTGGCCCAGTGGGTTAAGCGTCTGCCTGACTCTTGATTTCGGCTCGGGTCATGATCTCATGGTTCATCACGAGGCTCTGTGCTGACAGTGCGGAGCCTACTTGGGATTCTCTCTCTGTCTCATTCTGCCCTTCTCTCCCTCACACTCTCTGTCTCTCTGCCCTTCCCCCTCTCATTCTCTCTCTGTCTGTCTCTCTCTCTCAAAAATAAATAAACATTTTTAATTAAATAAATAAGTAGGGGAAATGGGATCTGCATTTAGACAACTGACCTACTTGCTGGCCCTTCCTCCCCGCTGACTATTGCTCCTGTCACTCTCCTTGCCCAGGTGCCTTTGCAGACTGCTGTCAGTCCTCCTCACCCTCCAGCTCAGCATGGCCACCCTTGCTTCATGAAGCCATTGCTACTCCGCCACACTGAGCAGCTCCCCATCTCCTCTGGGCGGTTGCAGCACCGCATCTACACATATCTTTCTGTGGGCTCTTTCTCACTGGCTCTCTAGTTTTTTATATCCAGATCTTCATGCTCTTGATGGGTTGAATTCCTCAAGGCCTGAAACTCGTTTAATTATCTTCACATCTCAATACAGCGCATAGTTTAAATGCTTCATAAGGGCAGACACCTTTAAACATTTGTTGAACAAATGAACGAAGCTTGGGTTTCACTAGAGATTGTCAATGCTGACAGAGATTCATTCACTAATGTCCCTCTTATTTACTGAGGTCCTACTGTGTGTTAGGCACTGAAGATATTATAGGGAGCAAAAACAATCAAGGTTCCTTTTCTAGAAACCTTTGAAGTTTAGTGGAGGACATAGATAATTAATGGAACAATCACACACATGAATATAATGCTCTATGTGATAAGTGGTTAAAAAAGAAAGGAGTAAGGTGCCTGAGTGGTTCAATCAGTTGAGCGTCCAACTTCGGCTCAGGTCATGATCTCTTGGTTCGTGAGTTTGAGCCCCGCATAGGGCTTTCTGCTGTCAGCGTGGAACTTTGGAGGATCCACTTTGGATCCTCTGTCTCCCTCTCTCTCTCTCTGCCCCTTCCCTGCTGGTGCTGTCTATCTCAAAGATATTAAAAAAAATTTTTAAAGAGGAGGGCACCCAAGTGGTTCAGTCAGATAAGTGTCCAACTTCGGTTCAGGTCATGATGTCATGGCTGGTGAGTTCAAGCCCCGTGTCAGGCTCTGTGCTGACAACTCAGAGCCTGAAGCCTGCCTCGGATTCTGTCTCTGTCTTTCTCTGCCCCTCCCCTGATCACGTACTGTCTCTCTCTCTCTCTCTAATACAAATAAGCATTCAAAAAAAATTTTTTTTAAAGTGGACTGAGCTAGGAGATGTATTATAGTGTCAGGAAAAACTGTAAATAAAGAATGGGTGGGCTGGGATCTGAAAGAAGAGTAGGAGTTAGCCAGACAAAAGGAGAGGAAAAGAAACTTCTGGAAGCAAGACCAGTGTATGCAAAGGCCGTGTGTCAGGAGAGGGCATGGACTGAAATAGGCCATGTCGTTGGAGCCAGAGTGGCAGGGTGAGAAAGGCAGGATGAAGCCCGAAAGGTCCACAGAGGCCATGTCAGACAGAGTGTGAGATGTGGCAGGATGTGGCTTTATCTTAGGATGTGGGGAAACCATTCCAAGTATCCAAGCAGGGAAGTGGAACGATATAATGGTAGTGATAAGAAAGGTGGGCTGGGGGCTCCATTGCTGACTTATTATTTTATTTTTCAATGTTCATGCTGGTTAAAATGTCTTCTCCTCAACTGCAGGAAGACTGAGAATGTCTCTGCTCTCTGGGGCATTTTGCCAGACCCTGTGTCAGGGAACTGTTGACAGTAAACAGAATAAGGGTTTGGAAGACATTGCGAAGCCAGTGCCTTAGGTGAGAGAGCTCTTCTCTCTTCTGAAAATGGGGGGACAGGATGGGCCAAGTGAGAACGAGCTTAGGTCTGTTTTCCAGGGTGAAAGGATCATTCTTAAAAGACTAATTCATTCCCTGAGGTCAAAGGTTAACCGGAAAGGCTCCAAACAAATGTCTCTGTATACTATACAAATAGATACTCGTATCCTCTGCCCACTGTCTGTCGCAGGACTTCTAGGCTCTTGCTCCTCCTCATTTCCTTCTGTCTTAAGGATGGGGGGCTAGTTTCTCCCTTCCCACCTCCTCCAATCTCGCCAGGGTTCTGTCCTTCCAAGAGTGAATGATTGGAGCCAGAGAATAGGACCTTGGGTTCAGAGGAGAGAGTGTCAGCCTTCTTTGCTATTGGATTGCTGTCCGTCCTCCAAGAGGAAGATGTGACCTTGGAGACATTTCCACAGCAGTGGAGCTGGCTCTCAAATTCCAGCAGCAACAGGAGCCAGGCAGGTAGCCTCAGTTCGGGAAGCAGGCTGAGAATAGCACATAAGGGAGGAGGGGCCCATGGGGACCAGAGGACACGCACCTGCTCTGCATAGAGATCTGCTGTCGGCTCCAGGTAGTTGTGGCCCTGTGCAAATGTGGGCTCAGTGTGGCCAGATCTCCTAGGTTTTTAATGAACAACCAGAAATCTGGAGTGTTTTGTGGAATTTTCTAATTTTTAAATGTTGGCAACAACTTGAAAAATCATGTTTAAAACTTGTGCAATCCAAACAAAACACCTTTGTGGGCTATGTCCCATCCACCATCCTTGCCCCAGTTGGCCTTGGACCAATGATAGATATTTATGAGATGATTGACTCCACTGTACCACCGCTCTGTGGGCAGGCTCAAGATGAGTTTAGAACTAGGGTTAAGAGATTCAATCTGTGGCTCTGACTCAGGGGAGGGTTCAGCTTGGGAGCACTCAGAGATCTGAAATAGTCCCAGCATGGACACCCAGGCACTCTACTTAGCTTCCCTAGGTCCCAAGGAAAGAAAACCATTATGTTCTTATTTTCCCAGAGAGAGAGAGAGACTTTGTAGAGCAGTGGTTCTCAAATTTAGCACACATAAGAATCCCCCGGATATTTTGTTAAATAAAAATATGGATTTCTGGGCTCCCCTGTGGAAGACGGGCCTGAGAATTTGAATTGCTAACACGTTCACAGGTGATGCTGATGATGCCGGTCCAGGACCAAACTGGGACAAGCACTGTGGTAGAGATTCCTATTCACCCAGATTCCTGAGGTCCTTACCTGTGAGAGGATGAATAACAAAGAATCCCATTTGGTTCCCACTGGTGATGTTGAAGGTCAGCTTCCCTTTGGAGCTGGAGTCCGGGTCCCAGGCATCCAGCTGAAGCACAGAGGTGTGCAAGGGTGCATCCTCCCGGACGGAGGGGTAGAACACCGGCCTGGACATCCGGGGCGGGTTGTCGTTGACATCCATAACCTCAATGTAGACTTCAGTGACGGAAGAGAGAGGTATGGAACCTCTGTCCACTGCCAGTACCGTCAGCCAGTAGCAGGACACAGATTCTCGGTCCAGGGGTGCCAGAGTCTGAATCATACCTAGGGACAGTCGATCACCAAACCCACAATATTTTAGAGCTCAAAGTAGCTTTAGGAATCTTCTTACCTAACAGTCCCCCAATGATACTATGGAAATAGGAGCTCCACGAGAAAAGGGACCGGCTGTCGATGTGGTGTGGGAGCTGCTGAGTTAAGCACACGGAAATTCATATCCTTTCTGTAGAGTCTCTCAGAGCCTTTCTCTGCTAAAATAAGCCTGTGACAGTTGTCCTTAAACTGGTTCCTCCAAGTTTCAAATATTATAGATCCCAATTTAAAGGTTAGGGATCTGATGACTAAATTGCCCATTCCCCCTTTCCAGCATCCTCATGATTTCAGAGACCTCACTTCATGCCTTAGTTCGCTCGCTCCACAGATTGCTTACTATGGGCCAGAAGTCAAGGGTCCAACAGTGAGCAAAAGAGTGTTGTACCCTAAGTTCTCATGGGTCACGCACAACCGGAAGGACTTGTGCCAGAGGACAGGGCCCATGCTCACAGCCATCGCGGGGCACAGCTGAAGGAGCCTTACTCCTTTGTCAGCTGGGGAGACAAAGGCCCAGAGACAGAATGTGATTTAATCAAGATCATGTCACAAGTGGGCCCAAAGAGCAGTGTCTCTCTTAACTCTCAGTCTAATGCGCTTTCTACCACATTGCCCTGCCCTTCACCCTGGAAAATAAATCACCCATCAGACTCTAAGCTCTTTGAGGACAGTGACCTACCTACATTCACCTGGGACCTCCTCCAAGGTGCCCCTCTCAGAACCTCACAAGCAGAGGGTGCTTGTGAGTGTTTGGTGAATTGTACTTATTTTCTGTGAAGCTTTAAAAGGAATAAATAGGGATGCCTGGGAAGTTCAGTCAGTTATGCATCCAGCTCTTGACTTCAGCTTGAGTCATGATCTCTCAGTTTGTGAGTTTGAGCCCCACATCGGGCTCTGTACTGACAGTGGGAAGCCTGCTTGGGATCCTCTCTCTCTCTCTCTCTCTCTCTCTCTCTCTCTCTCTCTCTCTCAAAATAAATAAATAAACTTGGAGTCCCTGGGTGGCTCAGCTGGTAAAGTGTGTGACTTCAGCACGGGTCATGTTCTCATGGTTCATGAGTCCAAGCCCCAAGTTGGGCTCTGTGCTGACAGCTCTGAGCCTGAAGTTTACTTTGGATTCTGTGTCTCCC
This sequence comes from Cryptoprocta ferox, assembly GCA_028646485.1. Classification (NCBI taxonomy): domain Eukaryota; kingdom Metazoa; phylum Chordata; class Mammalia; order Carnivora; family Eupleridae; genus Cryptoprocta; species Cryptoprocta ferox. Next base: position 103,184,876 of record CM053572.1, on the reverse strand, counting down.
TCACTCTCTGCTCCTCCCCTGCTCATGCTCTCTCTGTCTCTCAAAAATAAATAAACATTAAAAAATATTTTCTAAATAAATAAACTTTTAAAAAAGGAATAAATAAGTTGGTGCCAACTTTTTGGAGGGTAATTTAGAAATTATCTATTAACATTGGAAATATGTGTTATTCTTTGACCCAGAAACTGCATTTTTAAGAGTTTTTCCTATAGAGACTCATGCATATGAATAAAAGTATATGATCAAATATGTTACAGCTAGATGACAGAATAAAATGCAGCCATTAAAAAACAAGGAAAATTATAGGTAATGGTATGTAAGAGATCCTGGTGTTATATTATGTGAAAAAAAGTGTTGCAGAATTAGTGTCTTTTGTATGATTTTCTCATAATAAAGTGAACAGTGATAAAATGTCAGACACAAAGAAGAAAAATTTACAAGATTATAGACCAAATTGTCAATAAAAATTATAACTGGGGAGATGGGACACAAAAAAACCATTCATTTTTAGGGGCGTCTGGGTGGCTCAGACAGTTGAACGTCCGGCTCTTGATTTCAGCTCAGGTCATGATCCCAGGGTCGTGGGATCAAGTCCTGCATTGGGCTCTGCACTGAGCCTGGGGACGGTTTCAGATTTTCTCTCTCTCTTCCCCTCTGCCCCTCTTCCCCACTCTCTCTAAAAAAGTGTTTTTAAACATTCATTTTTAAATTATATATAAAAATTTATAGCCATGATGTGTTACTTTTATAAGCATATACATACACTGTATGCTTATGTGTATGTATAAATATATACATAAATGCTAGTGAGATGATTGATTTGACTTAAATGGATGCACACACACACACACACACACACATATACATATATATCTCCAGTATGATAAAGATGAATTTAAAATAAAATAAAAAGCACAAGAGGGAGAGACCCTAGTTATTGCCTTTCATTTATCCTGGAGCCTGCCTTCTTTCAGGACAGCCCCTGATTCCCTTAGGCCCATCCTCTCTAAGCACCTGGCACGCCCATCCACCCCACTCCCAGTACCTGTGTCTTGGTTGATGCTAAAGGCTGCAAGACTGGTACCAGCCCTCAGGAAGTACTGGAGCTCCCCATCCAAGCCACTGTCATCATCGTGGGCAGTCACTGCCATCACCTGGGTTCCCGAGGGGCTGTTTTCCTGCACCTGGCCCTGGTGCACAAAGGAGGCAAAGCGGGGAGGGTGGAGATTCTCATTCACATCCAAGACTATCACTTCCACATGGCAGAGGGTCCTGCGGGCCAGGGGCCGCCCACTGTCACTGGCCCACAGGCTCAGATTGTATCCAGCCCGCCTCTCAAAGTCCAGCTCTCTCTCCAGACTGAGAGCGCCGGTCATCAGGTCCACCTGGAAGGTCCCATGGGCATCATCCAACAGGACATAACGCACTTCTCCCGCAGGGCCCACGTCAGGATCAGAGGCATCCAGAAACGTTAGAATAGTCCCAGGAGGCAGATCCTCTGGGACTTTCAGGCTGCTGAGTTCCATGATGCACTGAGGCGAGTTGTCATTGGCATCTTCCAATGTGATTGTCAGGTCAGTGACAGAGAAGAGCTGGTGGCCCTTCCTGGGCTGATCCCTGGCTTCCACCTTGAGTATATATTGTGGCTCTGATTCCCGGTCCAGGTGTCCTGTGACAACCAGCTCCCCAGTGACGGGATGGAGGGAGAACTTCTCTGTGGGGCTTAGCAGGGTGTAGCGAACCCTTCCATTGTCATCAGAATCAGCATCTTTTGCTTTCAACTCTGCAATTGTGGTTCCAACTTCTGTGTCCTCTGAGATGGTTATCTGGTACCCACCGGGAGGAAATCTGGGGGCATTGTCATTCCAGTCTTTCACGTTCACTGTCAGCAGCTTCCAGGATGACTTCTGGGGAGTGCCCAAGTCATACACTGTTATATTGAGGATGTAGAAACTGGTGGCTTCATAGTCCAAAGGGGCGGCGACTGTGAGCAGCCCTGTGTCCAGCTCAATGTCAAAGCAGCCCTCATCATTGCCATCTGCAATCACATAGACCAGTTTGCCGTGAAATCCAGTGTCAGGGTCAGTGGCTGCCAGGCGGGCCAGGGAGGTGTTGACAGGAACACGCTCAAGGATGTCAATGGACTGTGGGAAGTGGTCCTCAAACTGGGGCGTATGATGATTGATCTGATATGCACTGAGGGAAATGATGTCCTCATCACTGGAGTCCTGGTTCTGAAACCCAACAGAATGGAGGATGGCCTTGGTGAAATGCATCAACACTCCTGTTTTATCACACGTTACAGGGACCTCAAAACGAGGGTCTTTCACAACAGTAACATTCAAAGTTGTGGGTGAGGCATAGTGTTTCCCATCTGAGGCTGTAATTTTAAGGGAATAGTTGATGGGTTGACCAGTAGTAGTATGATTCATGAAAGAGCGTTTGAGGGATATCACTCCAGAGAAATGATTTAGATCAAAATACTCTAGTTCGTTGCCTGACACAAACTCATATTTTAGGTTCTGCAGCTCATCCACATCTATGGCAGACACAGTCATTAGGGATCTTCCTACTGGCCAGTCTTCACGGATAGACCCAGTGCAGTTGACTTGCTCAAACATAGGCTTATTGTCATTCAAGTTCTTGAGCCTAAGAGAAATAGACACTTCCTTTTCCTGGCGAAATGGGGATCCCCAATCTGATGCCCGTACCCGGAAGGTGTAAATTCTTTTCATGAGCTCATAGTCCATGGGTTTGGAGGTAGAGATAATCCCCAGGTAAGGGTCAATAGAAAAGGGCACAGCTTTGGGACGAGTGATGGAATAGGTGATGTATCCATTCTCTCCATGATCCCGGTCTGTGGCAGTAACTGTCAGAATGCTGGTGCCTGGAGGGATGTTCTCATCGAAGGTGGCATCATAGGAGGACCTGTTGAAGATGGGGGCATGGTTGTTACAGTCCACTATATCAATGACCACAGTGGTGGAGGCCAGCCCTGGTGAGGTTCTGATGTGTAGCTGGTAGTGGGCCCGGTCATGGAAGTCCATGAGCTTCGTGGTGGTGATGAGCCCAGTGCGAGCATTCAGTTTGAACCCTGCAGTCTCTGAGGACGGCTTTAGAATGTACTGCAGGTTGGGGAAGGTTCCGGTTACTTTCACCATCACCACGCGGCTGCCAGGCGGTGAAAACTCACTGAGCCGCACTCTGTAAACAGCCTTCTCAAATTTGAGGGAGGCCAGTTTGGAAGGGGGGAGGTGAAAGCCCCTGATCTGGGAAGAAGAAGAAGGTCTGCTCCCACTCCTGGCCTGCAGGCTGAGGTTGAATCCATGAAGGTGCTCCAGCCAGTTGATGTCTTTGACAGACACCAAACTGAACTCACTGCTGTGGGCGTAAGACTTGACAGCTTTGAAGTACTTTCCAGGGTCGCCACCAACTATCTCTAGTGAGTCCACTTCAGCACCGGAGCCATTTGCATCCACCATGACGGTGGCGTAGGCAGCACCCTCATTGCTGTCTGGAGGAGCCACCACCACCGAGGTGATGGCCAGGGGCTTCCTGAGGGCAGGCTCCACATGGATGACGAGTGCAGCCAGATTGCCAAACCCGTTGCCCTCTGAGATTTTCCTCATGCGGTCCACAGCCAGCACCTGGAGCTCATACCTCCCTCGCCAGGTGACGTTGAGCTTCCCAGCCAAGGTGACCACACCGCTGGTGGGATGGACAGCAAACATCTCCGACTTTGTGTTAAAGGCATAATAGAACTTGGCATTCTGGCCCAGATCAGCATCTGTGGCAGTCACCTTGCAGATGGGGCTTTTGAGGGGCATGTCCTCAGAGATGGTGACTCGGTAGGAGGGCGGGGAGAAGAGGGGCTTCAGGTCGTTCTGGTCCAGGATGTGGACCACCACCTGGGTCAAGGCTTCTAACTCCAAGGTCTTCTCCGTGGCTTGGATGATGAGGGTGTAGCTGTCTCTTACCTCCCTGTTGAGAAGGGCCGTGTTGCTGCTCTTTGTCCTTATTCTCAGAAAGCAGAAGTTACCCACCACATACTCCTCTGTTTTAAACACATTGGCCACGTCCCCGGAGATGACCCGGTACCGCACTGTCCACTGGGGCTCAGCGAGGTAAATGCCCATTTTCACAGAGCTCTCCACATAGGTCTTGGGGGCGGAGTTTTCGTAGATGGTCGCATTATAAAGAGAGTGTGTGAAGCGCCAGGCTGCGGAGGAGGTGATCCCTTCTCGGGGCTTCTCACAGGTTGTACAGTGGAGCAAGAAAATGACAAAGCCCAAGAAGGCAATAATCATGGTGGAAAAAACTCCTGAAGCCCTAGGCACACCAAAACAAAACAAAACAAAAAGCAAAAACAAACAGAACAAAGCAGAAAAGGTATAAGTTAGAAAGAAATGGTTCCTACTGCTATGGTTCTTGGCTGGGGTGATTTTGCCCCACAGGGGACACTTGGCAAGTGTCTGAAGACACTTTCAGCTATCCCAGCTTGCTGGGGGTGAGGGGTGCTACTGGCATCTATGGATCAAGGCTGGGGTGCTTCTAAACACCCTACAACACACAGGACAATCCCCCCCAACAACAACAAATGATTCAGCCCCAAGTGCCAATAGTGCTGAGACTGAGAAACCCTCCATCTAAAGACTGACAGACTAACTTAAATGCTTTCTCAGGGGTACCTGGAAAATACAACACAGTCCTGACCACTTGACCCCGTTGAACTTTCATGGCTCCTAAGTGATGGTCAGATATTTATAACCAGGTACCCAAGTTTAGCAGTCTGTCTCTAAACACTTCTACAAGACCCCATCCATCAAGGCTGAGTGCCAGCCAAACCAAGTTGCATCTGCACGTGCAGGGGCTGCAGTAAAGCAAAGTGACCAAGGTCACTGGCCTGGCATCCGGTTGTTTGGCCATCAGCCCTGGTTCCACCACTTAACTAATTGGGTGATTTCTGCTCAGGTTATTTAACCTCCGTAAGCCTCGATTTCCTCTTGTGTAGAATGGAGAGAAGGATATTATCCTCCTCATCGGATTGTTGTGAAAATTAAATGAAACAACAAAGATACGTGACCCAGCAGGGTGCCTGGGACATAGAGATTTTAACTCAATATTGGCTACTATTAGTATTAGGCAACTCAGTTTCATCAAGAGAAGGGAGCCGTCCAGGGCCTTACAACTAGATAGAGGCGAAGCAAGAATTTGACCTGGGGCTCCTTGCATCAAAGGCCAGGACTGCCGCCCCTGCCCCAGACTTTCCTGCCCCTGTCCCACTGCTGGTCCCTTTGGACAGAGCCTGATTCTGACTCATCTTGTAACTCCCAACCCCCCAGAATGTCAGAGCTACAATGGGCCTTTGAGACACAGAGTTCTGACCCCACTCCTCATGCATAGATGGGGAAATAGAGCCCTGGAGCGGGGATGAGCCTTGCCGCACTTCACATAATGGGTGGCCAAGACAGAACTAGTCCCTGGGGGTTGTCGAATTAGCCACAAATGAGCACTTCACCCCTAAGACCTGCTGTGTTTCCCGTTCTCTCCTGTGCCGTTTCCCACACGGCTTGTCCGTGAACTCCAGCCTGAGTTAAAAGTGGAGACTCATCAGGGTTACGGATAGGGAGAAGGGAGAAGGGGAGGAGAGGGAGGCAGAGTTTTGTTGCCAAAGTGCCTTCCAGAAGTAAAGTGTGAGGCTGGATACACCAGGCCGGTGCCTGGCCTGCCTGCCCGTGAGAGTCTTGACTCCAAGGAGCCTCATGGCTGCCAGCCAGATGTGCAGAGCATTCCTGGAGGAAACAGGCAAGACTTGTTTTTCCAGTTGCCTTGCTTTTCAAAGACAAGGAAGAGTTAAACTCCGGCAAGCAAGAGGGGAAAGGAGAGGCTCGAATCCATGCCTTTCCAGAGTCCTGAGGGAGCCGAATGCAGCTTCTTTAAGACCTGGAAGGTAGCATCCCAACATGGGAGGGAGGATGGAAAAGTCTGCCTAACTTGGGACCTGCAAGCCTGTGACAGAAAAGAACTTGAACGTGCCCCAGCCTTGCAGTCTCCCTACCACCATCCTTCCCTTGAAATCCTATTGGTGGCACCCCGGGCCTAGCTCCTCAGAGAAGAGGAGCAGGAATGGAGGCAGATTCTACACTTGGGGTGTCTGTTCCCCATCCTTCCTGCCCCTCTACTCTCTTCCCTTGCATCCCTGGCAGCCCACAATAGAGCTGGCCCCAGGCAAAAGCCATATTCACCCCATTCCACTCACCACATCCCTGATATAGTCTCCTGTAAGAGGGGAAGGACCCCTGAGTCATGTGGACCCCAACCCCCCAGGGTGGCATTGCTTTGGATGTTGAAGCCCCAAGGGAAAGAGACTCCTTACCCCAGTCCCAGGTCTGCTCACTCTGCAGCCCAGCGAGCCCAGGGTGCATGCAGCCTCCCGGCGCGGCCTGCCCTGTTTGGCGGAACGCTTCCTGTTCACCAGGTCAGCACCCGTGTAGGGCAGGCCCCAACAAGACACACTGCGCAGCAACTGCACAGGCGTCTTGCAGGGATGAGCTTAGGGAAGGGAGCAGGGGCAGGGTCTCCCTGGAAGAGATAAGACTCAAAGAAAATGCACCATTGAGTGGGGGTTTGGTGCCCAGGGCTGTGTTCAAGTTATAGGACCCACAGACCTGGTGAGTGGTTTGCTGAGGAAGGGCCTGTGTCTGGACATTTGCTTTCTGGCACTCTTCCTGGGCAAGCTTGCAGGCTTGCAGGGTGCAGAGGCACGTTGGGCTCCCTGGGCTGCCCTCCCAGCCCACAGCACCTAGGACCACTATTTTGAAATATCTTGTGAAAACATAAATCAATTCATATCACTTCCCTTAAAATTTTCCAGTGGCTTCCCATAGCATTCTGATTAAAATCTAAACTCCTTGCCATGGCCTTCAAGGCCCCACATCATGTGGGCCCTGCCTGCTTTTCCAATGATACCTCCCAGCACTCATTTTTCACCAAGCTGCAACCACATGGGCCTCCTTTCTCCTCCACAAACATACCAAACTAGAGTCTGCCTCAGGGCCTTTGCACTTGCTGTTTCCCTTTACTTAAGAGTCTCACATGCCTGGCTCCTTCTTGTTATCCTTCTTTGTGGCTCAGCTCAACCCCACCCTCATCCTAACTCCCAGTTTAATGTAACCTCCTTCTTAGCACCCTTCTTCATCACATCACCCCATTTTCTTCATGGCACTTATCACTACCCAATATGTTCTTGCTAATTTGTCTAATGACTGTCTCCTATGCTAGACACTGGGCTCCCTGAAGACAGGGGCTTTGTGTATCTTATTCAAGCATGAATTCCCAGTGCCTGAAACATAACGGCTGGTGTGTAACCCTACTCAATAGTTGAAAAATGGAAGGATCTGGACTTAGGAAAAGCAGTGACAGAATGACACCTGAAAGAACTTTAGTGAAGGTCTCTTCCTTTCTGAAGCTGGAAGATGAAGTCCCCCCAAAAGAAAGGGACTTGCCCAAAGTCACAGGGTAAGAACCAACGCCAGGTTCTTTCCTCCCGACCACCCTGCCAGAAAGAGACACCATGGCTACTTGTGAATCCCACGGTTCGGATTTAAGTTCAAGGTCTACTACTTGCTAACTGCGTAAGCCTGGGTAAGCTAACCTCCCCAGACCTCTGTTTTCTCATCTGTAAGATGGTGCTATTAAGAGAACTGCTTTCCTGGGGTTTTATAAAGACTAAAAAAACAAGATCATGTGTGTTGTTGTACTTCACACAGTGCCTGGCCCATAGAAAAGTGCTCAATCAATATTAGTTATTACTACTTTCCAGAGCCAAGGCAGAATCAAAGCCTGAGGTTGGGGTGAGGGTGGGGTCCACTGGATCCTCTGGAGAAGGTCCAGCCTGTGCCCCAGTGGAGCAGGAAGCCACTGGTCTCTGGTCGAGTCTAAGCTTGCTGGCCCAGCCACAGGCTATTCTGGTAAGTGGCGAGCAGGCGCTTGTCTGGGGTGGGGCCTCTCGTTCTTGGCTCCCAAGACTCAGAGAAAAATCTGCATGCGGGTGAATGTGCACATTTGCAAGAGAGCACACATACATACTTAGGAGGCATTTTTCAATAGCTGTATGGGTGCATTAATTGTATGTGCCTGCTTGACAGAATGAATATGACAGGAGCAAATAAATTGGGAGCTGTGGGGCTTGCGTGTGCACAGGTGTGAGCACAGGTGTGGGGACCCTTTTAGGATATACGTCTGAATCAAATCTTCCTCCTTGTAACTCTCAACCCCATTTCGTAGTTGGGGACAGCAGCAGAAAGTGGCTTACAACACACATTTCTGGCTGTGTGAGCTTGGGCAGGTGGCTTACCCTCTCTGATTTTCATTTCTCTATAATATCATGTTAAGAATGAAATTAGTTAACATACATTAATGCTGAATATAGTATGTGACACAGTTTTCAACAAATATTACCAAGTACTATTACTTTTAGCAGCCAGCTCATACTACTGACTGCTGAGTTTGTAGGTAATGAAAACTCTCAGATGTATTATCACACCATCCCCAATCCATTCTTGCACAGGCTGATTTTCTCCTACTAAATGCCATAGGGCTTTAATGAGACCATGATGCATTTCTCCCCGTGCCTGAGCTCCCTGCTTCCGCGTCTTAGAATCTAGATTCTAACATTCAGAAACGGTGGTTGTGACATCTGCGTCTTTATCCAAGTCATTGATAAAACTCTAAGCACAAATGGGAGGAACGATGCTTGGAGATCTTCCCTCGATTTTTTGGTTAGTGTCTCCAAGTGCACTTCTGGAATGAGTCATCTCAGAATACAGAGCTCCCTTTCACTGGGGAGTCCAGGAAGAGTCTGGGGGGCCACCTGTGAAAGATGTGCTATGCTAGGGGGATATATGTCCTCGGGGGAGACGAGAAAAGCTCAAAAGTCCCTTCCAACTCATACAGGTATGATTCTTTGGCCTGGGCAGCCCTGTGGTCTCTATTAGACCCTAAATGAGCCCTCAAAGGAAGCGAAGGGGGTTCCTCTGGCTGTGGATGAGGCTTGCACACTCGCCGAAGCTTGCTCTGTGGTCCGCGTAGAAAGCCAACCTGGCTCTTGGGAGACCTGGATCTAATGTCATTTCTTCCCTATCTGTCATTGGTCAAGTCAGTCACCTAACCTCTGTGGACCTCTTTCTTCCTCTCTAAATGATGTAGCGCATGTTGGGTGAAGGGGCTGGAATGGATCCGTGATTTCAAACCCCTCTATTGCTTTCCGGGGCAGAATCTCCTTTTTCCTAATGAAATTGTCCCTGGAAACCTACCTGTAAATAGATAAAAGCAGAGCTGCATTGTTAGGAGCGGGGATGGAGGCCTAGGACCTGCCCCCAGGTTTGTCTCTCACCCCCGCTGGGGAGCACAGGTTTGAAAAACTGGATAGATGGCCTCTAGGAGCTCCTCCAGATGTGACAAGCTGGGGCTCTGCTATTCTAACATCCTGTGTCCTGTCATAAAACGTCCTAAGACATATAGCTGGATGTGCTATGATTCTTTTTAGTTTGTTTTTTAAAAAAAGTTTTTTTAAATGTTTATTTATTTTTGAGAGACAAAGGGAAGTGCAAGTGGGGGAGGGGCAGAGAGAAAGCAGGCTCTGAGCTGTCAGCACAGAGCCCAACACAGGGCTCGAATCCACGAACCATGAGATCATGACCTGAACCGAAGTTGGACGCTTAATCGACTAAGCCACCCAGGTGCCCCTAGATGTGCTATGACTCTAATGCACTATGATCTATATTTTTAATGGTCCATGTGGAGTGACTTTAGTCTTCAGTTCTAGAAGTCTATGTCTCTGTGACTAATTCTGTCCCTTCTTTGGGGAACCAGATGTACTCGGAGGAATTCAAAGCCAAAGCAAACTCCCACTAAAGAATCTTTTACCAGATTTCTTCAAACTGTCAGGCTTTGTTTCTGACAATGGACCAGTGCTGACATCCTCCCTCATGGCCCAACACCTTCTCTTCTCTTAGACATGTCCCAGATGTTCACTAGTAGCCCACATAATACTCCTAAGAAACACATCTACCCTTTTACTCCCACTTCTCAGATAAAGAAAACTGAGATTTGCACAGCACACCCAAGGCCACCCAGAAAGGTGGTGGCTGAACTGAAAATAGACGGCCAAACTTCCTAAACCTGAGTACTCAGGATTTCCTAGGCTGTAGGAAGAAGCAATGGGATAAGATATTGTTTAAAGTTTGGAGAGCCATTCATGAAAGAAAGAGTCACCAGATTCATTCCTCTGGGTTGGAGAATGTCCACACTCCCCCCAAAATCCAAATGTAAAATTACTGTGGATTCGGGTGCCCTTGGTAAGTATTTTCTGACCCCAATCCCCTCCCCTCCACTGTGTCTGCCTCAGGCATCAGTGTTAGGGCTGACCCTTGTGGCTCTTAAGAAAGAATTCTCTAAGTATATTCTATTTGTGACAAGGGTTTAAATGGGGGGAGGGGAGGGATAGGAGGGTTTGTGCCTTTGAACCAGAATTAAAATTATAAGTGAAAGAATATTGCGATTCCAGACGCCTGCTAGTCATGAAGTCTTTAGCTACTGAATTTATTTTTTTCTCTTAGTAGTAGGGAGCCATAGGAGGATTTTGAGCAGAAGCAGGCCCAGAAGAGAACTACATGCTGAGAAGAGTAATCTGATATCAGATCAAAAGGGAGACTTTTCCATTCAAGACTCCCACTCTGGTGTGGACTGGGCTTGAACACTAGCTCTGTATTAGGTTGAGCCAACTGGAATTCCCTGTGGGTAGATAAGCTTGATTTATTTCTCAGAAACTTGGATGAACCCTTGAGTCATTCGCTAGTTTGTAGGCAGCCACTGCTGGGTGCTCGTCTAACAGAACAAGTCAAAGAACTGGACTCAAGCAGGAAAGGAGCCAGTGGCTTGGGTCCTTGATGGGTTGTGTGATCTTGGGAAGGCCACAGAACCTCTTCTGAGCCTCAGTTTGTCTGTCTGTAAAATGCAAATAATAATAACTACTCCTACCTACTTCCCAGGGCTGTAGGGGAGACAGATAATATGAGAGGTGAAAGCCCAGGCAGGAAAGACGCAGAGTAACACCTTATTAGGACCAATAATGGCTTGGTAAATGGCAGCCCAAACCACCAGTGGACCTAGAGGCTTTTAGATGAGTTGTAAAAGGCCAGGCCTGCCAAAGCCTGAAATTAGAAGGCAAAAAGAACTGAAAAAGGAAGTCCTCACCTAGGACATGGATGGAAGGGGCTGGGACTGGGGACCCCTTCTTTATTAGTATTCCGATATTATTACTAATAACAAATACTCATGTCTATATGTACTCTGTAAGTTTAAGAAAAAACCTGTGTGCATTATCTCACTTGGTTTTGAGGGAAGGGGTGCAGTACTGGAAAGAATTAATAGTTAAGAAAGTGGGCTCTGGAGTCAGATAGACCTGCTTTCAAACCCCAGCTCTACCACTCACCAGCTGTGTGACCTTGGACAGTTATGCACCTCTCTGGTCCCAGTAAAAGGGATAGGTATAAGTACCTACCTCGTGGAGCTGTTGAGAAGGCTGAATGAGCCAATGGATGGCAAATGCCCAGCGCTGGACTCCACTCGGTACAAGTTAATCATTGTACTGATATCACCACTCTTCCAACACTTATTATGACCCTCGCTTTCTAAATGAGAAACTAAGGGCCAGATCATTTGAAAGCTCTGCCCAGGTTCATCCACGTAATAGGTGGGGGACTCAAGTGCCAGTGAAGAATTGGAATCCACATTCTAAAAAGAGAGACCGGAGAGGACTGGTGTAGCTGCAGCTGATTCTCTAGAGCAACATTCTCCAACAGAACTTTCTGCGATGATGGGAATATTCTGTGTCTGAGATGTCCACTATGGGAGCCACTAGGCACGTGTGGCCATCGAGCCCTTGAGGTGTGGCTGGTACAACTGAGGAACTGAGTTTGTAATTTTATTTAATTTAAATTTGAATAGCCACATGTGCCTGGTGGCTCCTGTATTGGCCGGCTTAGCTCTGGAGAGTATGACGCAGGAGCCGGGAACCGAGGATGCTTGGGGCTCAGAGGAGGACCCAGGTCCACCTATCTGGTCAGCACAGTGGGCATACCCAGGGCCCGCGGTATTTTTGGGGACCCATGAAAATGTTTTAATTTCTATTAAATTCAGAAGAAAGCAAGCAATCTTTCAGGTTGAAGAAAATGTTTCCTTTTCTAAAAATATATTTATCTTTATACAAATATTGCCATAAGATGCAATGTCTAATATAATGCCCAGGACCCTTGAAAGTCATAAGATGACCCAGGGGAGATGGATATTTGAAGGAAACAAGGGGCTTCCACGCACCTGGGTTTTAAGGACGAAAAGGGACAGAGTGGGTAAGGATGAGAAAGTGTTTTGTTATTGGGCCTCTTCTGCCAAAGTCACTCATTCAATGCTTATCTACTGAGGGCCTACTCTGTGAGGGCATTCTAGAACAGAAGACAAGACAGGAGAGGTCCCTGCTTTTGTGGGGTTCTATTCTAGTGGCAGAGAGAAAGAGATGACACATTCAGGTGGTCAGGGGAGCCTTACATGACAAGGTGACATTTGAGCTGGTGGGGGGGAAGGAGAGGGCCACAAAACCTTCTTGAGAAAGAGCTTCAGGCAGAAAACACAGGCAGTGCAAAGGTCGGAAGGCAGGAACAAGGAGCTCATGCAGACTGACGAGAGGGAGCGAGCACTCTCCAAAGTCATCGCCCCCACCCCTGCCACCCCCAGCCTCCCAGCCACAGAGGTTGTTTCACCTACTGTTCCTCACCAAGACCACTTTCCTAATGGAAGAGAAACCCATTCGTTCCCACATCTCCATCCAAATTGTGAGGCCAGTAGAGTCCAGGAGGGCCCTGCTTCACCCCTCAGCGAAGCATGCTACCACCACCCCCCACCCCCACCCCACCCCCACCCCCACCCCCACCCCCTGTAGCTGTAGGCATGCTAGCGACACTCAATGAGGCCCAGAGGGAGCAAGAGGCCTCTTGGAGTTGCCTATATGGATCCATAGGCTTTATACGCCTTTAAACCAGAGGCATCCCCGGGATCAGTGGGCTCAGGGGTAGAGAAAGGAGGGAAGGAGCCCGGCCCCACGGCTTCTGGGGCCCTCTGGCCAGAGTGGTTTGTAAGGTGAAAACCAGCTCCAGTTCAGCAGAGCATAGGATGATATTTATCATTAGAAGCTTGGGAGACAAGCAGAGGAAAAGAGCATCCCCTCTGGGTTCTACATTCGTGCCTTGGGACAGATCAGGACGTGAGTGTGAACTCAGCCTTGTGGGAAGGCCAGGGGGAACCTTTGATTCTTCCTCCTAGCCAAGAAGGCACTAGGAGGTCCCTATATGGGAGGAGCAGTGGAAAAGGGCTGTCCTGAAGGTCTGGGTTTACGGTGGCTCTCTGGGAGCGAGGGAGGTTGTATTCTGAAGTCATGAGATACTCTCCCAGAGGACTGAAAAGCTTCTTTCAGAGAGTAGAACAAACTGTAGAGGCCAGAATATCCCTGCTACATAGCCTTGTCTAGTGGGTGCTTCCTACAACTCTGATCCAAAGGATTCGTTTGCAAAAGGCTGAGTTTTCAGACATAGAGACACCAAGTTCCAAATTGGGTGATCTTGGATAACTAACTTAACCTCTGTGACTCTGTTTTTCCTCATCTTTAAAAGAGAGATACTAAATGAACCTACCTCAGATAGTTGTTCCGAAGGTTTAACTAATGACATGGTTCATATTAGACATTTAACACGGGGCATGACACCCAGCAATCACTAAATGAATGCCGGCTGTTATTTTATTTATTTTATTTAAAAAATCTTTTTAATGTCTATTCATTTTTGAGAGACAGAGAGACACAGAGCATGAGCGAGGGGGAGGAGCAGAGACAGAGGGAGACAGAATCAGACGCATGCTCCAGGCTCTGAGCTGTCAGCACAGAACCCGATGCGGGGCTTGAACTCACAAACCATGAGATCATGACCTGAACCGAAGTCAGACGCTTAACCGACTGAACCACCCAGGCGCTCCTACCTGTTGTTATTTTAAAACCATCATTATTATTACCTGAAATGGATTAAACAGAGCTGCACTGTGATATCTGTGAGTTGGGGGTGCAGAGCCCTGTCTCCCATTTGTTGCTGCCTCCACCTTCTCAGGCATCTCTGTGAAATTCCCAAGCCTCCTTAGGGCACCGCCTGAAACCTATGAGGAGTCCAATCTATTTATAAAGATGGGAAAACTCTGCCCAGAGAGGGGAAGGTATTGTATTAAATCATGTATGACGTTGGTGGTGCACCTGGCACCAGGACCCAGTCTCCCTGCCACAGGCTCTTTGCACTGACCAAGTTGTTCCCCTCGACCCAGCTTTTCTCCCAACCCGGAGGCTCCTTGGGAACCCACAAGGTCACCGTCCTCCTACTCACCAGCCAGAAGAAGACCACAGGGGGAAGGAGCCAGGCCTTGGGGTCAGACCTGGCCTCAATCCCGCCTCTGCTTGCATCGGCGGGCATGGCTTTGTCTATCTGAGCCTCAGTTTCCCCGTTTGTGACATGGAAATAGCAGGGCTTACCTCATGGAGGATTTAATGGGCTTCTGCATGGAAAACGTTTAGCACAGTGCCAGGCACACAGAAAGTAGCTAATGTTGTTACTATTATTAATTACTCCCGTTGTAAAATTACAGTAATGCTATTACTATTACATCAGGTGTTCAAAAAGCACGTGTGAAACGTAGAAGTTATTCTCTGTGTACTGATCCCTGCCGATGTCTCAGGGGCTCCTTGCCAAAACACACTTTACACAAACATGCAAACACACACACACGCACAGCCCTGTGGGTCTTTGTGACATCCCTTCTCTACTTACAATGATCCGTAGCAAAGCTCAAGCAGCATCTTGAATAGCATCAAAATAATAAGAATAACTTCTATTCCTGTCACCCTTTTCCCCGTAACAGGTGCAGAGAGCTAATAGATGTGATGTCATTCAGAGGTTGAGGGGGCAGTGGGGCAGGTGTGAGGTGGCAGTGAGAACAGAAGGTAGAGAATGTTGTGGACACAGCACAACAATATGCATTTCTATCCTTTCCCCTCTGCCATTGACATGTGGGGGTGGCCTCTCTGGGCCAGACCCTATGTGATCTGTATAAGGAGGCCATTCAGCATTGCCCCCCTCTCTTTCCAGGACACAACAAGCTACCTTCCCCAGGATCTAGCAGGCCGTGTAGCCACCAGTGAAATGAGTCCTGTTCCCCTTAGCTGGCTCTGAGATGCTGCTAGGAGGAAGCTTCTGGTTGTTCCTTGTGCATGATAACTGTCAGCCACCTGTGACCACTCCCAGCCAGGTCTGCCTCTAACTCGAGCACCCCAGGGGTGTGGAGGCTACTGTCAGGGCCACATAGCATGGTGGTCACGGGCTCAGGCTCTGGCCTAAGGCAGCCTGCTTTTGAGTCCTACCTGGGCCCATTGCTGGCTGTAGGACCTGGAGTAAACGATTGAACCTGACCGAGTTTCAGTGTCTTCACATAGAATTGGAGAAGGTAATCACCAGGCTGTAGTGGAGGCTCATTTAAGAAGTGCCTGAGACAACCTGCAGGAAGGTCCACTCATGAGCCCACACTGCGGACCCTGTGGGGAAGATGAGTCTCCACTCCTTGGTGTCAAGAGTCTTTGGTAACCTGCAGAGGGCCAAGCAAGGGTCCCAGTGGAGCCCCTGAGAAAACTCCCTCATTTTATGGGACCTCGACTCGTCCATCTGGGAATTGGGACTGGTCCCTGCTCTCCTGCCTTAGTGGAGTTACCCCTCCACTGAGCTATTGTCAAACGACTCCCCTAGAGTGGTGAGGTGTAGGGACTAGGAAATGCTTACAGAGCGACAGACACCGGTCCCAGCTGACATTTACTGAACATGTACTATGTGGTAAGGCCCTGCAGTAAGCACTTGGCATGCATTATCACTTTTAAACTCACTCACAGCAACCCTAGAATTCTCTTCCTTGTGTACAAAAGGTACATGAGACTCAGAGAGGTTACCCAACTTCCAATTCACACAGCTGGCATGTGGCCGCAGCAGGATTAAGACTCAGATCACCTGTGTGTCTAACAGTTTCCTGGCCTGCCTCCCCATTCATTCCCCGGGGACTGGAAATAGCACTTGGGAGAGGGGAGGGGTCATATAACCATGGGTCCTCTTAGCCTAGCAAACACAGATTCTCAGCAAAGGCTCTGTCTCCAGACCATTCCCTGGGGCCTGGCCTGGCCTCGCCATGCTGTCTGTCCAGCCCAGTCCAAACCCCGCCGAACAGAACTGCCTGGAACAAAGCGGGCAGGCGGGCAGGCCTCAGCAGGCCGGGAGCGGCACTCTGGCAGTGGGGCATGACAGGCAGTTCCGCTGTCTGAGGCCCCTGTCAGTGCAGTGAAGCTGGCTGGACCTGACTGCCGGGCTGGAGGCATGAAAGGGTTTTAGGGATGTGAGCATCAAGGTGCATGCTAATGAGATGCTAAGCAGCCTCTGCAGGCAGGCTCCTGGCCACGCCCTGGAGTTCCACACTCAGGCCCCCTTGGCTCTGTCCACACAGATTCCTCTTTCCCCCCTTCCCCTTTCCCCTCTTCCCCACGTAACTCCGTGCTCCACTCAGTCATTCAGATAGGCCTGGCCATTGAATTGACCCAGGGGTTCCCACCATTGGGAATCCCCTAAGGGGGTGGAGGTGGGGGTAAAAACACATATTCCCAGCCCCACCTCAGATCTACTAAACAAAATCATTAGGGGTGGGGCTCAGGAATAGATGTTTAACAAGTTTTCCCGGGGTGATTTTGGTGAGGCTGGTGTTTGGGATCTGCTGAACAAGGTCATCTCTTCTTTTAGGGTCTTATGTTCTACCACGCCTCCTTTCAAAGTGGATAGCCCATAGGTGGCCCTCTCCTAGGCGCCAGTGGAGAGGGATGGGGAAGAGAGGAAAAGACAGTAAGCTCATAAGAAGTGCTTCTCAAATGTCAGTGTGTTAAAAATCAGAGCCACATCTCAAGAAGTCTGATTTAGTAGGGCTGCAGTGGACTTAGAGCACATGCTTTCCCCTGTAGGTGGTCTGCTGACCACACTGGGGGAACACTGGCCCTCAGGCAAAGCAGACACAAGGGTATCTCTAGAGTCAAATAGAAGAGCAGACAGGAGAGGGAAAGCAGCAGGTCTGATTCCCGTGTCTGACTTGCACCTGAGTCTCTGAATCTGCAAATCTGTCTGTGCATCAGCATCTCAAACCCCAAAGGCAAATGTTTATCATCCTATGGTCAGGTCTATCTATCTCTTGAATAGAGACTCAACCCCATGATCCATGTTCTACATGCAGTAAATTGAACTAAACTTACAAATAAAAGGGTTCTATCCACATATGTGTACCTTATGACCCAGCAATTCCACTCTTAGGGGACACAACAGAAGTGCGCACGTATATTCACCAACAGACTCGCACAGATTGTTCCAAGAAGCACTATTATAATAGCCCTACGTTAGAAATAACCTGAAGGTCCATCAAGGGCAGAATGGATACGTAAATGGTAGAATGGTCATATAAGGGAATACTATGTATCAGGGGAAAGGAAGTATTGCTCTGGGAAATGCTACAGAGGAGTCCCACTCACATACTGTGGACTGAAGGCAGCCATATGCAGAAGACGACACACTGTACTCTTCCAACTACATAAAGTTTAAAAACAGGCAAACTTATCTGTGGATTAGAGTAAGATAAAGTTTCCCTTGTGAGGGGGTTAGTGACTGGAAGGGGCACAAAGGAGGTGTCCGGAATGGTGATAATGTTCTGTTTCTTCATCTGTGAGCTGGTTCGTTTCTGGAAAGTTTATTGGCCCATACACTTAGGATTTGTGCATTTCTCGTATGCATATTGCACTTCATTAAAAAGTGTTCTAAAAATGCTAGTAAAGGGCTTCCAAGAACTTTTAATAAAAGGGAAGACATCGAAATAATAAAAGCATTCTGACCGTGGCACATTGCGCGGGATTTCATCCCTGTGGGATGTTGGGCTCTTCCTGCCTCAGGAGCCAGGAAGGAGACAGTTGTCAGAAACCAAGAAGCACGGGAGCTCTGCCAGGGCATACCTGGACTGTGGAACACCAAGGTCTCAGCAGCTTCCTCCCCCCACCCCCACCTGGCCCGCCCTCCACTAACCGCAAGGGCAAGGCAAGCCCGCTTTCCGCTGGGTTCCCAGGCTCAGCTGAGTCCCCATTCATTGGGGTTTACTTCACTCAGCATTTTTCTGTCCTCGGAGCAGTTTTCCGGTTCCTTCTCTTATTTGATCCCCTCAAAGACCCTATGAGGGGAGCGAAGAGTATTTCCATTTTTATAGATAGAGAAGTTGAGACCCGGGGGGGGGGGGTGTCAAAAGATTTGGTCAAGGTCATACTGCCAGCAAGTGGCCCAGTCAGGACTCAAGCACAAGGCTTCAGATACCGAGTCCAACATTTCTTTGGCTACACCACAGAGGGGCTCTTCCCAGTAATAGTCGTGCTGACTGTAGCGTCTCCACTTAGTGAACATGTGCTATGGACGTCAGAGCCCTTCAACAACCCAACGATGTAGTTACTATCATTGCATCTCTATCTGACAAGTGAAAAACCTGAGGGCCAGAAAGTCCAAGTGCCTTGTCCAAGGTCAACAGCCAGGAAGATGGAACATAGATTGGAAAAAATCGCCTCTCCAAGTTGAGTCCAAGCTCTGAAACACTAGTTTAGTGGTTGCCAAACCCAGCTGGACCTCACCTGAGTTCCACTGGAGCTTGTAAAAATACAGATTCCCTGGCCCCACCCCCAGATCCCACATTCTAGTGCTGTAGACGCTGGATGGGGCTGAGGGATCTGTATTTTTAAAAGCAGTCCTAGGCATTTGGGAAACTCAGCCCTAAACTAGGCTGCCACTGAAATACGACGGTAAAAATAAAACAACTTGAAGGTAAAGTTTAATTTACAACTTCCAAATTAACTCACCGAGCCTCTTGAATAATTAGAGGTCTCCTAACGATGATACACCGCTGCGCGAGGAGGTATTTGACAACAGCCCAGCTGGCTGGATAATCACTATGTTTGTGTGTGTGTGAGGGGGAGGGTGTAGTGACTGGCAAGGAGCATCAGGAGGGCTCTGGGGGACGGGAGGGGGGCGGCTGGTGGTGTCTGCATTTGCTCTGGTTGCTGACCAGCATCGTTGTGTTCACTTTGTAAAATTCATCAAGTTATAACTTACAATTGTTGATGCACCTTGCTCTTGAATGTTTGCGAAAAGGAAAAAAAGAGTACAGAGACACCGTGTAGGGAATCTTCACAGAGTAGAGACTTATACTAGGTATCTAATAGGGTTCTTTTAATTATAGGCTTCCAAGAGTCTGAGATTCTAGGATTTGAATTTTCCAAGATGCTATGATGCTGTTGAACCAATTCTCCAGACTTCAGGAGCCTCCAGATCTGTAATAGTAGCTTATGTTTAATGAGCCTTTCATTATGTCCTGGCTAATATGCTAAGAAGCTTTATATGAACAGGCAGCAGCCCTGCGAGGTAGATGGCATTATACATCCCTGCACCCTCCGAGAGGTGACGTTATGTGTCCAAGGTCAGAGGCATAGACAGCGGTACAGCCAGAACTGGAGGAAGAGCACCCTGACTCCTGATCTCATGCACCCAGCCATGGTGCAGCACTGATACCAAGGTCTGCCGCTTCCCAAAGTGAAGCTCCCGGGCATCGAAAGCGATGCATTTTGTGCCATGTAGTCTTGCATTTGCAGAGAGGACCCAGAGAGAAAAGGATGCCACAGGCACAGACAGCAGCTCTGACCTGGGACACGTGAGCACATGCACACTAACATTACCCCACCGCTGGCATGCACGATCCCGCCCAGCCTGCACCCAGGCCAACTGCTGTGGGCGCTGAAGCCGAACAGGAACTGGAAAATGGAGAGGTCTCCATTGTGGCCTCCCTGCCCCCAGCCAGGGGACAGACAGGTGCCTCCCAGGAGCCACTCCAGTCTCCAGGATGGAAAAAGACTCAGGATCGGGAGAAGGGGAGGGATTTCTCTCTTCCCCAGGCTCCAGACTGGAAAATGTTTAAGGCATCACCTCTTTCAGAAGGAGATGAATTTTAGGAAATACTTTGTTAATCAGTGGGAGTATCAGGCATGTGCTTGCCCAAAGGGGAGACAACAAAATACTCCAATCCCCTTCCTCAAATTCCTACTCTTCCCCACTGCCAAGGCACCCTTCAACTTAACCTCCCTCAACACCTCTAATATTTACAAAATAAAAGCCATGCTGCTCTGATGATAAAACAGAAGTCCTTCTGTTTTAAACAGACATATGAAAATATGTTCAGATGCAATTATGTATCTGGGATTTGCTTCAAAATAATCTGATGAGGGAAAAGGTGGTGGAGGAAACACAATTGTTGAAGCTGGGTGATGGTTTTTAATTTTTTAATGCTTATTTTTGAGAGAGAGAGAGACAGAGCACAAGTGGGGGAGGGGCAGAGAGAGAGGGATACACAGAATCCGAAGCAGGCTCAAAGGCTCTGAGCTGTCAACACAGAGCCCAACGTGGGGCTCGAATTCATGGATGGTGAGATCATGACCTGAGGCAAAGTCGGACACTCACTCGACTGAGCCGCCCAGGCGCCCCAGTTTGGTTTTGTTTTACTCTTCTTTTGTATGTTTCGAATTCCCCATTAAAAAAAAAATCATATATAGGGACACCTGGATGGCTCAGAGAGTTAAGCAGCTGATTTCGGCTCGGGTCATGATCTCATGGTCTGTGGGTTTGAGTCCTGTGTCGGGCTCTGTGCTGACAGCTCAGACCCTGGAGCCTGCTTTGGATTCTGTCCCCTTTTCTCTCTGCCCCTCCCCCACTCACACACACACACTCTCTCTCTCTCTCTCTCTCTCTCTCTCAAAAATAAATAAACATAGAAAAAAAACCTTTTTTAAATCATGTATAAACTACATTGGAAAAAAAGCCATACTTCTTGGCCTGTCACATAAGGCCTTTGATGACCTGGCCCCTTCCTACCTCTCAGTGCAGGTCTCCCAACTGTTCTCCGCCCAGCTGACGGTTTCCCGCACGCACCTGCCGCGCCTTGACACATGCTACTTTCTCTTTCTGAATTGCCTTTCTTACTTTTGGTTCCTTATGTAAGCCTTATTCAGACTTCAAAACTGATGTTTAGTGCCAGCTCCTCCAAGAAGGCTTCCTTCATTGGCTCTGTAACTGGGCTGACTATCACTCCTCTGGGCCCTCATTCCAGTCTGAGTTTGCCTGTATTTTGCTACCCACCTCAAGGTATTAAATTGTCCATTTATAAGCCTGCTTCCACCAACGGCGAATCTCTGGGGGCCTGACACATTGTAAGCGCCCATGAAGTGTACTGAGCTAAGTGAGGAGGGAAAAGGAACTGTGTGACGGAAAGGAAGTAGCTTAGCTTTCCTGAGTGTCTCTTGTCTCCACACCCGGAAAACAACACTAGCAACAACAAGGGAGGCGCTACAGGGTAAACGGCTGCTGACCTGCGGGGCGGTTATGCAGACTAGAAAGTACACATGACAGGCTGGCGACAGGCACACGGAGGGGTTGGTAAATGAGAACTCTCTTCTTCTTGTTTGAATCCCATGCTCAGAAATGGCTCCCTGTTGGGGCGCCTGGGTGGCTCAATCCGTGGAGCCTCCGACTTCAGATCAGGTCGTGAGTTCGAGCCCCGCATCAGGTTCTCTGTTGTCAGCGTGGAGCCTGCTTCATATCCTCTGTCTCCCCTTCTCTTTCTGCCCCTCCCCGGCCAAAATAAATAAACATTAAAAAAAAATGGATTCCTGTCGGCTGCACAATGACCCAGGACACCATTGCAAACTGGTGACTTTAGGCAAATAGCCAAAATCTACGGTTGCATCTGTAAAACGGGACCACTGATTCTTGTAGACTTCAGGGAACTCCTGAGGACCCTTCCGGTTGTACAATTCCAGACACCTGCCAACTTGGTGGCAATAGTGATGGAGTGGTGCTCGGGCACGTACGTGTGCCTGTGGGTATGTGTGTGTTGCTGGGTGTTGGGGAAGGGGTCTGATTGATGAGGTTTATGTTGCCTGTCCCCTGAAAGGCAACTAACTCGAAGTCTAGTAATCAACTTGGTTATTGATCCCACATTGCCTCCTGGGGGCGTGGGGATGATTCATTGTCCTCCTAGACTGACGACCCGCATGGGAAGCAATCCCCTCTCCTGAACGGACTCGGCAGAGAGAGGCGGAGGAGTGCAAAAAGGTCTGTGTAGGAGTCCCGCCCTCCCCACTCGCTTGCTAAGTGACTTCAGCCAAGTCCTCAGCCTTCTCTGGGGAGGCTGCAGGGGCTCCATCTGTCTGATTCGATGATCTCTAGGGATCTTTCCACTCCCCACTCTTAGTTATCTGCAGCTGGGTCAGGCTAATGCTTCGTCCCTCTAAGTGACAGGTCTCCGCTATGAATTAGAAATGAAGATTCATTAGCTGTCTCAGCAGACATTCGATGAGCTTCCCTGATTGGCCAGGCACCATGCTAGACACGGATGCCAGAGAGGTGAGCAACACTTAGTAGGAGCCAGGAGCAGGAGACAAAAACACAGATAACTAATAACCACAACTGTGACTTGTCTTACGAAGGAATACTTCAGGGTCCTGTGAGATGGTGTCCACCCAGGGGAGGCACAAGGAGCTAAGTAATTGATGACTGCAAACATAGCGAATAAGGCCCTGTGTGCTTCGTGCATAACCTCATTTAAATATCACCTTCAGTCGCTGAGAAAAGGACTATCATTAGCCCTATTTTTCAAATAAGGAGACTGAGCTTTAGAGAAGTTGAGGCCCAGGTCACACAACTAATAACACCCAGGATTTGGACCCACACTTTTCTTTATAGGCCTGTCTAGAGACCCCATTATAATCGTAAGCATCATGACCATTAACCATAGAAACAGTAGCATTGAGATTCTGGGCCAGCTAAGCTTGTGCTGGGGACCCAGGAAGCATGGAAAATTTCCAGAGGCTCTGCCCCATCCAATTCTGAAGGAGCCCAAAGGGTAGGGCCCATCCAGGGGGTACAAAGGTCCCTGATTGTGCCAAGAGCATTGCCTGGTTTTCTTTAAGACATGGCACTTGCCCCACATTCTCTCTTACCTACCTGGCCAGCAGCAGTGCCAACACCATGGCCTGTCACAGGGCAGCTGGAAAGAAAACTTCTAGACCGGGGTGAGTTCATTTGTGCCCAGGGAAGAATGTGCAGGGAGCAGAGCATAGCAGCCCAACTCACAGAGGACTGGTGTAGAGAG
Source organism: Cryptoprocta ferox (assembly GCA_028646485.1). NCBI lineage: Eukaryota > Metazoa > Chordata > Mammalia > Carnivora > Eupleridae > Cryptoprocta > Cryptoprocta ferox. Next base: position 103,161,485 of record CM053572.1, on the reverse strand, counting down.
AGCCTGGCAGCCCCTCCCCATAGAAAGCACAGCCACAGCTGACACATAGAGGCTGGAGAATGTCAGTGTCCTTCTGGGTCTGGTCCCCTGAGTCGTTAAGGAGGCCACTAAGCATCATAGAATCAGAGCAGGGTTCCAGGGAGAACTTGACTCCCTCTAGCTCCTCTTCCATTTTACAGATGAGAAAACTGAAGCCTGGGGAGCTCCTGGCGGGGGGGGCGGGGGGTGCGTCACTCTTGTGCTCTATCTGGCTAGCCAATGTGCACACAGCATCTCCCTGCCACGGTGTAACCTGTGCTCCCTGAAGAGCCCTGGGGGAAACATGAACTTGGCCCTGGCTTCCTCACCTGCAAAAGAGCTGATCATTCCTGCCCTGCATAACCAACAGGCTTACTGGGGGAAATCAGTGAAGAATGGATCTTAACACTACTCTAGCCACCTTTATTTTATGTGGAAGGAAATAGCCCCAGAGAGGTATGGAACTGTCTTAGGCCACACAGCCTGTTGAGTTACAGAAATACGAATAATGAAATTCTCTTTCCATCTTCCCTGCTTCAAAAACTCACAATTTCCAAAAGACCATGCACACTCAGCCCAGTCCCTGAATGCAGGAAGCATCCCGGAAATATCAACAGTAATAATAACTATTCGTAGTGTTCTGCATGCAGGGCACTGTTAATCTGCCCAGGCTTAGCTCCCCATCTGTAAAAGGAGCCCTGAGCCTGCTTCTCGACCTCCCTCCTGTGTCCTGAGCCCAGGCCACCAGCTCCACAGAGTGGCTGGGGACAGAGCAGCCCTCCTGAGCCCTTGGCAAACCCCAGCATACTCTGCTGCTCCCAGTGTCGGGGCATACAGCACACCCTCTCTCCAGTGGAGGGCTGAACCCTGGCTGGGCGGCTCTGTTCAGCGTTCCACTCCAGCTCTCCTGCCTCCAAAGATAGGCATCAGATTCCTGTTTCCCCCAAGAAAGGGGAACAGGGCTGCCCCCACTAATCCCCCCGGGCTGCCTCTGATGCCTCTCACAGCCTTTCACAGCCCCTAGGGATGGTGAGCACCCTCATTTTACAGCCAGGAGAGCTGAGGTTGTAGTCAGAGTGCCTCAAGAGTCACTCAAAGGCCAGGGCTGGCCAGATTATCCGACTGTCCCTTAGGTCCTCCTTCCCTCCTCCACACCAGGTGGCTTTGTCTGTAATAGGACCCCTCTGCCCCCCTGGACACACACAAGAAGCCAGCACCTCTTGGCTCCTTGGCCCCAGGACGCCCCTCCTAAAACCACAGAGGAAAATGTCCCCACATGCCCCCTTAAGGATCATCCCAAGCACAGACTTCCATTCTTCCAAGGACATGAGTCCAACTTTCTAAACGTGCAAATATGACCTTGCTCCTCCGTGAGATCAAAGTCCCAGCCTTGTCCATTCCCAAGCCCCAGCCCCCAGCCCCCAGGCCTGGGCTGGCTACATCTCTGGGGTCGCTTCTTTCAGTATACCTAGGTGCCCCTGTCCTACCCCACCGTGCCTGCCCCAGCCATCTCCTGGCCCCGTCCTCACCTGCAAAGGGCACCCACACACACACACCTGCTCTGAGACAGAGCACAAGAATGGATTCGCTTTGCAACCCCCTCTCCCAGCCTCCCGTCCTCCAGCAGGCCTTACCTATGCCCTTCAGGTAGGGGAGGGTGCCCCGGGCTGGGCTGCTGGTCTGGAGCCCTTTCCACAAGCACCAAGCTGACAGGCTCCAGAGGGAGGTGCAGAGACTCAGAGCAGGAAAGCCCACACCACGCACTCCCAAAGAGGCTGCTGAGAAAGTTGGAGTAGGTGTGTCCCAGCCCAGGAGGAGGAGGAGGAAAAAGGAGGTGGGAGAATTGAGGCGGATCATCCTCTCCTGCCAGCTCCCTGTCTCACAGAGAGGGAGGGAGGAAGCCAACTGGTTTGTGGCCCAGAACTCACAGTGGGGAATCGAGTCATGGAAAATGACGGCTGGAAAGTTGCTGAGAAATCAGGCCCATCTCCACCTCCCTCCTCGGGTTTACAGAAGGATAAACTGAGGCCCTAGGCAGGTAATACTCACCCAAGAACACACAGAGACCATGAGGGGACTGGGGAAGCCCTCAGTCAGGGCTCCCCACAGTCCTCCCTGACACGCAGCTCTGAGATCCCCCCAGCCTCCCAGGCCCAGTTCAAAACCCTGGCATTGCCACCCACGAGCTCAGTAACCTTAGGTGAGTTACTGAGTCTGAACCTCAGTTTCCTTTTTTGAAAAGATGGAGATAATAATAACTCCTACCTCGGGAGGCTGTAATGAGGATCAAAAGAAGATAAAGGTTAAATGGAAGTCACTTCGCAGAAAAGTCTCCCATAAAAGGTAATCTTCTTCTTACTGTTATTAGCTGTGACTTTCTCCATAAGCGACTTAATCTCTCCAAGCTCTGGTTGCTCCATCTGTGAAATGGGAGTAAGAATAAAACAGGCTTCATAAGGTTGTGCAGATTCATGGGACAGATAATGTATGTAAAGTGCCAAGCACAGTGTCTGCATCTCGCTGGGAGGCAAGACATCTTAGCTCTGGTACGTTTTATGGGGTGCCTCTCTGCTCTGGCTCCCCAGATGTCTCAAGTGTGCTCCCTGTGTTGAGAACCAATGTTTTAAGGGAAGGGAATAAAAGCCAGACAGGAATTAGCCCTCCACCCTCTCTCGCTGCCATGCTTTTTAGTTCTAGAATGTAATCATTTGCTTGTTTTGTGTGAGGCCCTATACCTACACTTTTCCGGGGGCTGCACCCGGTGCCGAGGACACAGAGGTAAATGAAATAGTTCCTGCCCACTCCCTGGAGCTCAAAATGGCCCTGCAAACCATCTCTCCAACCTTCCCACCCAGGGACTTGCATCCCCTCTGCAGCTTCCCTGGCGAAAAAGGGAAGTTTTTGCTTGCACACCTCTGATTGTAGGGAGCTCATTACCTCCCTCCGCAGTCAGGTCTGACTCTTAGTATCTCCACCTGATGTTCAGCTGAGCCCCAACCCTTGAACCTGGTTAATAAACAAGAATTCTACGTCTTGCTTTGCTATTGTTATAAGCTATGTGAGCCACGGCAGATGACTTAAATTGGCTAAGTCTCTGTTTCCTCGTGTGTTAAATGGGCTGACAACTCCTGGGGCTGCTCAGAACAGATCTATTTTCTCTGCCGTGTGACCACACCCAAGGCCTGGTTCTGTGGCTGGGACATGGTTTTCTTAGAAGTTCAGGCTGGACCCTAAGGATAAGTGGAATCATTAAGGTTCTGGTCTTGGTGCTTATGAAGGAGTAATGAGGCTCTTGGCTCTTTCCCAGCTCTCGGAAGGTGTTCATTCATGGAGCTGCTGTAGCCACTATGAGCCACACCCTTGGGGACCTGTCACCAGCATTGTGGACGACCACAGTGCCAAGCAGGCTGTTGTGGTATGTTGCCCAAGACATCCAGAGGAGCAACCCAGCCGGGGAGGGGAGTCTCCCAGGCGTCTCTCCTACAAGCTTCCTCAGCCCTGGGGAGATGCCTGGGGGTATGCAGCGAGAGGGGAGCTCCAGTGGGCAGACTAACCTAGGCAATTATCCACTTGACTGACTGCTGCCCAAGCCTCTGAGTCTGGGCCGATTAGGCATTAACCAGAAGGAGGGTGGTGGGGTGGCCCCTTGAGCCCTTTGACTAGTCATGTGCGCAGTGGCAGGCGGCTGTCTTCCCTCGGATCCCTATCCGGGCCAAGGCTGGCCTCCGGTGTGTCCAGTGCAGGGACAGCCCGCAGCCTGGGGAGGGAAGTGGGGGAGGGATGAGGATTGGGATGGATTGCAGAGCCCGTCACGCCGCTGACACTCTTCCCCTCTGCACTTCCCCTGCCACTCCTGAACCAGGCTCTGGTCCTTCTTCCTTCTGGCCCCAGGACATGACCAGCAGACCTGCTGGCCTCCAGTGCCCCATGCACCATGGGAACTGAGCTCCTCAGTGTCCCCCAAGCATGCTTGGAAAGTTCTCGTTCCTGAGCTCCTGCTCACAGCTTCCTGGACATCTAAGACTGTACCCATCCATCTTGGTACGGCCCATATGCCACCTTCCGTCTGTTAACTCCCCGACCATGCCCCTGACCCCAGCGAGAAGTAATAATAATAACAACAACAGCTAATCTCTATGTCAGCACTCAGCTCAGCACTCCACAGGGATTATCTCATTTCTCTGTACACCACCCTGGTGGATTAGGCACTGTTATCAGACTCTATTTTTCAGATGAAGAAACTGAAGCTCAGAAAAGCTTTAATTACTTGCCCCAGGTCACAGGTCTAGACTAAGCTAAATTTCAAGCTCCCCTCTGTCTGAACTCCTTAACCACTGGGCTGCACTGTCCTGGGTCTGTCCCTCCTCCCTGTAGTCCTCCGACCAAACCTCCCGTGTAACCCTATGTTTTGTGTTCTGCTTCTGTGTGTACCTCTCTTCATTTCAACCCCTGACCCACTCCGTTTTAAACCTCCTCGGGGACAGATCGCTGTCTGACTTAGTGGCTCTCAACCAAGGCTACAGATTGGCATCACCTGGGAAGCTTTTACAAATCCTGATGCCCAGCCTCATCCCAGACCAAGCATACTCTACTCTCTGGGGCTGGACCCGGGACACCCGTGTTTCCTACACAGTACCAGGCATGTCGTAGAATCAAAAGGAATTATGTCTGGGGCTCCTAGGTGGCTCAGTGGGTTATGCATCCAACTCTTGATTTAGGCTCAGGTCATCATCTCACAGTTTCGTGAGTCTGAGTCCCACATCGGGCTCTGCTCTGGCAGCTCAGAGCCTGCTTGGGATTTTTCTCTCTTCCTTTTCCTCTGTCTCTGCCCCTTCCCCACTTGCACTGTCTTTGTCTCTCTCAAAATAAATAAAATAAATAAGCTTTTAAAAAACCCTTAAAAAGTAAGTAAAAGGCGTCACATCTGATTCTGAACCATCTATAGGGACCTCAGTTTCCCTATCTCAACAAAGCAGGTGTTGAACTCTGATCTTGAACTTCTACCTCTGATATTCTAAAATTCTAATATTCTTTTTAAATATTTTTTTTAATGTTTTTGTTCATTTTTGAGAGACAGAGTGTGAGCGGGGGAGGGGCAGAGAGAAAGGGAGGCACAGAATCCAAAGCAGGGTCCAGGCTCTGAGCTGTCAGCACAGAGCCCGATGCGGGGCTCAAACTCATGAACTGTAAGATCATGACCTGAGCCGAAGTTGAGCCCCCCAGGTGTCCCTAAAATTCTAATATTCTTTACAAGCATATTATAGGCTTCTGAAGAGACACCTAGCAAATAGTCTCTGTCCACTGACTTTACCTGCCTGAAGAAAGCTGTGTTCCCCTTGTAGGCTGGGTGAGCTCTTTCTCCTCCCTTCTATGTTTTCCTTTATGGAACAATCCGTGAAGATTGTAGTGGGGCAGAGAGTATAGTGGGGTGGCTGAGCAGTAATAAAATCTCTGACTAGGTGGCAAACTCCAGGGCACCTATAAACTCTGAAAGCACGGATCATATTATTTTCATTTTTAACAGACTGAACACTTTTGATTCCTTTTGGGGCATGCTACAGTCTCGGTTTTCTTCTGTGTAAACCATCAGAGACAGACAGCACATCACAGATGCGTGTGCAGGGTCAGCTGATCAACATGTGGGTTGGCCCAGGGCTGAGGGGTCCCCAGGGATCAGGACTTTCAGTGAGATGACCAGGACAGTCCTGGGGAAACAGGGGTCAGCCAAGTGGAGGGAACTGTGGCATCACATTACTCACAGGTGTTGTGTACCCATAGCAGGTGCCGAGGGAGTGGGGCCCACCTTGGAAGACCAGTCTCGATAGAAGATTCAGCTCATGGGGGACGGTTGGCTGATGGACTGGCCGCTTTAAGACAACATGTCGATGAACTTGAAATGCAAACTGGCATTTCCAGGGTTGGGGTCCCTTCCATCACACCCCATTCTCTCCTGAGAGGGTCACCCAGTAGGATGGGAGTGAGGCAGGGAGACAGGTACAGAATGGAGATGGTGCAGTCTGGGCTATGGACCGGTGGATAGGAAAGGCTCCAGAGGCCTGACTATCAAAGGGACATGATGCCTTTAAGGAGGATGAAGTCATTGGGGGCCCAGGCCACCTGGCTCTGTGAGGGCTGCAGCCTGCAGCCGAGAGGGAGAAGCAGAAGGTGGAAGGCAGGTGGGCCGTGGGGGCTGAGCCTGGGATGTCAGCTCTGCAGCGGACAGATGGGACCCAGCAGGAGTTGGAGCCACCAGCCCTGGCGTTGCCTGGGGTGCTCGGGAATGTAATCAAACACTCAGCAGACCTGCTGGCCATGGGCATCTGGGCACCACCGGGCCCTCCAGCTCATCCTGACCCCCAGCTGGCAGTTCTGACAGGCTCCCGCCGGGAGAAGCGTCCGGCCTTGTTGGCCGGGCCGGCGAGCATGAGCTCATCTGCTGCCAATCCAGCCCACAGTCAGCCTGCCCTGGGCCGGTGCGGGCAGGTGGGGCTCCAGCGCTCAGAGCTACGGAGCCAGGCTGGCTGGTTCCCTGGCCTTGTTTAGGTCACCCCGACAGGAAGCTGGGATGGGGGGGAGTCACTCTGAGGTCTTGAAACAGAACCTCTGATGTTATCCCCACCCTCACCTGCCCCCAGACTTGAGGCCCGGCTGTGGCCCTGGCCAGAGAACCAGGACAGCTCCCATGTCCCCCTTTCCACAGCCATGAACCACACTTCCAGCCTCATCTCCCATTTCTCCCCCTTGAGTAGTAACAACAGCAATAATCATCATTGCGATAATAATAACTGGTATTTGTTATCATTTATTTAGTGCCCAGCCGAGCATCATCTCCTTTGCTCCTCAAATAAATCTTCCTGATGCGATGCTATTATTTTCATTCTCATTTTGCAGAGGAAGGAACTGAGATTCAGAGAGTTTAAGGTGACTTGTCCCAGGTGGTCCTGTCCTTAAATGGCAAAGGGGGTATTTGAACTAAGTTTATCTAGTGCTTCTAGCCTCCACCTGTATGTTATGCTCCAACCAAATCACAGGATTTGAATCCCTGGGCTTGCCACCCACATTTAGGAAGGACTCGATTCAATGCCCCGGCTGTCTTTGCTTTAGAAAGCTCAATAGTTTGGACCATCCTTTTGCACTAGGCCCTGCAAGTGATGCATCAGCCAGCCCCCTGTTCCCCAGCCTCAGCCCGGCACCCTCCATCTGCCCTTGCCTGGCCTCTGTCCAGACAACCATCCCTCATGCACCTACTGGTCCATCACAAGGCTGCCTACTCAGCAGCACCTCTTAATCTCCCCCGTGGGCCTCCCCACAAGCTACTAAGGGTTTCCAGGCCGTTGGGGAGCATGCTGCCCTGTTCTGGTCTCACTGTGAGGTCAGAGCAGGATATCCTGTGGTCCTCACCCCCCCTTGCTGTATTTGTCAGGGGAGTGGAGCACTGGATGAGGTTTGGATTTGAAATCAGACAGATGGATTCAAACCCAGCTCTGCCATCGTGTGTGTGTGCAGCTGTGTGGCCCTGGACACGTTACTTAACCTCTCTGGTTGGCAATCTCCTCATCTGTCATATGGAAGTAGGAATGGTTCTTACCTTGTAAGGGTTGTCAGGACTCAATAAGGGATGAATCGTTAAAACATGACGCAGTGTGCCTGAGGCAAAAACATGGTAGTTTTCTGGATTGGTTTGGTGTCTCATTCATCTGTGAATTTCCCATAGCTCTTTGCACGGCGCTAATGAAATGTGATAGGTGCAGAGGATGGATATATGCAAACTCCTTTGGAAGGGCTGTGAAGCCCTGTGTGTCGAGAAGTAGGGTGTGGTTATACAGATGAAGAAACTGAGGCCTAGTGAGACTTGCTGGCCCGCTCAGGTCCTCACAGGCCTCCCTCGCTCTGCTGTCAGTGCATGGGTCCTGCCGGGTCACTTCAAGGCCAGCAGGGCAGAGGCCTTTCTGAATTCCAGAGGCAGCCCCACCAGCCCTGTCTCCCTCGACAGCCACATTCCAGACATTCTGCCCAGGTAAGGAAGGCGCCGGCCCTGAGGGACGGAACCCGCAACAATGACCTAGACAGAGGCAACAGGGAGAGAGGCCAGGGTCTCCTGGGAGCAGGGATTGCTGGCCACTCTGGATTCCTCGGCACCGCAGGCCATCCTCACAGGCCAGGCGTCAGGCCCGCCTGAGGCTCAAGATCCAGGGAAGGTTACTCAGGGGAAAGAGACTAGTAACCCAGTGTTTTTCTAACTTCAGACTTGTAGGAATCATCTGACTGGAGTGGGAGTGGGGTGTTAAAAAACGCACATTCCAGGGGCGCCTGGGTGACTCAGTTGGTCAAGCGTCCAACTCAGGTCTTGATCTCATGGTTCGTGGGTCCGAGCCCGCACCAGGCTCTGTGCTGACAGCTCAGAGCCTGGAGCCTGCTTCGGATTCTGTGTCTTGCTCTCTCTCTGCTCCTCCCCTATTCATGCTCTGTCTCTCTCTATCTCTCAAAAATGCATAAATGTAAATAAATAAATAAATAAATAAATAAATAAATGCACATTCCAGGGGGCACCTGAGTGGCTCAGTCGGTTAATCAGTTAAACTGTTAAGGCCAACTTGGGCTCAGATCATAATCTCATAGTTTGTGAGTTCAAGTCCCACGCTGGGCTCTGTGCTGACAGTGGAACCTGCTTGAGATTCTCTCTCTCTCTCTCTCTCAAAAATAAATTTTAAAAATGCAGATCCCAGACCCTCCCCCTTGCATTATGGAGGGGCCCAGGATTCTGCTTCTTCAAGGAGCCCCCAGGAGGGCACACAGCCAGGTCTAAGAGCCAGCAATTCAGTCCACTACATAGGTGATAGATGAAGAGGCTGAGGTCAGGAGACAGAAGGGATTGCCTACACTCACCTGCACCAAGGCTGTCCTCACAGGAGCCACTGCTCCTTCTGGAAACAGACAGAGCTCAGATGCAAACCCAAACCACACTGGGACAAGGGAATGCAGAAGGATGAAAGGCTGGAACAGTGAAGCTCAAAAAGATGGGCAATATTTGCCCTTCTGGCCCCAGCACCGTCTTTTGTGTCCCCTCCCCCACAGACACTGCCAACTGGCCTAACTCAGAGGTGCACAGATTCCCCAGCCCCCTCCTTCCACTTTGTTCTGGAAATACATCCACTTCCCCAGTGGCTTTCCTGTTCTGGTCACTGTATATAGTAGAGAGCACTGCCTTGGAGTAAAACATCCCAGGCTCAGATCCCAGCTCAATCACTGCCATGCTGTGTGGTCTTAGGCAAGTTCCTTACCCTCTCTGACTCCCAGGTTACTCATTTGTACAATGGTGGGCTAGACTAGCTTTTCTTAAAGTGTAGTTCATGGATCAGCTCCCCAGAAGCCCCCAGAAACTTTGCTGAAATGCAGCTTCTCACACTTCCAACCAGATAAAATAGGCAAACGAATTTGGAGAAATCTTATTTAAATTTTGCATTTACCTAAGTAATGCAGGATAATTTTCCTTGTGAAATAATAGAACATTACACTGAAGTTTAAAGCCCTCTTTGCCACCATCGCAAATACCTAGTGCAAAGGCAACCAGGATAATCATTTAGGTGTGTGACCTTTGTAGATATTTATATTCATACATAAATACTCCAGAAGGAAATATATAGCATTCAGGGCCTTTTATTTGTTTGGGGAAGGAGAGTGGTTGTTAACATCGTATCTTGTGCGACATTCTGTGACATATTCACTCAGCAGTTTGTCTTGGGGTCTTTTCACGGAGTTCACGTAGATCCACCCACGCTTGGAGCTCTCCAGGTCATTCTGGGGCTCACTTGAGCTTAAGAACCTCTGAGCTAGATAAACATTGACATCACATCTTGTGAGTCTGATTGTAACATAGAGAAGGGGCAGAGTTAGCAGGATATTTCCCAGGAAGGAGGGAGAGTGTGGCCTAATTGGAATGTCCTGGGCACTTGGAGCTAGACTCCACTGCTCAGGTAGGGCCCCCTACTTTCCCTTCCCTTCCTCCTATTTCCCTTCCACTTCTCCTCCACTTCCCCTCTACTTCCCCTCCACTTCCCCTTTATTTCCCCTCCACTTCCCTTCCACTTTCCTTCTACTTCTCTTCCACTTCCCCTCCACCTCCCCTTAACTTCCCCTCCATTCCCCTCCACTTCCCTTCCATTTCCCATCCCTTGGGGCCACGCCCTCCTTCCCTTGCCAGCCCCTGGTCACCCTGATGTCATCTGTGCAGGCGAGGACTGACTCAGCCTCTTCTGCCACCCAGAAGGCAGCTCCCCATGGCTCTTGATGAAGCCAGACTGGTTTGACCTGATAAGGTAGCTCGGGCTTTCCTAACACCTCCTCTCTGGGGACCTTCAAGCACACACCATCTGGCTCTGTGGGGAATTCAGGAGCTGTCTGGGTCTAGAGTAGTGACAATCTCTTCACTGTCCTCGAGGCTGTGCTGTAGCTGTGGGACCTTGAGCAAGCCCCTGTCCTCAGAGCTTCCCCCTCCCCAGCTGGAAAATAATCAGCAACCTCTATGCCTGACAAGCACATCTTTCAAGCAAAGCTATGCAAATGTTGTTGAATGGATAAAAGTTGAAAAGTCCTCTTTAACTCCCGAAGACTATGAATTCAGGGCAACCATTATGAATAAAATTCTTACCGTGTGCATAGCCCTAGACTGGGAATGGAGGGAGATGGGACCCTGGAAAAGAAATGATGCACACAGCCTAGGTAAGAGTCCAGTCATCTGGTCAGTCAGTATTTCCCTGGAGTCTAGCATAGGACAGGAATGGAAGAACCAGGTAAAGACAGTCAAGAAAGGTCAAAAGTGGGGGGCACCTGAATGGCTCAGTGGGTTAAGTGTCCAGCTCTTGGTTTTGGCTCATGATCTCATGGTTCATGAGTTCGAGTCCCTTGTCAGTTTCTACACTCACAGTGCAGAGCCTGCTTGGGATCCTCTCTCTCCCTCTCTCTCTCTGCCCTTCCCCTGCTCGTGCTCTCTCTCTCTCTCTCTCTCTCTCTCTCTCTCAAAATAAATAAACTTAAAAAAAGAAGAAGAAAGGACAAGGGATCCACTCATAAGCATGGGGGTCAGGAGAGAGGCAAGTGGAGATTATGGTACACAGAATACAGAGCCTGCAGAAAGGTCAGAGGAGAAAGCGTTCAGTGGGAAGATGAGATATATGGAGAGTGGAAACAGTAGATCCAAGTAGGGAGAGTGTATCACAGGCTCTGGATAAATGTTTGCTAAACTGAAGAGAGAGATCGTTACAGAGACCAACTCATGATAAATGGATACATAGAAATAGATGAGTGTATTAAATAAGCAGATGAAAGTAAGTTAGCAAAGCATGGATAGATGGACACACAGATGAATGGGTAGATGGATGGATGGATGGATGGATGAGTTGGATGATGGATGAATGGAGGGGCAAGCAGAGAGGTAGATAATTTTGGTCCAGGATTATTGAATTTTGGATCCAGATGTCTACGTTTAGATTTGGGCCCCTCTGTTTATTGACTCCTACTGGCCATGTAACCAAGGAAGACTTTGTACTAAAAACAGAGATAATCAGTCCAGTATGCTGCCTTCCCCAGGAAATTATGAGAATTGCCTGAAATACTAGCTAAGAGAAAACTTTGCATAAAACTGCATTCTGGGGCCCCTGGGTGGCTCAGTCAGTTGAGCATCCGACTTTGACTCGGGTCATGATCTTGCGGTTCGTGAGTTCAAGCCCCACGTCGGGCTCTGTACTGACAGCTCTGAGCCTGGAGCCTGCTTCGGATCCTGTGTCTCCTTCTCTCTCTGTTCCTCCCTCACTTGCATTCTGTCTCTCTGTGTCTCTCAAAAATAAATAAAGATTTAAAAAAAATTTTTAACTGCATGTAATTGTCAGAGGATAGTAGTTATAAACAAACCTAAAGGACTTCTCAGGCCTAGTTACCTAAGTAGGACACTGTGAGAGATTTAGAACCGGTGTATAAAGAGCAATTCAGCACAGGGAATAGAGCCAGTGAGGTTGTTAACAGTGTCGTCCAGGGGCAGAGGGTAGCTGTACTAGCAGTGAGCATGGAACAATGTATAGAGAAGTTGAATCACTATGTTGTACCCCTTGAAACTAATATGAGATTGTGTCAGCTATACTCGTTTTTTTTTAATTTTTTTAATGTTTTATTTATTTTTGAGAGAGAGAGAGAGACAGCATGAGCAGGGGAGGGTCTCAGAAAGAGAGAGAGACATGGAATCCGAAGACAGACTCCAGGCTCTGAGCTAGCTGTCAGCACATAGCCCGACATGGGGCTCGAACCCACGAACCGTGAGATCATGACCTGAGCCGAAGTCGGATGCCCAACCAACTGAGCCACTCAGGCGCCCCTATACTCAAGTTAAAAAAAAAAAAAAAAAAAAAAAGGAGTGACTCATAGAGGAATAGATGTAGGACCCGGAATTTATATGACACACAGTAGATCCTACTCCTTCAAGCGGCAGTTGAGTAAACAGAGCCTGGTGTGTTGGGGCTGCCTGAAGCCTGTGTCTGGCTTACACACTTCCGTCTCAGCATCCAAAGCATGCCATCCTCCCGGACACAGCCCCTCTACTGTGATGTCCAGCCTGCTTCCCTCTTCAGAATCACCCTGATAATCCTGCCTCGAGCCCAGCAATATCAGGATCACCTGGGTGCCCACTGACAAGCACGGACTGTGGAGTGCCGCCCCTGTCCTCTGAATCAGAGGACTTTGCTGTGCTGGGGTTGAGGAGAGCTAGCCGGGCATCTTGCACACAGCAACTGGTCAGTAAACACCTCTTCATTTTGCAACTGCTGCTGCTCGTCCAGGTTCACTGGTTGGTGTCACTGGCGGGGCTGAGGCTTGAACACAGCTCTTCTGCTGCCTATTCCGCGGCCCCTGCTAGTGCCTCCTGCCCAGGGGCAAGGAAATGGCCCAGATGGGCTCTCGATGGCCCTTGGCTCTGAGATTTCAGACCCCTCAACAACTACCAGACCCAGGCTGCTCCAATTGCCTGAAGATTTCAAGCTAAGCCCACTGGCTTTCTCCAGGCTGCTGCTGGGATTTTTGAAAACCCAGGAATAAGGGAGGCCTCAGGGAGATAAGTGGTTCTTGTTCCTCCTCCCATCTGGCTCCTGCCCAGATGAAGGCCACTCTGATGCTTATAGTAAAGTCCCAGGCATGGAGCCATGGGGCCTTGCAGAAGAAGTACTTGTAGAAACCCCAAGATTGTTTCCCACAGTTGTTCTTGGCCCTAGCTGCTCATTGCAATCACCTGGGGAGGGGGGGACAGCTTTACAAAATACTGCTACCTGGGCCCACCCCAGAGATTCTGAATTCATTGGGATGAGGTGCAAGCCTGGGCATCGGACTGGTAAGGCTCCCTAGGTGGTGCTGGTGTGGGGCCAGGGTTAGGAAGCAGGGCTCTGAGACACCCTCTCCCCAGGGATTTGCTGTTTTCCAGCCGGACTGCTAAGCATTAAATCCCCATTTTCCAGATGGTGGAAAATGAGACTCAGGAACATTGGGCAACGTGTCCCAGAGCACAGAGTGGGCTCCTTATAACGTGCAGAAACCAACCCATTTACCTGGCGCAGAAGGGCAATTTAATGCATGGGTATGAGCGGCAGAGGCTAAGAATGCAGGGGTTACAGTCGGACCTCCCCCAAAGAGAAGAACCAGGAATGAGGGCGCAAGCTGCTCAGGCTGTCACCCACAGAAGGACGCCCCTCCTCTCAAGATCCAGATTGCTTAAGGGGATGGGGTTGGCTGAGCCTGGCTCCCTTGCAGGGCTGGGATGAGGGGAGGCTGACCCTGTGCTTGTCCAACCCTGAGGGTGAGCGCATCCTTAAATTTTGCACCCTCGGTGCCTTAGACCTCTGGCGCCCGTCACTCTAGTGCTGGTCCGGGCCCGCCCTTGGAGGGCACTTGGAGTGACTGCCCCCTGAGACCACATAAAATAGCCGCTGGATGCCTCCCCAAAGGACATTTGGATGCTGTTCGTGACAGGAGAGAAATAGATGCTGGGCAGGTGAAAATACAGGTGCTTATGTCCAGGCTTTAGAGCAGACCAGTGAAAAACATGAGTCTGGAGTTGCCTCCCCTTCATATTTACTCAATTTCAGTCAAATCAACTTGCTCTTTGAGTTTCGATGTGGTTATCTACAAAATGATGCTAATAATGGTACCATTTGGTGACCTCCATCTTCTGGCTCTTCAGGCTCTTACCCCTGTACCAGTGTTCTCAAATTTCCCAGCGAGGTCACCTAACTGCAAGGGAGAGTGGACTCAGGTCCCAGGAGGTAGAGTCTGAAACCACCCACAGCAAGTACTACCTTCTCTGAGACACACATCAGCCACACCACAAGCAAGCCCACCTGGGGCATATACCCCAGGAATCCAGTGCCTGTGTCCACCAAAAAACACACGCGGGAACAGTCATAGCAATGTCACTCACAAAATCCAAAAACTGGACACAAGCCAAATGTCCATTAGTAGCAAAATAGGTAAACAGTACTGCATGACCGTGCAAAATAGGGAACCACTGTTACACATGGGTCTCAGACCACATGTGGAGAGAAGGAAGCCAGACCCCAAGCAGCACGTGCTCTATAATATGTGCAGTTTAGGAACAGGCAAAAGGAATTCTCTGAGCTATACTACAAAAATCAGTGAGCTCCCTTGTATGTACTGCTGATTACAGAAAATTTTTTTAAATTTAGGGGCTCCTGGGTGGCTCAGTCGGTTAAACATCCGACTTCGGCTCAGGTCACAATCTCATGGTTTGTGGGTTCGAGCCCCGTGTCGGGCTCTGTGCTGCTGGCTCAGAGCCTGCAGCCTGCTTGGGATTCTGTGTCTCCCTCTCTGTCTGCCCCTCCCCCACTGGTGCTCTGTCTCTCTCCCCCTCAAAATAAATAAACATTTTTAAAAAATTTTTAAATATTTTTTAATTTAAAAAAAGGAAAAATATGTGATTTCTGCATCTATCCAAATATGTTTGTACTTAATTAAACAGTGGTTTCCTCTTATATGTATCCTGGAATAAAGCCCTGTTTATTGGGTGTATTTCAGTCGCCTCTTCCCAGTGCCCACCTGCCCTTGCAGGCACACTCCCCAGTTAAGAAACCCCCCTGCTCCCCCCCACTCCAATTTGCATGATCTCTATAAACCTCCAGAGCCAAGAGTCTCCAAGTAGCGGCAGTGAGCCACAGTCACCCCTCCTCATGTTCTATTTGACTCACTCTTTGTTTTTTTAATTTTTAATTTCAAAAAAAAAAGCTTTAATTTGTTGCCAACTTTCAAAACATGGGATATTTTTACAGAAAACTCCAGGCTTCTCTTGAAATTCTGCATGATTTAAAAAGGGGGCCTGTTGGCATCAAGGCACTGGGGCTCAGATGCGGCAGATTATTGATGGGACACGAGTGCATCGACCCCAGCCCCACCCCGCCTGCCTCACTCATTCTCATGGCTTCCCCTGCTTCTGCTAGCGTGTCAGTGTGTGTGCTTGCTCTCTCACCTCTGTCTCAAACCTCCGCTGCTCCCCCATCCAAGACCTTCCCTGGCTTCTCTGTCCGTCCTTCAGAAAGCTTCCCAGATAGGTCACCCAACACTGGGCTCTCCCTTCTAGTTCAGGGGCCTGTAAACTACAGCCCGTGGGCCGGTTCCCCCCCACCTGCTTTTGCACTGCCTATAACCTGAGAACGATGTTACCTTTTTAAACAACGGAAAACATCCGATCAAGTGTAATATTTTGTAATGTGTGAAGTTGAAATCCCTGTGTCCATACATAGTTTTATTGGAACACAACCACGGTTGTTCGTTATGTATCGTCTATAACTGTTTTCATGGGACAGTGACAGAGGTGAGTAGTTGTAACAGAGACAGTGTGGCCCACAGGGCATGAAATACTTAGCATCTGGCTTTTTACAGAAGAAGTGTGCCGACCTCTGCTCTGGCTGTAGCCTTCCACAGGATCGTTGCTCTATCACCTTTACACACATTGCTGTTCGGATAATGGGATAATTTGCTGTCTTATATTCTTTAATGAGGTTGTGTCATATGCCTCCTTTGTACCACTCCCTCCATGGTCTTAACTCTGGTGGGACAAATTGTTCTCTGCCTCAGGGGTTGGGAGAGCAAGAACAACCTGAACCCTTGAAGTGGATTTAGAAAGAGTCTGAAGAGGACGTCCAAGCTAAAATGCCAAAGGAGACACACACTTGAATGTCTACTTCCTCTTTAATTGTCCCTGGGTTACAGGAACCCTGGAACTCAAAGTGGCTAGCCCTGGAAGGAACTTCAGAGCACCTTTCATCCATCCATCCATCCATCCGTCTGTCCATCCATCCATTTATTCGTTCATTCATTCACTCACCCAATGCTATTAGTTGCCACTGTATCTCCAGTATTGTGCTGCCTTAGACTTTAGGCTAAAACTTGATTTCTGCCTCTAAGGAACATAACGCTTAGTGGGTGAGACGGATGTCTAAAGACCAAGTCCTATTTCAGCCTGAAAATTCTTAAAGGGAGGTGTGAGCACACAGCCAAAAGAGGTGCTGACTCTAACTCTTTAACTTTGCAATTGAAGAGCGTGAGGTTGACCAGAGAAGGTAAGAAGCTTGCCCAAAGTCACACTGCAAGTTAGTGACAGACCTGGAATTAGACTCCTTTCCCAACATCCACTTCTTGGCACCTTCTTCATTTCTTCTTTCACTCACTCAGGCAACAAATATTATGCAGTCCCTCCCAAATGCCAAGTGCCGCGCTGGGTGCTGGGCATGCAGTAGTGAGCAAGACGGACAGACACACTTCCTGCCCGCCAGAGCTTCCACCGGGGTCTGGAGACAGAAAATAAACACGTCAGCAAATGGATCAATCGGATGATTGCAGCGAGCGGTGTGCTATACAGAAAATAAAGCAGAGGCAGGGCTAGTGCAGCTCGGAGCTGCTCCGATACCATGGCCAGGGAAGGCCGCTCTGGCCAGATGCCCTGGGAGGGACCCGGGGCTACTAGGAGCCAGCAGCACAGACCAGACAGGCGACAGTGCCGACAGAAGGAGCAGCACCAGCCAGGCCTTGTCTTGTGCCACCTGACCTGCACGATCCAACCCCTTACTCTGCTCTGAACAAAGCTGAAAACTGGAAGCTATCTTGAGGTTATTGATCTTTTTGGGTGTGGCTACAGTTGTTTGGTGTCAGAGCGTTTGTATGAGACAGAAGCCCCACAGAAGGAAGCGCTGTGCGGGTCTCCTTCGCCACTTTATCCCCACAGCCCAGTGGGGGGGTGTTGATGTGAATTGAAGGGGAAGGGAATTCTGGTGTAGAGGGGGAAAGTCAGAGGGTTTATGTCTAAGTACTCCTCCACTGATGGTAAGTGAGCTCTGTAGGGTGCCAGTTGGTTACCAAAAAGTAACAAAGCCTCCTTCTCCCCTCCCATAATTGCCCCACTTAATTCATTAAAGGATTATCCCTGAGACTGGGGGAGGGGAGGGAGCCCAACCTGGGAGTTCTGGCAGCCGCACAACCTCTCTGAGGCAATGGGGAGGCCTGGGGGCCCCCAACTGGGGCAGCAAACAACCAGGAGCCAGGGGTCTAATCCTAGCTCTGCCCCTGAGTGACTGTGTGACCTTGGGTGGGTATCCTCCCCTTTCTGAGCCATCTACACAATGAATAAGGATGGGGTAAGAAGATGGCTTCAAACTATGCTTCAAGAAGCCCAAGAGTCCCAAAGAGGGGTTCCTAAGGGCCACCTTGCAGGGAGGAGCAGAAGATAGACAGGAGAGATAGAAGTGGGACACCCCCCCTCCCCCCCGACTCTTTCTAACCAGAACAGTCCTACTGTAATCTGTTCCTCATGCTGGGTTTCCTTATAAGGAGGTGATGTATGGAGTGGTAATGAAAGCAAACACTGGGGCTCCTGGGTGGCTCTGTTGGGTGAGTATCTGACTTTTGATTTTGGCTCAGGTCATGATCCCGGGGTCATGGGATCGAGCCCCTCATCAGACTCCATGCTGAGTGTGGAGCCTCCTTAAGATTCTTTTGCTCTTTCTCTCTCCCTCTGTCCCTCTCCTCACCCCTCCCGTCACGCTCTCTGTCTCTCTGAAAAAATAAATAAAAAATTAATACATGTTTAAAAAGAAAGCAAGCATTGAGCCCTCACACCTTGTTGGCTGGATGCCATGCAATAATGCATGCAAAGTGCTGAGCCCAGTAATCCTGCACAGTATTTGTATCATGAGGATACACATTTTCCAGGAAACTGAGGCTGTTCAATATCCTACTGTCCAGGAGCTCAGCAAGGATGCAAACACTTAGAATCAGGCCCCTTTCAACTGCCCCTTGATCAAGAGTACGGATGTTTTCTATTAAGCTGATAGGCTCTTGAGGGCTCTGCTACTTCCTAACACTGTGGCCTTGAGTACCAGGCGGGATCCTGAAGGAGATGAGACACGTGAGATGCTTCACATCATACTTGGCTTATGGTAAAGGCTTAAGAATCATTAGCTGTTATTATGATTATTAGTATTTCAATTTCATGTGAAGACTGATTCCATGCCTAAAATGTGCTTGGAAAGGCCTGGAGTAAATGGTCCCTAAAGCTCTTCCAGTCCTGGCAGTCTCCTCAGAAGGAGGGATGATACTGTGGGTGGGCAGCGCCCTGCTGCCCCAGGGGAGGGGGCGAGGGGAGGGTGCTGGCCAGTAAAGAAGCTTTCACTGGTTTTTACAAAATGAGAAAAACAAAGGACAAGCCAGTGAGATTTTCATAAAGTTCACTTTGTTTTATGTAAAGGACTGTCTTTGAATCAGAGGTGAATGAAGTCCCATCTAACGACAAAAATGTCTGGTGATTTTTTTTTTAAGGAATTCTTTTTAAATTTATTTCTTTTAAGAGAGAGGGAGAAAGACTGGGGGAGACAGAGAGAGAGAGGGAGACAGAGAATCCCAAGCAGGCTCTGTGCTGTCAGCATAGAGCCCAATGTGGGGCTTGAACTCACAAACCGTGAGATCATGACCTGAGCCGAAGTTGAACTCTTAATCGGCTGAGCCACCCAGGTGCCCATGTCTGGTGATTTTTGAGCACTCACTGTGTCACCTTACACAGATGCTCTTGCTTAATACTCACAAGATCCCCCACATGGTTGAGGAAACTGAGGCTTAGCAAAGTCACTAACTTGCCTGAGATCCCTCAGCCGAAAAGCAGCAGAGCGGAGACTCACACTAAAGACCGTGGGACAGCAGAGCTCTGCATCCTTACCTAATATGCTGTCCATCCTGGGGCCTGCTTTTATGTTGAACAGCTGTATTGAGATATAATTTATGTGCCATCAAATTCACCTGTTTAGAGGGTGTGAGTCTTATTGAGTTATGCAAACGATCACCATAATCTAATTTTTGAACATTTTCCTCACCCCAAAAAGAAATCTGATACCCATTAGCAGTCTCCCTGATCCCCATCCCTCATCTCCAGCCCCTGCCAGCCACTAATCTACTTTTTGTCTCTGTAGATTTGCCTGTATGGACACTGCAAATAAATGGAATCGTACTGTAGGTGTTCTTTTGTTACTGGCTTACTTCACTGAGCATGTTTTTGATTCATGCCTGTGGTTCATCACGTGGTAGCACATATCAGTACTTCATTTCCTTCTAGGACATAATAAAACTCCATTGTGTGGGTACAGCCCACTTTGTTTATCCACTCATCAGCTGATGGTTGGCTGGACGTTTTCTGCTTTTTAGCTATTAGGAACAATGCTGCTGTGAACATTTGTGTATGAGGTTTTTTAGTTTTTTTGGGTTTTTTATGTTTTTATTTTCGTGGACATATGTTTTCATTTCTCTTGGGTAGATATGTAAGAATAGAATGGCTGGGTCATATGGTAATTCTATCCTTAGCATTTCTAAGAACTGCCAAACTGTTTCTCAAAACGCAGCCATTCTCACAGCCACCAGCAGACTGTAAGGGTCCGATTCCTCTATATCCGTGTCAACACTTGTTAGTATCAGTCTTCTTGATCATTGCCATCCCAGTAGATGTCAAATGGGATCTCATTGTGGTTGTGATTTGCATTTCCCCAGTGACTGAAGATGTTGAGCATCTTTTCATATGCTTATTGACCTTTGGTGTATCTTCTCTAGAGAAATGTCTATTCAAATCCTTTGCCCATTTTTTAGTTAGGTTTTTTGCCATTATGTTGTTGAGCTGTAGGAGTTCTTTATTCTGGATACAAGTCCCTCATCAGATACACAATTTGCAAATATGTTTCCCATTCTGTGGCTTTTCTTTTCTCCTCTCAACCCTGTCATTTACAACACAAAAGTTTTCATTTTGATGACATCCAATTTATCAATTTTTTTCTTTTATTGGTTATGCTTTAAGGGTCATATCTAGGAATTCATTGCAAAGATTTACCACTATATTTTCTAAGAGCGTATGTCTCCTTAATTTCGGTCAATGGTTCATACTGAACTAAGGTTTGTGTTTATGAGATACAGGCATCCAAATTCATTGTTTTATATTTGCAAATCCAATTGCCCCGGCACCATGTGTTGAAGAGGCTATTCTTTCCACATGGAATTGTCTTGACACCCTTGTCTGAATCAATTGACCATAAATGTAAGGGTTTATTTCTCGACCCTCAATTTTCTTCCACTGACCCAGATGCCTGTTCTTAGCCAGTACCACACTGCCTTGGTTACTATAGCTTTGTAGTAAGTTTTAAAACCAGGATGCGTGAGTCCTTTACCTTTGTTCTTCTTTTTTAAGACTGTTTTGGCTTTTCTGGGCTCCTTGCATTTCTATATGAATTTTAGAATTAGATTGTCAAATGCTGCAAAAAAAGAAAGTAATCCCCACCTTTAAAAGTGCTCTTTCTAGGGGTGCCTGGGTGGCTCAGTGGGTTAAGCTTCCGACTTCAGCTCAGATCATGATCTCACAGTTTGTGAGTTCAAGCTCTGCATCTGTCTCTGTGCTGACAGCTCAGAGCCTGGAGCCTGTTTCCAATTCTGTGTCTCCCTCTCTCTCTGCCCCTCGCCCACTCAAAAATAAACACTCTCAAAAATAAACACTAAAAAAAAAGTTAAAAAAGAGTGTTCTTTCTCTTATGAAATATGGTGATAGGAGACAGTAATTTTTAGAAAAAATTTAGGGACCCCTGGGTAGCTCAGTTGGTTGGGTATCTGACTTGGTTTTGGCTCAGGTCATAATCTCACGGTTTGTGAGTTCAAGCCCTGCATTGGGCTCTGTGCTGGTGGTGTGGAGCCTGCTTGAGATTCTCTCTCTTTCTCTCTCTCTTCCCCTCCCCTGCTTGTGCTCTCTCTCAAAATAAAATAAACTTTTAAAAAATGCTTTAAAAAATGTTAGTGACCCTATTGTTTGCAAAAACAAACAAACAAACAAAACAATCCTATTATTAGGTCCTCAAAATTGTGGGGAATTTTACCAATCTGTGGAATCCAAAAGTGACTTAGAAAGTCCTAGAGCATGGGTCAGAGTTTGAAGTAGGGCAGAGTGTGCACTGCTGAGGAAGCAGAGGAAGAAGAAGAAAAAGAGAGATAACATCCAGTGAGGCATAGAGGGGTCCCTGGACCCCTGTTGTAACCTAAATCTAGCAGTATCCTAAGGACAAGCAGTGGGACATGGAAGGCCCTGTTTGCATAAAAGGCCCTAGAGACTCCTGGGGAAAAAGTTGACGTCAGCAAAGGGAACCAGAAGTTAGCCCTAAGACGGGCACCACTTGCCCAGGTGAGGGAAAGGAGTGATTTGGGGTACCGCCTAATGTCTGAATTGAGACATAGCTAACACAGACCACATACTGCCTCTGAGCTAAGCATTTTATACATAGCATCTCATTTAGCGCTGGCCACAATCCTGTGAGTTCACATCATAGTTACTCGTTTAATTGCCTGACACAGCCCTGTCCAACAGAGAGACCATGTGAACTGCATATGTGATTTTAAGTTTCCAGGAGCCATATTTAGAAAGTAGAAAAAAAACAGATGAAATTCATTTATTTAGAAAGTAGAAACAGATGAAATTCATTTTGGTCATATATTTCTATTGAACTCTATGTATATCCAAAATGGTTATTTCCAACACATCATCAACATTTAAACATTTATTAGAGGAATCTTTTTCATTCTTATTTTCTTACTAACACTCTGAAATCCAATGTGTTTTTATACATGTCTAGCACATCATGACTTAAACACTAAATATTTGAACTGTATTTAGATTTCACAAAATTTACAGTTGAAAAGTGGCTTCACATTCCCATTATTTCAAGATACTTAAAAGTGGACCAGGTATCTGCTTTTATTCATTTATTTTTATTTTTTAAAGGTTTATTTATTTTTGAAGGAGAGAGAGACAGAGTGTGAGTGGGGTAGGGGCAGAGAGAGAGGGAGACAGAGAATTTGAAGCAGGCTCCAGGCTCTGAGCTGTCAGCATAGAACCTGATGTGGGGCTGAGCTGTCAGCATAGAACCTGACGTGAGGCTCGAACTCATGACCTGTGAGATCGTTATCTGAGCTGAAGTTGGATGCTTAACTGATTGAGCCACCCAGGTGCCCCCTAAGTATCTGCTTTTAAATTTAAATTAATAAAAATTAAGTAAACTTTAAAAATTTCCTTGGTCACACCAGCTATGTTCCATAGCCAAACGTTAGTGGCTCTGCCATTGAACACACAGGCTAGCAGTGCTGTCACACTGTATCATGAAGGCAGTGACAAAGTCAGCTTGTTGAACCTTGGATCTCTTGCATTGTGTGAGCACATAGCAGGCATTCTTAAACATTTATCAAATAATGCGTAAGTGGAGGAATCAATAAGCAAATTGAGCTAATGAGCAAATAAAATAATGAGTAAAAAACAAGTAAACTAAGCCAAATGCCTACAACAAGTAAGTGGGAAGGAGAGAATTCAAAGCCAGGTCTGACTCATTCCAGTATCTATTGGCCACAAGAAACATATGTGGACATAGGAAAGGAAAGCGGAAGCCTAGGCCATTGAGCCAAGGATCATCAGGGTGTCCTTAGTGCCCTGCCAACCCTCCATAGGCCCCCTTTCATCCACCCACCCTCCCTAACCCGCTGTGCCGCCTTTGCCCTGGCCAAGCTCTGGGGGTGCTCTGGGAGCCCAGAGGATGAAAGGCTGGTAGGGGCAGGTGATGCCGTGAACATGGTGACAGTCGGCTGTGCCACACACGAGGGTAGAGCTCTGGGCACAGGAAATGGGCACCAGCTGCATAGACAGAGCCCTCGTTTGTCTTGAAATCTACAAGCCTGACCTCATCTCTGGTCACAAGTCCTGGTGCTGATCCAAAACTGGAATGAGAAGCCAAGGGAGACTTTAATTTCAGTCACAGGACTTCAAAGCTGGAAATAGTTGGAGACATCAGCTCGTCCAAAACATTTATTTTGTAGAGCAGGAAACTGAGGCCCGGGAAAGGCAGAGTCCCATGCATGGTTACCCAGTGGTCTCTAAAAAAAAAAAAAAAAAAAAAAGGCCACATCTTACTTTTGCTGTTGCTATGGTGCCACTACTTCCCTTCTCTGTGATGATACCAGTTCCGGGTTCTCTTCTAGCCCCTGGCAAGCATTCTGCTCCCCCTGTGTTGCTGCCCCACTCTGTTCTCCGCAGAGTAGCCACAATGCCAGAAATCTCAGCTGGTTCTGCCTCTATTTTTTCTTTTTTTTTTTTTTATAGTTTATTTATTTTTGAGACAGAGAGTGACAGAGCATGAGTGGGGGAGGGGCAGAGAGAGAGACACACACAGAATCTGAAGCAGGCTCCAGGCTCTGAGCTGTCAGCACAGAACCCGACACAGGGCTCAAACCCACAAACCATGAGATCATGACCTGAGCCAAAGTCGGACAATTAACCGACTGAGCCACCCAGGCGCCCCTCAGCTGGTTCTGCCTTGAGATTTTGGTGATTATTTTCTCTGCCTGAAATGCCTTTCCTCCTTTGCTCTTTACTACGCCAGCCCTCACGGTCTCAGCCTGGCTAGCTAACACCTACCTTCAAGGCCAGGCTCAAATGTCATGGTTTTGATGAAGCTTCCTGTCCCACTGAACTAGTGCATCACCTCCTGCCCTTGCTCCATGAGACTGTCCATGGAAGCTATTGGACAATGGAGAAAACCAGGTGGCATTACCTCCCTGTTCCAGGAGGCTGTCCGTGCTGAGACCCCAAGTTGAGAGGAAGTTGTGGAAATTAAAATTGGAAAGAAAGTGGGGCCGGGTGGGAGAGTGGGGCAGGTTGTGAACAGCAGAGAAGGGGTGCCTTGGGAGCCCTGCTGTGTCTGCCTGGAGTGGAGGTCTGGAGATCTGGTCCTATGACTGGGACATTCTCGGCGGAGGTGGGGGAGGGTGGCCTCACTTGATCCCATGTTCACAAGAAAATGGAAAACAACATCGTTGAAGACATGATCCCTGGCCTCCCGAGCTTCAGCTGTAGTAGAGGAGACTCAGGTATTCATTCCTTCATTTAACAAGTGTTAACTGAGAGTGTGCCTTGTGCCAGCCACTGTCGTAGGCACTGAGAGTAAAAGTAGGTTTGTGCGTGTGTGTGCACGCATGCAGGTGGGTGGGTGTGTTTGCGGAGGGGAAAAGATAAACACGTAGCTATTAATTCTTTCAATGTGCTAAGCGCTATTCTACATGCTAGGGATACAGCTGTGGACAAGGCAAGTATGTTCCTGCCTCGGGAAGTTCCTGTTCTGGGGAAAGAAGAGAGATATTGAATAAGCCATGACAAGTTTAACAAGTTCAGTGCATTTTATGAAAGGAGTGTAAAGAGCAGCATGGGAACACGCGGCAGCGCCCCCACGATGAGGCGACACTTCATCGACCCCTCAGAGATGAAAAACAAAGATTTCACAGATGTATGTGAAACGCAAAGTGCAGGGTGCTGTGGGGGTACATCAGGAGGGCACAAAACTTCAACAGGGTTGAAAGGAAGGCCCCTTGGAGGAAGTGGCATCCAGTGATCACCTACATAGATCTAATTATAGAGGGAAGTAGATACAAGGAACAATGAAAACCGGTAACAGCGGATCTGAGCTTTCCCGAGGAAATGATACTTGATTTAAGATGTGAAACATACATGGCAGTTAACAGGTGAGAAGGGAAAGACAGTGAAAGTGTTCCCAGCAGTGGGCCTGGCATGTGCAACAGACCTGAGGTGAAGGGAGTATGGTTCTCTGGGAACCATTTCTCTCTCCAAGCCCTTTGATGAAGATATGCAGGTCCAAACCATCAGTGAGAGCAGAGGACTACTCTCGGTACCCAGAGAATATTCAGTGTATTTGCTGCACTCTGTCCTTGGGGCTTTCCAGACACTGAGAGGCATTCCCTCAGACCTAATCCTGGACTGAGTATCCAAAGAAACTTTAAAGATCATTGAATTTAGCATCATCCCTCCCTTTCCTGAAACGGAGTTGAGACTCAGAGAAAAAGCAAGAGTCTTACTTACCAAGGTCTGAGAGACTCATGCTAATTAATCACTAACTATGTACTGGCCACTGTGCTAAGCTCTTTAGTATTCAACACAAGATAGAGACAATTAGTGGTGTCATGTGACCAATGAGGACACTGAGACTCACAGAGGGCATCTTGTCTGACGTCACACAGCTAGACATTCCCAGAACTCTGAAACCCAGGTAGCTGATCCCAGAGCCTATGCTCCTATCCAATGGGACTCTTTGGCAGAAGTTGGCCAGAGCCCAGATTCTCTGACCCTCAGCCTCACGCTTCTGCCCCTGGGAGGCCTCCACATCCCCACACCAGCACTGACTGACTTCATGCGGATCTGCCCCTAATATTGCAGGGCACTAAGCAAGAGTGCATATGGAGGACCCCATGGCTTCAGCCTGCCTGCCTTCCCTTCCCCCTCCTTCCCTTCCCACAAAGAAGGTGCTTACACCTGTCAGCCCAAGCTCCACCCACACACCACCCTAACTCCTGCCCAGCCAACAGCACCAACTTGGCCCCCCGCACACCCTTCAGGGGTGCACACCCTGCCTTTGATGGCAGATGCCTGGGAGATGCCCGCTGCACAGGCTTAGGAAACTAGCTGGGGGTCTTTGAACAGGATCAAGAAGTGGAGATCGTAGGCCTGGTGTGAACCATCCCACTGGCTCCACAGATTCTGACTCCATGGGGAGAATGCAGCTATGGGAGGGGCAGGGCGGAGCCTAGTAGCTCCAGGGTGAGGGGAATCTGAACTGCAGACAATCCTGGGGTTACTGCTGGGTCCCCCCTTTGCTACCGTAAGGCTGCTTCCCAGCGGGACCGAATGGTACATATTGCTTGTGCCTTGCAAGACACACAGCCCATGCCCATCCCTCCTCCTGGGCACTTACCTAACAGTGCCCCCCACCCCGCACCAAAATCACCCCATCCCCACCTCAGGTCATGCCCCAGCTTGTGCAAACCACAGTCCTCATACTGTGCTAAGGCAGGATGAGTCAGGAGCAGAACTCAAGGTGCTGAGCCCTGGGAAGCTGTTCCGAGCAGAGGCAAGGAAGCTCTGAGGCCCAGAGAGGAGTGAATCAGGCAGGGTTCAGATCTGGGTTCTGGCCTCTACTCAGCAAATACCTGTAGCAGCAAGGGATGTGGGGGCGGGCCCCAGGCACACCTGGTTTTGGGTCAGGCACTGTTGAGGAAATATTTTACCAGGCAAGTGTGTAGCTGTCATCAGCAATGTTGCTAAAACTGCAATTTGCTTAAGGTGGGGGAGGGGGTGTACAGGGGGCTCTGTGTGTGTGCACATGCGTGTGCCTTTGTGGGTGTACATATATGCATGTGTCCGTGTATGTTATATGTGTGTGTGTGTCTGATGTGGCCACATGGCTATACATTCATCTATGTGTTTGTGTCTGTGTGTGAATGTGTGGGCCACTCTACCTATGCCTGTGTGGATCTCTGTCTTTGCCGGTGTAACTTAGGTTGTGTCTAAGTTGCAGCAAGCAAGGGGCCCCCCAAACTTGGTACCTGGCAAATGACACTCTGGAACCTATCATCTCAACCACTACATTTGACTGTTAGCCCCCTGAGGACAGTCACCACGTATGATCTTTCTCACTATTATGAGAACATACTGGATACCAAATACATATTTGTTGAATTGATAGCTCAGAGAGGCCCCCACCTGGTTCAGCTGCCTGGGAAGCCCTGGGAAGTCCAAAGAGGAGGCCCAGGGTGGGAGAGGGGCTTCAGTCACGTTGTTCCCATTCCTCACTCAGGACATAAGTCTCAGAGGACCTGTCTGACCCTGAGACTTTGATTTGGTGTTCACCTGTGCCCTGGTCCAAAGTCAAGAAATAGGGCTCTGAGCTCTGCGAAGCTAAGTCCCTTCCCATCTCTGGACCTCGGTTTCCTTATCTATTAACAGAGCAGTTTTGATTACAGACATCAACGGCCACATCCAGTCTTTCAGCCTGGTGTGGGTTTTACCTCCTTGTCCAGAGGCCCCTGCCCATCTAGACACTGGAACCATTTGATTGTCCCTCAGAGCCTTCTCCTGCTCCCAGTCCCCACTCAGGCAGCAGGCAGAGGCTGCGAGTGCTGCTCTTCAAGTCTTCACACTGTTGTGGGTTCTCGGCCATGGCTGCCCTTGGGTACCCCCCAGGCATTATATTGAAGATCACCTTTGCTACAAACACACTGATTGACATTTATAGCCTAGAGAAGGGAACATCTTGGGAAAATGGTGATGGAAAATGCAGCCCTCTAACACCTTGGCCTCTGGGCCAAGGAAGCATTCTGCGAGCTGATTTTTTTTTTTTTCCAGAAAGTTGGGGTCGGGTGGGGGAAAGGAGGAAGTATTGCAGATTAAAATGCTAAAATTTTCTTTTGTTCTAAGTGTTTCAGGTAGGAACCTCCCCAGATGTACTACTACATGCTTTCTGCCTTCTCAAACAAGAGGCAAAACATAATTTCAGCTTTACTTGATGACTCAGGGCCATTATAAAACATTACTGATGGAATTGAGTTTTAATACAGTGGTGTCCTCAGGGCTGCGAAGGTATGTTAGGCTATTTTCGCCTATAACGAAAGAGACAGGCTTTTCTTTTTTCGTATTTTATTATTGCTCATTGACAGAGTGTCAGCTGTCCCTTATCTCAGGGGCCCTCCTCTCTCTATTCTTTACAATAGTAAATCCATTAGAGAACTCCATGCCTGCACTGTGTAGAAAATGAGTAAATCATCTCTGGGCAAGGGGCTTTTTTTAATGAATGAAGTACCTGGTAGAATCCACTGTGGCTACTCAGAAGCCTTTTTGTCTCCAGGACTTATTAGCCAAGTGACGCTAAAAAAATTTCTTTCTGTGACTCAGTTTTCTGATCTATAAAAGAGGACTAATAATAGTATCTGCCCATAAGGTTATTGCAACCAAAGCACTTAACACACTGCCTGGCAAGCGTAGTTGCTCCATAAATGTTACTTTGTTTTATTCTGCTTTTTCCCCCTAGGGAGCAAAAAACAGGCTGAGTTGTTTTATTCTTAACTAGTATTCTTGTCCGCGTTTTGGATCAATGACATTGCTGGATAGCTACTTCAGTTCTACATGAGTGAGATGATTCATTCCTAAAGAATGCTTTGAGCTGCAAATAACAGAAAATCCAACTCACAGTGGCTTAAACAAATAGGTGTTTGTTTTTATTCTATTACAAGAAACATACAGGGGTGCCTGGGTGGCTCAGTTGGTAAGCGTCTGACTTCGGCTCAGGTCATGACCTCACAGTTCGTGGGTTCGAGCCCCGCGTCGGGCTCTGTGCTGACAATTAGCTTGGAGCCTGGATCCTGCTTCAGATTCTGTGTGTCTCTCTCTCTGACCCTCCCCTGCTCACGCTGTCTCTCTCTCCCTCTCAAAAATAAATAAAACATTAAAAAAAAAAAAAGAAACATACAGGCAGACAGCTATTGGCATTAGTGTAGTGGCTTAATGCTGTGAGGCAAGGTACCTCTGCAATTCTTTCGGCCTCTGCTTCATTGCCACAATGTTGCTACTGCAAGTCCAGTCATCACATCCCTTTTCAAGAGAGGAAGAAGGAGGCAGGGTGATGCTGGCTGTCTACTTTCCCAGACACCTACTTTCCAGCAGATTTCTCTTTGTTTTATGGTCTATAATTGGGTCGCATGGCCCCTGTTAACGCAAGGATTCTGGAAAACAAGAAACACAGGTGTCATGATTTGCTTAGGCCAAACATCACAT
Source organism: Cryptoprocta ferox (assembly GCA_028646485.1). Taxonomy (NCBI): domain Eukaryota; kingdom Metazoa; phylum Chordata; class Mammalia; order Carnivora; family Eupleridae; genus Cryptoprocta; species Cryptoprocta ferox. Next base: position 103,132,252 of record CM053572.1, on the reverse strand, counting down.
CTCTCCTGGGACTTACCATGCCTTCTCCCTGTTCCCATCCCCTCTCCAGGGTTCTATTAGTGAAGAAGAAGGGAAAATGGAATTTGGGTCCCCAGCTAACATTGTTTATTCCAGTAACTATCATAATTCTTTTCCATTAAAAATAATAACAACAATCCTTTCATCGTCTTAATTAGGGAATTTTGACTGCAAGTGACAGGAAGTCAAATCAGACTAACTTAAGCAAAAATAAATAACTGGATAAGGATAGAAATTAATAGAAAAGGGAAAGAAAGAAAGAAAGAAAGAATGAAAATAGTATTTTATTATTAAATATTATTATATATATTTATATTATTATATATAAATAAATTGACTCATATTCCTGAGAAGTCCAGGAATAGCTTGGCTTAAGTAAGTCTAGGACCAAATGTGCCAACAACACTGGCAGAAGATTGCCTCTCTCTGCCTTTTGTCTGTTTTGCTTTGCATTTGCTTAATGATCAGGTAGATTCTCCCCACACCTGACAGTGCCTGGGAGCTCCAAATTCTCATTCTCCCAGGCTCTTGTCCGGCAGAAGAGTGAGTCACTTTTCCCTGTCACTATAAGCCAAAGTACCAGGATAAATGTTAGTTGGCTGTGATTGGGTCACAGGCCCATCCTTGAGCCAATCATAGTGACCATAGGGAATTCAGGACTCTGTTTGGCAAGGCGGGTCTCAGACCCAACACTGGAGCAGAGGTTGGGTCAGCTGCCCCAAACCACCAGTCAAAACTGAAAGTCAGAATGGGCTAAATGTCTCATGGAAATCAGGTATGGAACCAGAGAAGGGAGTATGGACACGGAGCAGCCAGCGAGCTTTGTAGTTTCCAACCTAGACCTACGAATTAGGAAAACTAGGGATTCTGGCCCCATTTTGCAGTGGGAAAAACTGTCTTAGAAAGGCAAAACAACATGCCCAGAAGCCATTTAGCTCACGGGTGGTTAGGATGAATCCTGGTGCATCTGGGCTCACGGTGTTTCCTCAATACCAAATCCTGAGCTGACCAGCAACTGGTCAACCCAGGGATTGTTCGTGAGGGCATGGGACAACTAGTCAGAGAGACCACCAAGAGAGATCACTAGCTCCCCATAGTCCCTTTTGAAGTTGTCTTATCAGAGCTTTACACTACCCTTCGAGGAGGGCAGGCCCAGAGATAGGTCCATTCTACTGAAAGAGAAGACAAGAAAGGTGATGAGGAGGAGTGCCTGGGTGGCTCAGTCGGTTAAGCATCCGACTTCGGCTCAGGTCATGGTCTCACCATTTGTGAGTTGGAGCCCCGCGTCGTGCTCTGTGCTGACAGCTTGGAGCCTAGAGCCTGCTTCAGATTCTGTGTCTCCCTCTATCTCTGCCCCTCCCCTGCTCATGCTCTATCTCTTTCTGTCTCTCGAAAATAAATAAACATTAAAAAAAAAAAAAGGTGATGAGGAGGCACAAAGGCAAAGGAGTACTGGTAACCTCTGTCATTTTTCCAACACGTACTGATGTGGGTTTTGGGGTGACAGTGGGGTTTGTGGGATCCGGAGCAGACGGCCAAGAAAGAATTCTTGAAAATGTCTTCGGTGCAAAATGGTGATTTTATTGAAGCACGGGGGACAAGACCTGTGGGCAGGAAAACTGCCCTGGGACCATGAGGCGATGCTGCTGGCTGTATACTATGGAGTTGGGGGAGGTAAAGTTTAGGGGAAATTTCCACTGAGATCTTCATATGCCAAAGAAGACTCCCAAGATAGTGGAGACCTAGCTATTGTCAAGCTAAGGTTGTTTTTCCCTCTAGCAAAGCATTAACATTAAGACTCCGCTAGCCTCAAGTATTTGTCTAATGGGCTGTAGGTTATAAGGAAATTTAGTTCTATCTGCCATTTCCTTCTGCATTTGTTTCCCACATCACTATGGAGCTGCCTTGGAGACTTACAGTCCTGCAGGACTATGATCTCTATCAGTTAACCATTTGTTTTTCCCCTTTCCTTTGTTCTTGGGCAGCCAGGAGTGCCAAGGAATCTCACAACATATCCCACCTGGTTTTGGGGTGGGGGGAGGGTTGTGGCCTGTCGGCTTGCCTTATGCTCCCGCATCACTTACACGGTGCCTGGCCCTGCATTATCTCACTCACCTCTTCACAACACTGTGAAGAAGCTACTGTCGGCACTCCATTTGACAGACAGGTAGCTCAAACTCAGAAAAGTTAAGCAACTTGCCCAAGATCACACAGCTAATAAGAAGAGAGGCTAGGGGCACGTGGGTGGCTCAGTCCATTGAGCATCTGGTTTCAACTCAGGTCACGATCTCAGTTTCATGGGTTCAAGCCGTGCGTCAGGCTCTGTGCTGACAGCTCCTGGAGCCTGCTTCGGATCTGTGTCTCCCTCTCTCTCTGCCCCTTCCCCGCTGGTTCTCTCTCTCTCTCTCTCTCAAAACTAAATAAACATTAAAAAAAGAAAGAAAGAAAGAAATGAGGCCGGGACCTAAAGCAAGTCTGTTTACAAATAAATGAATGAGCCTCCATTTAAGCTGGGTTCTTAGCAAAAACAGACCTGCCTACTGTGAGCTGAAAATCAAAGTGGAAGACATGTGGGGTGCCTGGACAGCCTGGCAAAGGCAGGATCAGTGTCAGGAAGGCAGCCCCAAAAAGCATCAACGGAGAGTCAGTCCATTTTTCCTTCTTCAGAACACCTGGATTCATGCCCCCTCTGCTTTCCTTCTTTTTTTTTTTAATTTTTTTAGTGTTTATTTATTTTTGAGACAGAGCATGAGCGGGGGAGGGGCAGAGAGAGAAGGAGATGCAGAATCAGAAGCAGGCTCCAGGCTCTGAGCTGTCAGCACAGAGCCAGGTGCGGGGCTCAAACCCACGAACCACTATAACATGGCCTGAGCGAAGTTGGACACTCAACTGACTGAGCCACCCAGGCACCCCTCTGCTTTCCTTCTGTGCCCTCCCCCACATTATCTATTCATGACAACCTCAGCCCAAAGGCTGTCCCCCAGACTCCAGGGATCAACCCAGGAGAAAGGATTTGGCCTGGGAACCTCGGAACCTGCATTTGAGTCTATCCCTACCTCACTGGTGAACCTAAGGAAAGCTCCCTCTCTGAACCTCAGTTTCCCCACCTGCAAAAGGAACTAATGGGCCTCCATAGTCTCCAAAGTTACTTCTGGCTCCAGCCAGAATCATTGTCTCAGGTTCCAAGATTTCTCCACCCCTTGCCACAGCTTCAGATTTCTTGCCTGGGGGAAGAGCCCGGGCAAGTTGCTACAATTCAGCTCTCTGGCAGCAGCGAGGCAGAGAGGCATGGCTCCCAGCCCAGCAAGGAGGTTTACCTAACCTCAGCAAGCTGAGCAAATCCCTGAGAACAAAACGGGGAGAGGACCTGAGGAGGGAGGGGATTGGGTGAGTCTATTCCTGCCTTGCTGAGCCAAATTTAACCCCTTCCACTCTCCCCCAGCAATAGGAAGGCGAGCAGAGATTCAGGGCAGGGCGTGCTTGGGCTGCTAGCAAGGGCTCTGCCCCCAAAGCCAACGTTCCCTAAGGGAGGCCTCCAGGGAGCTGCTGCTGGAGATAATTTTTGTCCTTCATAGACCCAGATGCGGGATATCAGAGCTAGAAAGAGCTGGGAAGAGCCCCCACTCCATCATTTGCAAGTCAGGAGGCTGAGGCCCAAAGACAGGAGTAACTTGCTCACCATCACAAAGCTTTAGACTCACAGGGAGGAGCCTGGACCAGCACAGTGCCAAACATGTAGATTAACAAGCTTTGTTGAATGCCAGGGTCCTAGACCTCCTTGACTATATACTGTATTGCCTTTTAGGATTCTTAAATCAAAGTTTCCATCCCCAAATTAGAAGCAGATTGTTGAGGCCTGTCCATAAATTCCTCACTTGAACCTGTAGTGACTAATGCACCCACGAGTGTGGGATCAAACCCACCGTGGCTATTAAAAATTTAATACAAAGCCCCAGTGCCTTGGGGCTGTGCTTTCTTATTAGCCCTGGAACAGGGCGAAGCCTGCATAGTCAGTCAGGCTGAGCCAAGAATGCTGAAGAGTCCCTTCCCTTCTCTGGGCGAGCACTCTTTCCCTCTGGAGGCATCCCGGGCAAGGAAGACCTTCCTGAAAAAGAAATGTCTTTTTCCCGCATCAGCCTTTAATCATAGGCAAAGTGGGGCGCTCCTCAGCTGAGAGAAGTATGGACGGGTTCATAAAGATCACACCCCCTCCCCAATCCCCTGCCCCTAGCATCTCCTCCATACAACTGACATGTCACCCTTACTACGAGGCAGACTCCTGGGTCTCCCAAAAGCCTCTGTGTGTGACTCACAGGGGAAGCAGGGGATGGGGGTCCAGACTATTGGTGAATTTTCAGCAGGGGGCATATTTTTGAGCTGGGAAAGCAGCCAAACTGCATCGAAATTAGGATCCTGGGCTCCTCCAGCCAGAGAGGGGGCACAGACCCGGAGGGAGCTCTGGGTGACGTGGGGATAGCAGGGGGCATACAGCCTAGCTGCCTTACCTGCTTGGATTGGTGAATCGTGGGAGTGCTAGGACCATAGATAGCAGGTGGCTTGTGAGCCCAGCCTCCTTCTTGGCCCAGCCTCCCTGGGACGTCCTTGGGAGAGACACAAGCTCTAGGGACTATTCGTGACCATTGTAAGCATCACTCTGTGCCGAGCATTGTGCTAGGCACCAGGGGTAGCGCAACAAATGCCACATGGTGCCTGCCCTCAAAGACAATGACAAGTAGGAAATAAAAGGTCACTCTACTATCATTTCCGTTGTGCCCAAACCCCAATGCTGGGCTCTTTGGCAAACTAGCTCCCCACAGGGATTGCTGAACCATGCTTATTGTTCATCAGACACGTATTAACTGTATCCCAGTCTCATGAGCACATCCCATCCATCAGTGAATGCTCCTGGCTCTACCCTCCAACACATACACCCTGAATTCAACCAGCCCTTCTGCCCTTGACCCGGATGCCATCTTCTTTCCCACGGACGGCTGTTCTTCCTGCCTCTTCTCTTGTCTCCCTTTAAGCCTGTTCTCGAAGGAGCAGCCAGAATGACTTGTTCTAAGAGGTAAGTTACTCTCCTCCTAAAAGCCCATCATCCCTACCAAGAAATGCACACTCTGTACCATGGCACCAGACATGACCTTCATCCCTATCTCCTGCCCACCAGACACCCTCCCCCTCTGCACAGGCCTTCTTTCTCCTCCTTGAAGATAACACACGATTTTCTTTCTCTGAGCTCCTGCCCTTGCTGTTCCTCCCTGGAATCTTTGTCTCAGCTCACTATCACTCAGGTCTCCACTGAAAAGTCACCTCCTCCAAGAGGACGCCCTTGACTACTCTAACCAAAACCCCTGCCATGGCTCACTCTCCATCACTTTCCTTTATTTTTATTGTTACAGTACTTACCAGGACCTGAAATTATCTTATTTGTTTCTCTGTTTATTGTCTGTCAATCTCCACCCACTAGAAGGGCTGCCCCTTCAGGGCAAGATTTCTATCTTTATTTTTTTCATCACTATTTACATAGCCCCTAAAACCCAGTGCCCAGTAGGGTCTTCAAAAAATTCTGTGGCCTCATTAAATGACTTGCATAATGCTCAGGCATACATTTTGGAAAGAAACGTAGAACTTAAATCCATCTCCCTCTTTATCAGTTGGGGAAATGGCAATAGAGAGAGAGACCAGGATTTGCCCAAAGTCATATGATCCATTCTGTCATTCATATAAATTAATACATGGAAAAGAGGAGGCAGCCATGAGGATATGAGAGGAACGGCGAGTGCCAATGGCCTGAGGCAGGACCTGTATAGGAAGGCAGGTAGGAGATGAATGAGGAGGAGAGACCTGTGAGGTGAGGCAGCCAGGCAGCCAAAAGCCAGGCCTTGCTGATGCAGCTTGAGTTTTATTCCCCCTGAAGCAGGAGAGGGGGAATTATTCCACCCACTTGGGTAGGATGCTGAGAAAGCATGGAATTTGGGAGACCAGTCAGGCACGCCCGAGAAGCCCAGAGTGAAGATCTCGGGGCTGGGCAAGTCCCCCTGGTGTGTTTGCCAGGACACCACAGGTGCTGTAGGCAGGGGTAGCCGCCCAGCTGAGCTCCACTTCGGCACGAGGGCTGCACCCAAAACTCAGTCACTGCTCGACTCCACCGCCACTGCCGCGCACCACGTGCCAAATTGCCACATGGCTAGTTACTCATACCACAGGCTTTGGACCAATTAAGTGAGCAAAGAGGGTGGTTAACAAGGAGTAAACAATCTAAATGCCCATAATTACACTGAGGCTTTGCTGTAATACATCTAAGCCGAGTGGTAGGGGAACAGGGGGTCTCCTCCTCTCCTTTGTCCTGTATGGTCTGTCCCACTGAAATTTCTTCCACCCAGCCACCCTGTCTCATGCTCGGATGTGGCAGTCTGCGATTTTCTTGTCTTGTCATTTTTTTATTCTGGTGGAAGAGAGGGTGCATGCTAGGTTCTAAGCATTGGGATTACAGCAGAACTCAGCAAAGCGTCCGCCCTTGCGGAACTGACGTGGGAGTCAAATCATCGATGGGTAAACAAATAACTGGGAAATGCATGCGTGCTACAAAGAACACCAATGTGGCATAAGAGGAATAGGACAGCTACTGGGGATTGGATGTTAACTCATATAGTGTGCCCAGAGAAGGCGTTCTGATAAGGTGACATATGAACCAAGATGGGAAGGAAGTCAGGGCTCGGCCATGCAGTTACCCGAGGGAAGAACATTTCAGGCCAAGGGAGTGACAGTAGCGAAGACACTGAGACGCACTTGCAGCTAGAGGCCAGCATGGCTGCAGCAAGAGCAAGCTGCGTTTGTAGGACCTTTTGGGGTTACATGGCTATGGGGGGCGGGGCGGGCAGAGTGGGGCCAAGTAGGCAGAACAGCATGTGGGAATTGCTCCGGGGAGAGACAAATGCTTTCTGCTTTTCAAAGGATTTACCTTATTTGATCCCTAGAACAGAACTGTAAGGCTAAGAAGGGTAGATTTCTTTTTCCATTTCACAGCTGAAGACCTGAAGCTCTAGAATGTCTACCAGGTCAGCCAGGATCACTACCTTTCAGGTCAGATCTGAAGCTGGTTCCTTGTGACACGGTGCCATTGTGAGCTTCTAAAATAAGAGCCGCTCTCAGGCAAGCCTCTGACTGGGTTACAAGGTTCAAAGCAGAGCTAGGTGACCCAGGTTGCCAAGCAAGATACAGAACGCTCTGCGGTGCATCTATATAGAGTATTAACAAGTCCCGTAAGACTGTAGTAATCTAACCAACACGGCTGAAAACCCTAGCTCTCATCTTTTGAAGGAACCTTCATAGAAACACTGAAAGCTAGGGATGCCTGGGTGGCTCAGTTGGTTAAGTGTTAAGTGTCAGACTTTGGCTGAGATCATGATCTGGTGCTTTGTGAGCTCGAGCCCTGCATGGAGCTCCGTATTGACAGTGTAGAGCCTGCTTGGGATTCTCTCTCTTCCCCCTGCCCCCGCCCTTTCCCCACCAGTGCGTGGGCTCTCTCTCTCTCTCTCTCTCCCTCTCTCTCTCTCTCTCAAAATAAATAAATAAAGTTAAAAAAAAAAAGGGTGAAAATTAAAAAGAGGGGTGCCTGGGTGGCTCGGTCGGTTAACCGTCCGACTTCAGCTCAGGTCATGGTCTCACAGTTTGTGAGTTTGAGTCCCGTGCTGGGCTCTGTGCCGATAGCTCAGAGCCTGGAGCATGTTTTGGATTCTGTGTCTCCCTCTCTCCCTGCCCCTCCCTTGCTTGCACTCTGTTTCTCTCTGTCTCTCAAAAATGAATAAATGTTTAAAAAATTTTTTTAATTAAAAAGAAAAAAAGAAACAGTGAAAGTTAGAATCACATTCATGTCAGCTCCTAACTGGAGCTTCCTCCAAGCATAGTTGTTTGGAATTTCTCCAAGAAGCTTCCTGCAGAGTTCCTGATAGAGAGCAATCTAAAAGGTAATGTGAAAGATTAAATTAAGATTGGCATCCAGAAGACCAGATTCCCCAGCAAAAGACACATATACAGATTTCATGAACATTTCCACAAAATTTTCTCAAGATCTGCCGTGATTTGGCATTTGACTCTGTGTCATTGACGTTTACTGAATTTCTAATATTATTGTTACTGTCATTGTCATTATTCAGTTTCTCTTTGTCACCATATCAAGTGAAAACAAGTAGATGGGTTGTCGCAAAATTTGGCAGGAATGTTTGTGAGCATCTTGGGTAAAATATAGGCTGTGTAGAAAACAAAATTTTGTTTGGCAGGGCTCAGATGGGGTGCATCCCAAAGAGCAGGGGATTCATCGCAGACACTAGCAGGGCTGCTGATCAAGAGAGATGAGCCACAGTGGGCACTTGGGTGGCTCAGTTGGTGAAGCATCTGACTTTTGATTTTGGCTCAGGTCATGATCTCAGGTTCGTGAAATTGAGCCCCGCATTGGGCTCTGTGCTGGCAGCGTGGAGCCTGCTTGGGATTCTCTCTCTCCTTCTCTCTGTCCCTTTCCCACTTGTGCTCTCTCTCTCAAAATAAATAAGTAATTAAAAAAAAAAAGGCGAGCAAGGGGTGCCTGGATGGCTCAGTCGGTTAAGCGACCGACTTCCCGACTTCGGCTCAGGCCATGATCTCACAGCTCGTGGACTGGAGCCCCGCGTCGGGCTCTGTGCTGACAGCTCAGAGCCTAGAGCCTCCTTCTGATTCTGTGTCTCCCCCTCTCTTTCTCTGCCCTTCTCCCACTCGTGATCTCTCTCTCAAAAATAAATAAATAAACATTAAAAAATAATAAAAATCTTTTTAAAAGAGCAAGCAAGAGAGAGAGAAGCCACAGCCCTGAGGAAACTGTAGAAAGAGAAACACAAGGAGGGATTTACAATCAAAGTCCCATATCGTGATTCAGACGCTCTGAATCACAGGCACTGATTTGTGATGGGGCTGGTTATCCCATGGACCACTCCATGTAGCATGATCCAGGGGTCTGTTTCTTAATGATACTGATGATCCCAGCAGGCAGCACAGGGACCACACCCCCTGTAGGCTGTCCTTGGAGCGTTACACCCACGTCAGGGTGGCTGGGAGCGTTTCTATTGAGTATTGTACAGTGGTTCTCAAGCTTTGTGGTGTCTGACTGCTCTACGCTCCTACCTTATTAAAACTGGGAGACCATTAAAAGTATTTACCTGGCAGTTTATTTATCTAGTTTAATGTTTATTTAAACATTAAATACTTATAAATGTTTATTTAAACATTAAACTTGTGACAGAGCACAAGTGGCGGAGGGGCAGAGAGAGAGGGAGACACAGAGTCCGAAGCAGTCTCCAGGCTCTGAGCTGTCAGCACAGAGCCCGATGTGGGGCTTGAACTTGTGACCCGCAAGTTCATGACCTGAGCTGAAGTCAGACACTTAACCAACTGAGCCACCCAGGTGCCCCTATGTGGTGATGTATTTAAAAAGTCACAAGAAATTCATCACTTTATCATAGAAGTATCCTTCAGAAAATATTTTCAAAAGAAAAAATAGCAAGAAGAGCGGCATTGTTGTATATTTTTTCAAATGGCTGCAAGAGACACCTGGATTCTCCTCTCTACTTGCTGTATCACAAGTCATGTGGCTTCTGGAAAATTCCACTGTATACTCATGAGAAAATGAAGGTAAATGAAGGCAAGCAAGTTTTAGTAATAATGAAATTTATTTTGACTATGTGGGTCATGTCCATGTATCTCTGGGACCCCAGGGTCCCAGACCACTCCATGAGAGCCTCTGGTGTAGTGGTTGAGGCCAAACTGCTGGGATTTAGGGGGAGGCATTTAACTTCCCCATGCCTCAGGGCGCCTGGGGGGCTCAGTTGGGTAAGCATCCAATTTGATTTCGGCTCAAGTCGTGATCTCACAGTTCATTAGTTCGAGCCCCGCTTAGGGCTCTGCACTGACACTGTGGAGCCTACCTGGGATTCTGTCTCCCCCTCTGCCTTCCCTTCCCCTGCTTGCTCTTTCTCTCTCTCTCTCTCACGCTCTCTCTCTCAAAACTAAATAAATTAATTAAATAAACTATTTTTTAAAAGTCTTCTAAAAATACATGAACATTAAAAAAAAAGCATGCCTCAGTTTTCTTGCCTACAAAATATGGATACTCTTAAGACAATAAAGTGACTTAATATGGGTGAAGTGCGTGAAACATAGTAGCGGCTCTATGGCCAGCCTCTCAAGAGCGGGGCGTGGATCCATCACTTCTCCAGTACAGAGCCCAGAGCAGGCACTCAAGGACTCTGTCGTGAAAAAAGACACACACGACCCATTCTCTCACATTAGAGGCCTCCGCAGCCCTTCCTGGGACCAAGGAAAGTAGGTTTTCTTCCCCAATTAAATAAGTTGAACAGGTCAGAGAGTCCAAGTGACTTAGCCCCTTAGCTGTCACTTAGCAGATCGCCCCTACCCCTTGTCAGAGCTGAGCATAGCCTTCCTCCACCCACCCCTGGCCCCCATGGAAGTCGCTGCGCATGCGTGGAACGGAGAGCCCTGTAGCCCTTGATTTTGTCCTGCTGTGAGATGTGCCCCAATCATGCCCGTGGAGAGCCTCGGTTTAGGATGCCTGAGCTTCCCTGTGCTGTGCCTGCCAGAGAGCATTTCTCAGTTATAATTACTCGTTAACTTCTTTGAGGGACCGTCTCTTTTGTTTCGATGGGTGCTGGGCCTGGGGTGTGGTAGGGGCCTGTATAAATATTTGGATGTTTGCTGAAGGAAAGAGGGAATAAAACGCCTTTTTATTGACAACGTAGACAGTTTTTCTAGATCATAGATGTTGGGGACAGCGGAGAGAGGAGGAGAAAGTGGTAAAATGTTAAAACACAAAGGCAAGGGGTGTCTGGGAGGCTCAGTCGGTTAAGCGCCCGACTCTTGATCTTACGCTCAGGTCATGATCTCACAGTTCGTGAGTTCGAGCCCTGCATCTGGCTCTGTGCTGACAATGTGGAGCCCACCTGGGATTCACTCTCTCTCCGTCTCTTTGTGCCTCTCCCCTTCCCCCCTTCTCTCTCTCTCTCTCAAAAATAAATAAATAAATATTTTTTAAAAACACAAAATCAAAGACATAGGATCTCAAGAGTTAAGGTGTCGTCTGCCCAGAGTCCTGGCTCTTCCTAGCTTTTAAAGAAACAATGACAATAATTGCAAGAATGGCTCGCGGGTTTGAGAGCTTGCTGTGTGCCCAGCACCATGCTAAGCACTCTGCATGTGTAGTCTCACTGAATGCTCACAACAGCCCTCTCTGAAGATAATGATATTATTTCCACTTTACACACGGGGAAGCCGAGTGCTTGAATGATTCTGACATCCCACAACCAGTGAGTGGCACAACATCACAGGGGTGTGGCTCTCGAGGTCTAGGTAGCAGAATGCAGACTGGAGGGGGTAGAAGGAGGTAGGGAAGAGAGGGCAGCAGGTTGGGGCACTGGGCAGCAGAGGAGGCCCAAATACAGGTGCTAGAAGTTCAATGTCTCTGGGGCTGCACATAGGTGAGCCAAAGGAAAATGCTGCTGACTTCTTTTTTTCCTAAATGTTTTTATTTATTTTTGAGAGACAGAAAGAGCATGAGCAGGGGAGGGTCAGAGAGAGAGAGGGAGACATAGAATCTGAAGCAGACTTCAGACTCTGAGCTTTCAGCATTGGGCCTGATGCAATGCTCGAACTCATGAACTGTGAGATCATGACCTGAGCCAAAGTTGGACACTTAACCAACTGAGCTACCCAGGTGCCCCAAATCCTGCTGACTTCTTAATTTGGGGACTCAACACTGACTCAGGCACCAGGTGCAGATCCTGAGCACATCTTATTTTACAAGAGGGAACACTGAGGCTCAGAGAGGGAAAAGGCCTTACCCAAGGTCACAAAGCAGGTGAGAACCTAGCCCAGTCACTTCTTCCACCCCAGTGATTTTGGTGCTGTGCTAAGTGCCCCTCTTCTGACTAAGACTCACACACTTCTGCCGGCTCTCCTGAGTCCCTGTCTCCCTGCTGAGAGGGTGGCGTGGGAAGGAGCAAAGCCTGGCCTTCACTCCAGGCTTCCCCTCCCAGGGCCGGAAGGAGAAAGCAGTGGGGGCATGACCAGGCCTGCAGTGGCCACCTGGGACTCTCCCCAACAAAGCACTGTTAAGGAGAGCAGATTACAAGGGCTCTGAGGATGGAGGGGGCCCTTTGATGGCTGGGGTAGGAGCTGGCATGTGACGAGCCCCTTCTCTGTCCCTCCCCAGGGAGCAAGCTGGCACAGGACAGTGCCCATAGAAGCATCCATCACCCAGTCAGCGCTGGGGCTCCAAGTTGGGCTTCTACCCCCCCCACCTCGTTCTCCACCCACAACTACCATAAAAATGACAATTTCTGATGCCAGGCAGCTTGGCAGCATTCCCCAGCCATTCCAGACTTCGGTCTTAAAGGAGATTGTGGGGAGAAGCTCCAGCCTACCCCTAAACCCCTGGAGAACAGATCGGGGCTCCGAGGATCACTATGCCTCATCCCTATGTCTGGCTAACTTTTCTCTCTGTGGTGAGAGGGCTGATCTAGTGATAATCACTAAGATGTATTAAGTTCTTAGTCTGGTACCAGCACGGTGCTAAGGTGCTACATACCTTAATCCCCACATGAAGAGATGGGAATTACCAGATTCCATATTTTAGTAGCTTAGCACAGTGATTATCAAAGTACAGTCCCCACACCAATATCACCAGGAGAATTGTTAGACACGCAAATTCCGAGGCCACTCTGCTTTACACAGAATGAGCAAAGGGTCCAAGGTGGCAGAGCAGCAAGAGGTCAACCCAGGAGTCAGACCCTGTTCTGGCTGCTCTGAGGCCCACTGCCTGTGTCCTGCCATCCCTGTGTCCCGTCTGTGTGGGACATGATGGCTGAGAGAGGCTGAAAGGGATTTCAAAAGGAAAGCGTATTCCCTGGGGCACTGTTTCTAACTGGGAAAGACTGGGAACAGCCTAAATATCCACCAGCACTGAGCTGGTTAAATCAGCTACTGGGCGTCCACGTGGTGGAATGTTGTATAGCTTTTTATAGAAATTAAATGGGAAAGGTTTTTAAATACATTATGGAATGACCTCCATATTACAGTATTAAGTAGTAAAAAGCTAAATGCAGAACTATATATATATATATATAGCTACCATTTGTGTGAAGGACAGAATTTGTAAACCAGTTTGTTTATACACACACGGGAGTCTCTGAGAGTAAAGACTTAAAAACATAGAGATACCCTGGAGGTGATAGGGAACAGGTCTAGGAGGGGATTTTTCACATAGCTTTGGTATGGATTACCTATTCCTATGATAACTCGAATACAATGCCAATGAAAAAAAAGCTCATCCGGTGTCCAGTTTCCTCACCTACACAGCGGAGCCTTAGGACCAAAGAGAGACAGGCAGCTGCCCACGATCACACCACTCACCAGTGGGAACAAATCCAAAACCCAGGCAGGTCTCAGACACCACTCTGTTCTGCCACTTTGTACCTTGTTCTCATTTCAAACTTACCCCGAATAGTTGAAAGAATAATACAAGACACTCAAATGAACCCTTTGCCCATATTCATCGTATGTTAACATCTTGCCCCATTTTTGTCTACCATTCCCTTCTCTGCATATACCGCTTACTAGCTGTGTGGTGTGGACAGGTCACTTCACCTCTGCCTCTCAGTGTCTTCATCTGTAAAGAGCAAGATTATTATGTCACCCAAATGAGTGGCATAAGAAAGCATGCTGCGAAATAAAGCAAGATGCTAACATAAGGAGCTATTAAAGGGAAATAAACTGTCCTATCTTGTGAGGCTTTTGCTGACCTCCCTTCCCCCAGGGCAGTACTTACTACATTCCTTGCTTAGGGGTCTGCCTCCTTCACTAACAGCTGATTGAGGGCAGTGACGATGCAGTATTCATTTCTTAATCCTTAAACCTAGGACACAGTGGTAGTGGTGGAGAAATGGATGGACGGATGGATAGACAGACGGACGGACGGACGGGCAGTTGAATGTTTTCAAAACCCAAAGGAAACATAAGTTGATTCTAAGATAACACTTCTTAGAGAAGATGGGTTTGAACTTCAAGGGTGGGTAGGATTTCAGCCAGGGAAGAAGAAAAGTCTAGAGAGGAGGCAGTGTTTGGGGAGGTGAGAACAAGCTGCGCTGAGACTTAGGGCAGGAGAGCTCAGGTGCTTGGCAACAGTTGGTAGTAGTCTGGGGTTGATGGAGGACCAAGAGGGCTGGGGTCCGAGACGCAGGTGCAAAAGTAGAAGCAGGTGGTGGCAGATCTTGAAAGCTGGGCCGGCATGTCTGGACTCCTCCACGCTGCAGGCGGTGGAGCACTACAGGCTTCGTGAGGGAGGAGTGACCCATTGTATCTGAACTCCCTGGCGGCGTGGGAAAGAATGGGCTCCAGGCCCGGATGGCTCTGGGACTAGGCCTCACCACTTGCTGCTGTTGGCCAGGCCTTCCCGAGGAGCTGCCCAGAAACAGGGTGAGAAGGGTTCCCAGCCAGGCCGTGCAGCTGCACATGGGCACCCGTGCCTCCCTGTGCCGGGGGCCGGATGGAGGAGGCTGTGGATCCTCAGGCAGGGAGAGCTGGGAAAGCCTCCCCTCCCCCCAAGGAATGGCTGGACAGACACCAAGTCTCCTCAACCCCCACACAATCCCCACTCCCCCCCTCCCCCCCGCATCTGCCCATCCGGCAAGTCTTACCCTCCCCCATTCCCCAGGGCACACCAACAGAGCCGTCTGGGCTCCCGGTCAAGTCCTGACTCGGGGTGGTTGTGTGACTCGGGCTAGTCCCTGCCTTTCCCTCACAGGCCCTGCATTTCACAACTCTGAGAAGTAACTGTCACATGGAATACAAGGAAGCGATGCCCCCAGAGTTGCACAACCCAGCAGCCCTGCCCCCACTCTGTTTCCTCAGCTGTGCAATCGCGGACGAAGCTTGGCATGGACGATCTCTGAGGGCATCCCAAGTCTCACTGTGCAGCAGCCTAAGCAGGGCTTTGGGGTCGGGGGAGGAGATGGAGGCATGGCCTTTGCCCCATACCCGAGATGCTGCTAGAAAAGGTCTAGGTGCTGGGGGATAGCCTATCCCCTGATGCAATGGTAACCTCCTCCTCCTGGAGCCAGACCTAGATTCACACCCCTGACCCCACGCCTCCTCCTCTTTCCAACTATATATAACCTCTCTAGCCAGGTTTCCTGCAGGAATAAACCAGGGAGCAGAAAATATATACCTCATTGGGTCATTGTGAGCATGAACATAAGTAATGCCAGTCAAGGACTTAGCAGAGTGCTGCGCTCAGAATAACAGCTCAGTAAGCACTATTTTTTTTTGTTTTGTTTTATAAAATAAAACAACTTAAATGTATCTACCCTCAGGCATTCTCACTTTGACCTACCTCAAGTTCACAATAAGATCCATCAGGGATGGGCCCCGAACAGATGTCCATTTGAGAAAAGCACAAATGGGGTTCTGGGGAGTGAGAAAAAGAAAGGCAGGACACTTCCCTCCCCCACAGACAGAATGACCCCAATCTTCTGATATACTCTAGAAGTAGACATGGCTATCCAAGGAATTTGGCCAAAATTTAAGGTAAAGGAATGAAGCACTAACTGTGAAATTCCAGGTAGGACAATGCACAGAGGTTTGTTGTGCTGGCTCCCAAAGTCAGGTTCCGGGAGTGGCATATATGGTGTCCAGTCCTTAGGCTGGCCCCAACTCAGCCTTCCATCGGGGTGTGGGAAAGAATCAGCAGGGAAGACTTAGGGCCTTGGTGTTTTACTGACTGTCACGGGGCGGTGGGGGGGGGGGTGGTGCTAACACCCTGCTAAGGAGCAGAATCAAGCCCTGCCCTGCCCCTGGGCTGCTGGATGGAAGGAACGGCCAGGTGTGGGGCACATAGGTAGAGACGAGAGTTCCATCTGGACTCTGAAGATTCTTAGAGTAAGAAAACCAGCAGGCAAATATCTGAGGAGCAGATATGCCTCCTCAGACTTCTCTGTATTTTCAAATCTTATACATTTTTTAATTTTTTTAAAAATTTTTAAATGTTTATTTATTTTTGAGAGAGAGGGAGACACAGAATCTGAAGACAGGCTCCAGGCTCTGAGCTGTCAGCACAGAGTCCAACGCGGGGCTCAAACCCACAAACTGTGAGATCATGACCTGCACCGAAGTCAGACGCTTAACTGACTGAGACACCCAGGCGCCCCCAATGTTGTCTACTAAAAACCAGTATTGGGCTGGTCTAAAATTTACAACGCATGGTCTCTAATCCTCATCCTGCCACCAGAAGGCATTTCTGTAGTGTTGAACAGTCACTCCCCCCACTTTGAGCCTCAGTTTTCCCCACCTAGTGGGGATTCCCTCCTATTCCAACAGTCTGTACTTGTCAAACTGGTGTCAACATTAGAATAGTGGGATTATTGATACCTTTGCGTTTTGCCTGTCATTTCCCTATTTTCCATTATCGGAAGTGTTCTATTACTGCCTTAAATCTGGGAGAAAGGCAACCACAGGAAGGTCACCCTCTTCCTTCTCCTCTTCCTCAGCAGGAAGCAAATGCCATGGGTGGGTTAAGACAGAGAGACCCCACACTCCTTCAGTCACTCAGTGTGTCACCTTGTTGATTCTGTGATTCCACAAACCCAGAGCCTCAGGTGTCCAGAAAGCCAGACCTGCTCGGTCTCACAAAGATCATCCGTTGTCCAGTTTCCTCACCTACACCGCAGAGCCTCGGGACCAAAGAGAGACAGGCAGCCGCCCACGATCACACTGCCCACCAGAGTCAGAGGGAACACATCCAAAACCCAGGCAGGTCTCAGTCACCACTCCATTCTGCCACTTTGTACCTTGTTATCATTTCAAACTTACCCCAAACCATTGAAAGAATAATATAAGACACTCAAATGAATCCTTTACCCAGATTCATGGTATGTTTACATCTTGCCGCATTTTCTCTACCATTCTTTTCTATGCATTCACACACACACACACACACTCACACACACACGTCTATTTTTATCTGAACCGCTTAAGAATAAGTCAAAGACGGCATACCTCAGTGCTTCGGTGTGCACTGAGAACATTCCCTTACACAACCGCAGTAGAATGATCAAAATCAGGAAATTTAACTTTGACACAATACCATTATTTAATCCATGGTCCATATTTAAATTTTCCTACTCGTTGCCCCCTCAACCCCATCCCCACCTGAGCTGGTTATTATTTTTACTCATTACCCCTGTGCCCAGGCACCCCTCCCTTCCACCCCAGGCAACACGAATAAGGCCTTTAATCCTTTCTCTCCCACCCCCCTGGCTCCCGCTTAATGCCCCTTTCCACTGCTCTGGCTTGCCCAGACCAGACAGAACGGGAGGTACTGCCGTGAGCCCTTAAGCTGTCCTCCTCGGACCTGGGAGCGCAGACACTTGCGCCTCTGCCTCCAACATGCCCCTCTGGGAGAAGCGTGTGAAAGGTCCCAGGAGCACACTCCAGTCCTCAGTAATGCTCCGTAATGCTCACTGGCCTGCCCTGTCCCGAGGGACAAGGTAGACATGGCACACGGGCTGAGCTGAGGAGCTCAAATTCTATCGAGTTCTAGAGACACACCCCGCTCCCATGAAAAATCCACTCACTCCAAAATGTGTTTCAGGTAAGAGAGGTCTGTGACTGGGGAAAGAGCAAGAAGGAGCTTTCTGGGTACCAGAAATGTTCTGTATGTGAGTGGGGGTTACAGGGATGCAGACATGTGGAGAAGTTTGCCACGCTGTGCTCATGCTGTGTTGACTCCTCACTCTATAAATAGTCATATCTTGGAGCACCTGGGTGGCTCCGTGGGTGAAGCATCTGACTCTTGATCTCTGCTCAGGTCACGATCTCACGGTTTCATGGGTTCAAGCCCCCTCTGTGCTGGCAGCACGGAGCCTGCTTGGGATTCTCTCTCTCCCTCTCTCTCTCTCTCTGCCCTTCCCTGACTCATGCTGTCTCTGCCTCTCTCAAAATAAAATAAACTTAGGGGTGCCTGGGTGGCTCAGTTAGTTAAGCTTCCGACTTTGGCTCAGGTTATGATCTCATGGTTCGTGGGTTCGAGCCCGGTGTTGGACTCTGTGCTGACAGCTCAGAGCCTGGAGCCTGTCTTCGGATTCTGTGTCTCCCTCTCTCTCTGCCCCTCCCCCACTCATGCTCTGTTTCTCTCTGTCTCAATAATAAATAAACATTAAAAAGGTTTTAATAAAATAAAATAAACTTAAAATTTTTTTCAATTAAATCTTGCACGCGCATGTATGTGTGCATGTGCATGTGATCAAAAATCAACAAGGTAAAAAAAAAAAAAAACAATGCGGTGGAGAAATGGAAAAAAGCTCCAAGAGGTAGCGATAGCTTCTATTTCTGTCCAACTCCTCTGGAGTAGGTGCAAACCACCACTGCATAGACACCAAATAAACTGTTGCATAAACGAATGAATTGGATACTGTGACCATATTTCTTAACATAGGATGTTTGTGATACTTTGTTAAATGGAATCAACAGGTTTGGAATAGTGTGTGAGAAGGGTCCCGTTTTGGGGAATACTTATGCTTGTAATTTTTTAATATCTAGTCTGGAGAATTGTACCAATTTTCTAGTAAGGGTGCTCTCTGGGTGAAAAAGATAAGTACAATTTCTCTTTTATTCTTTTCTTTTTTTGCTTTGGACTTAAATTTTTTTCATAGCAAATATGAGCTATTTGAATGAAAAAGCAAATACTTTTTTAAAATTTTATTTATTTATTTATTTATTTTTAATTTACATCCAAGTCAGTTAGCACATAGCGCAATAATGATTTCAGAAGTAGATTTCAGTGATTCATCCCCTGTGTATAACACCCAGTGCTCATCCCAACAAGTGTCTTCCTTATTGCCCGTTACCCATTTAGCCCACCCCCCTGCCCACAGCCCCTCCAGCAACCCTCTGTTCTCTGTATTTAAGAGTTTCTTATATTTTGTTCCCCTCCTTGTTTTTATATTGTTTTGCTTCCCTTCCCTTATGTTCATCTGTTTTGTATCTTAAAGTCCTCATATGAGTGAAGTAATATGATATTTGTCTTTCTCTGACTGACTAATTTTGCTTAGCATAATACCCTCTAGTTCCATCCATGTAGTTGCAAATGGCAAGATTTCATTCTTTTTGATTGCTGAGTAATACTCCATTGTGTATATATATACCACATCTTCTTTATCCATTCTTCTGTCGATGGACATTTGGGCTCTTTTTATACTTCGGCTATTGTCTATAGTGCTGCTATAAACATTGGGGTGCATGTGCCCCTTCAGAGCAGCACACCTGTATCCCTTGGATACATACCTAGTAGTGCAATTGCTGGGTTGTAGGGTAGTTCTATCTTTAATTTTTTGAGGAACCTCCATACTGTTTTCCAGAGTGGCTGCACCAGTTTGCATTCCCAAAAAAGCAAATACTTTTCAAAAACTATCCATAAAAAGTGTCAGGGAAGCAGTGCATGTCATGGGCATGCTAGGGTTCAATGTGAATCTCTAAGGGAGGGTTGTAGTAGGCAGTGTGGCCCAAATTTATCTGACCAAAGACTTTGTGGGAAATGTTGCCCTAAAATGAAAAAGATAGAAGGATTCTGGATCCCTGATAATTACACAGCGCCATCACATCAATATGGAACCGCTTGTGCCAAGCTTCTTTATAAACAAGGAAAACAAACCCTCCGTGTGTAAACTATGATTATTTGGCTTTTTTGCTATGCACTTGGGCTGAATTCTGGTTGATACGAGTTCGCACAGTGACGGGCACGTACAAAGAGGTCAAAGACCGAACTGCTGACGTTTTCAGCTCTCCAGTGGGGCACCGGCATCTTATCCCCAAACAGAAGCTGCTTTCCCAAGCTTTCCACACGGGGATCCTGAGCTGGCTACTGAGAACAGATGAATTCCTCCTCTCGCTAAGCTCCAGGTGAACAAGTTAGAGATGGAGTCAAGCTCTGGGGCTGCAAGCGGAACGCCTGGAAGAAATCCCAGGCCGGGCATGTCAAAACCAAATGCACGTGGACTTGATGGAGCCTGGAGAGTTTCTGAAACCACAATTGCCCAGCTCACCTGGGGATGGTCCCCACTCAGGGCTGAGAACCACTGGCTCCCCGAGCAAGAGGAAAACTTGCTTATGCCCTCCATAGCATCCCCTCCAAGCGGTCCCCCACTCTCCATCTGAGTAAGTGGTGATGGGTGCTCACTACCTTCCCAGACAGCCCGGCTCTCCTTCAGAGGATCCACAGAAAGTTCTTTCTTATGTTGAGCTATGGTTTCCTCCCTTCAGACCCTGGCTCTGCCCTCTAGTTCTGCACAAAGTTGTCCTTTCAGAATCACTCAGACATTGTAGGTGTTTCTCCTTAATTAAAATAATAATAATAACAATAGCTACCATTGATGTGGTATTTGCTGTGTGCTGACACTGGGCTAAGCACATGACATGTCTGATCTCATTTACCCCTCACAATAGTCCCACGAGGGAGAGATACTATTGTCCCCATTTTATAGATGAGGAGTCTGAGTCTCCGGAGAAATGAAGAGCCTTACCTAAGGTTGCTCAGCTAGGAAGTGTGCAGAGCTGGGCTAGGAACTTGGGACTTTTCAGAGCTTAGCCACTGCACTTGGCTACTTCCTCCATGTGGGCACACACACACACACACACCCCAAATCCCTCTCCAGCAGTGTCCGCACTGACGACTCTGCATTGTAGCAACAAAAAATCCCATATGGTTCAGGAGGGCCCAGAACTTTTGGGGCAATTCTATCCACCTCTCCTCTGGTTCACCTACCTCTCCTTACCCTCAGCACCTCCTAATCCAGCCTTCAGTTTCTCCTCATGTTACTCCACAGATCCCCTGTTGTAGGGTATGTGTGTTGTGTTTATCCATCCAGCCGGCCTTCTTCTCTCCATCTCAAGTGATTCTAAAGGGCCTGTTGGTCAAGGTGTGCCCCCACCCCCGAACCACCACCACGGCCATAGATCTCAGGCTGAGCCAGTTTTCTGACTTGCCTACCCTGGCACTAGTGATTGGAACAACAGTCCCACGCCCTGATTGTGGCCAAGGAGAATCGGTGGCACTTATGGGGACTCTGGGAGAAAGAAACTTTCTCCGCCCCCCTGGACTACTTGATTAGTACAGAAGAAGATATAAACCTGGAGCTATAAACCCATTGTGTTAATTCCCTATTGCTATGGTAGAAAATTATCCCAAACTTAGTGGCTTAAAAGAACATACATTTATTATCTTATAGTTCCATAGGTCAGAAGTCCTAAAATCAAGATGTCGGCTGGATCACATTCCTTCCCAAAGCCCTAAGGGAGAATTCATTTTTTTGACTTTTCCAGCTTCTAGATGCTGTCCCCATTCCTTGGTTTATGGCTTATTCCTCCATCTTCAAGGCCAGTAGGATAGCATCTTCAAAGCACTCTCTCTCTCTGACCTCTGCTCCTATGATCATATCTCCTTCTGCCGTGACCCTTCTGCCCCCTCTTATAAGGACTTTCATGGTTACAGTCAGCTCACCTGGATAATCTGTGATAATCTCCCCACCTCAAGATCCTTAACTTAATCATATATGTAAAATCACTTTTTTCTTACTCAACATGTCTCCGGAGGCAAGGGAAACAAAAGCAAAAATGAACTATTGGGACCTCATCAAAATAAAAAGCTTCTGCACAGCAAAGGAAACAATCAGCAAAACTAAAAGGCAACTGACGGAATGAGAGAAGATATTTGCAAATGACATATCAGATAAAGGGTTAGCATCCCAAATCTATAAAGCAGTTATCAAATGAAACACCCAAAAAACAAATAATCCAGTGAAGAAATGGACTAAAGACATGAAAAGATGCTTCTCCAAAGAAGACATCCAGATGGCCAACAGACACATGAAATGATGCTCAATGTCACTCATCATCAGGGAATAAAAATCAAAACCACAATGAGATACCACCTCACACCAGTCAGAATGGTTAATATTAACAACTCAGGCAACAATAGATGTTGGCGAGGATGCGGAGAAAGAGGATCTCTTTTGCACTGCTGGTGGGAATGCTAACTGGTACAGCCACTCTGGAAAACAGTATGGAGGTTTCTCAAAAAAATTAAAGATAGAACTACCCTACAACCCTACTAACCTAAAATAGCACTACTAGGTATTTATCCAAGGGATACAGGTGTGCTGTTTCGAAGGGACACCTGTATTGCACCCCAATGTTTATAGCAGCACTACCAACAATAGCCGAAGTATGGATAGAGCCCAAATGTCCATCAATGGATGAATGGATAAAGATGTGGTATACATATACAATGGAGTATTACTCAGCAATCAAAAAGAATGAAATCTTTTCATTTGCAACTACATGAATGGAACTAGAGCGTATATTGCTGAGTGAAATTAGTCAGTCAGAGAAAGACAAATATCATATGACTTCACTCATATGAGGACTTTAAGATACAAAACAGATGAACATAGGGAAGGGAAGCAAAAATAATATAAAAACAGGGAGGGGGACAAAAACATAAGAGACTCTAAATATGGAGAAAAAACAGAGGGTTACTGGAGGGATTGTGGGAGGGGGGATGGGTTAAATGGGAAATGGGCATTAAGGAATCTTTTCCTGAAATTATTATTGCACTATATGCTAACTGACTTGGATGTAAATTTAAAAAATAAATTAAATTAAAATTAAAAGAAATCACTTTTACCATGTCAGGTAACAAACATATTCACAAGTTGAGTGTTAGGACATGGACATCTTTAGGAGGCCATCATTCAGCCCCACCACACCCATCCATGTGGAGGAAGCTCAGCAGCAGTGAGAGAGAGAGGCCAACACCAACAGGCATAGAAAGAAGAGAGCCCTTGATCCAGCCATGCCTGAAATCCCAACCTGTTGGTTACATGAGCCAATGAGTTCCCTTTTTGCTCACGGTCATTTGATCTCAGTTTCTGTCACTTGCAACTGAATTTATTCTGACTGCTGTGCATGCTACTGGCCAGGATTTCCCTCACCAGTTTAGCTCTCTAAGGGTAAGCTTGCTGAGTTATTTGAAGCTTACCCTTAGAGAGCTAAACTGGTGAGGGATGTCTCATCATGACTCATGATGATCTTGTGTCACAAATCCAAAATTAACAACCATAGTACAACAAATATACATAGATGTCTGGGGAAGAAGTAGGACAGAATGGAAAAATTGGAATTATCCTGGGAACCGAGGGTAATAGTACAAAGAGCACTGCACAGGGAGTCAAGAGACTTGGGTTTTATCTGCTTTCTGGTGGGACAGATCCCCCAACGCCGAGCACTGCTGCTCTGGGTTTCCCCACACCATGCATCCAAAGGATTATGTGGTTGAACATTACAGCTGCATCCCATTCTAACCTGCTATGTTCTCTACTCTACGATTCTGTTTACAGAGACCTTAGTGCTGAGAATACCCTGGTTGTTCTGTGTTTCTATCATACACAAAGGCATCATACCAAACATGATTGACAGGGCTGGGCTTTTGTGGTACATAGCCAGGGGCAACCACTCTAACTCTTTCCCATCTCCTTCTCATCCAGCTTTTGGCAGCAAAACAATGACTTTGAGAGAAAGCCAAGGAGGAGGGAAGGAAAAGAGGAAGCTGTTTCAAAAAAAAAATTGCACAGGAGCACCTGGGTGGCTCAGTCAGTTAAGCATAGGACTCTTGATTTCAGCTCAGGTCATGATCTCAAGGCTCATGAGATCAAGCCCTGTGTCAGGCTCTGCTCTGGCAGCACAGAGCCTGCTTGGGATCCTCTTTCTCCTTCTCTCTCTGCCCCTCCCCTGCTTGCTCTGTCTCTCAAAATAAATAAATAAATAAACTTAAAAAATAACATATACATACATATAAAGCCCATCTACCATGCAGCTGCCTGTATGCCTGACTAACTCACAATCAGGCAAGGGAATATTCTGTACTTGCTAAATATGTTCCTCTATTTTTAGATTTTTTTTCTTGCCAAAACAACCCACTAATTTAGGGAATTTTAAGAATAAACTTTTGTAGGGTTTCTTTCTTTTTCTCTTCCTTCTTTCTTTTCTCTTTCTTTCTCTCTCTCTCTTTCCTTCTTTCTTTCTCTTTCTTTCTTTCTTTTCTTCTTTCTTTCTTTCTTTCTTTCTTTTCTTCTTTCTTTCTTTCTTCTTTCTTTTTCTTTAAGCAAATCCTAAGTTGATCAGATCTTTAAGGGCCTTTCTGGCACAATCTAGTTAAGCTTCTTGGGAGTATATCGTCAGGGGGAGAGGCCAGAACAGAACCCTGGGAAGGGCCGAGTGTAGCAACAGCCCCACAAAGAGCAGGTACAGCCCATGCCCTGACTTCAGCACCATCGGGTGGAGGGGAATCAGGGGCCCCGGAGGGCTCTGCACCACCGGTGTCTGTAGGGGCGCATCGAGGGGGGTGGTCTGTGCTGGGGGCGTTGCACTTCCAAGCCTACAATGTAGAACCAGAACATTGCACTTTGTCATCTAGGGACAGTCATTTTCCCCGTTGGGCCTTAGTGTTCTCTTCTGCAAAATGAAAATATTCGACCAGAAATCACTAAGAGTCTTTCCAGGAGACACGAAGTGACTTCTGGAGAACTGGTAACGTTCTGTTTCTGCAACTGGGTACCTATCAAATGGACGTGTTCAGTTTATGAAAATCATTGAACTGTGCATGTACATGTATGATTAGTGCATATAATTTCTGTATGTATATTCTGCTTCAATAAAACGTTTACCTGGGGCACCTGGGTGGCTTAGTTGGTTGAGCATCCAACTTTGGCTCAGGTCAGGATCTCACGTTTGTGAGTTCCAGCCCCTCATCGGCTTGCAGCTGTCAGCGCAGAGCCCACTTCGGATCCTCTGTCCGCCCCCTTCCCTCTGCACCCCCCATCCGTTCATGCACTCTCTCTCAAAAGTAAATAAACATTTAAAAAGTTTATATAAACTACAAAAAGGGAGGGAGTGGGTGTGCGTAGACATGAAGCAGAGGGAAGTGAGTATGTAAGAATGCAGAAGCAAGGATGAAGGCAGGTCACAGCTCCTGCTCCCAAAGCCAAACATGTGAGGGAAGGGGAGGAGTACAGCCAAAACAGTTGTAACAGAAATGAGAAGTATTGTGCCCTTTGGACATAGTTATTTGTTTTGTTTTGTCCAGTTTCAGATATGTTTTCATATATTCGCGTGATAGAGCGAATTGCCTGAAAGGTGTGAGACACGAGTCTTTAAGTTCTCCATAAGAATGCTGGTGAGGTCTGGTGCTGGATGGGTTCTGGGTTATCCAGGCCACGCACAGTTGGCTCCCTTGCTCTGGCACCAGCTGTGCCAATTCAGCTGGTAGCCAGAAGTAGGGAAAAGGGCAAGTCCCATAGGACCCTCTGGAGTTTGCCTTGACCTTCAAGCAGTGCTTGCAATGTCACCATCACACTTAAAGGAGTCATGAATAGCGGCGCTGGGGTGGCTCAGTTGGTTGAGCAACCAACTTCAGCTCAGGTCATGATCTCGCAGTTCGTGAGTTCAAGCCCCGTGTCTGGCTCTGGGCTGACAGCTCGGAGCCTGGAATCTGCTTTGGATTCTGTGCTCCTCCATTCACGTTCTATCTTTCTTTCTCAACAATAAATAAACATTAAAAAATTAAAAATAAAGGAGTCATGAATAGGGGCACCTGGCTGGCTCAGTCAGTACAACATATGACTCTTGGTCTTGGGGTCATGAGTTTGAGCCCCATGTTGGAGGTAGAGTTTACTTTAAAAATAAAAATTTTAAAAAAGGGGGGTCGCCTGGGTTACTCAGTTGGTTAAGTGTCCAAGTCTTGATTTTGGCTCATGTCATGATCTCATGGTTGTGAGATCAAGCCCTGTATTTGGCTCCACACTTAACAGTCTCTCCCTCTCCCCCCCCTTTCTCCTCCCCCTGCTCTCACACTCTCTTAATTAATTAATTAAAATCGTTTGTGAATAAAGTATCAATGCAAAGTGGTTAGGGTTCACTCACTCTCTAAACTTGTACAGAGCACCTGCCCCATGCCAGGTACCCTGCAAGGGACAAGGGACGCTGTAGTACATAGAACAGATAAAAATCCCTGCCCTTGGGAAGCATCCATGATTCACCAAGTCACTTAATAGCTTTCAAGACTTATTTAAGGGGAGAGGAAGGGGAAAAAATAGTTAAGGAGAGGGAGGGAGGCAAACCATAAGAGACTCTTAAATACTGAGAACAAACTGAGGGTTGATGGGGGTGGAGGAGATGGGAAAATGGGTGATGGGCACTTGTTGGGATGAGCACTGGGTGTTATATGGAAACCAACTTGACAATAAACTATAATAAAAAAAGAAAAAGAAAGAAGGACTTATTTAACTTTTTTAAGTTTGTGATACAATGTAACATAAAATTCACCATCTTACCATTTTTGAGGGTGTAGTTCAGTAGTGATAAGTATGTTTACCATGTTACACAGCCAGTCTCCATAAGTTGTTCATCTTACAGGACTGAAGCTTTGTACCCATTAGACAAGTCCCTTTCACCCCCTTCTCCCAGCCCCTGGCAACTCCATTCTACTTTTCTGCATCTATAACATGAGGGGAGTGGACAATCATGGAGACTCGAGTTCCACCCAGCTCCAGGCTTTGATCAGGGTATCCTATTGGGTGCTCAGCACTGTGCCTTCAAGGAGCTTGAGGATGAGTGGGGAGGGACGCCAGGCATCCAACAAGTGGTGGTGACACGGGGCTGCCGATGCGAAGCCGAGTGAGGAAATCAGCCTTTGGAGCTCAAAGAAAGAAGCTGCCATGATGGACCGGAAGGAAGTTTATTGGAGCCGTTAAGAACAGATAGGCTTTGAATAGGGGGAGAAGGAAAAACTCTATGTGCTTTGGAAGCCGAGTCAGCCAACCTCAAACTAAGCTCTGGAGACAGTTCCTGGCTTCATTTCCACCCCCCTGGAGAAGCAGAGGTTGAATGGAACAAACTTGCCAACAGAATCAAGGGATGCTCTGGACCATTTCTGCTGGTGACACTATTTTACTCCATGGAGTTCCTGGTAGATGTTTCTGGTCATTGACTGCAGGGAGTCGGGTGTGGACAGTTCTGAGCTTTCAAGCTAGAATATCAGGGTCTTGCTGAACTTGCTCGTTTTCTGCCCTTTCCAGCTGTCCAAGCACTAGAGATAGACCCCCCAGGGTGTCCCTCACCCCACCCTCCATGAGAGCAGGATAAATGAACGGGGGCTCAGATTGTGTGTCCTAGCCCCCTGGGAGGTGCCTCTGAGGCAGACTGTTCCCGAGGCACAGGAGCAATGGCAGGGTGGCATGGGGCAACGGGGTGACCCTCGCCCTCCTCAGCTTTCTAAACGCCATCTGTTCCCAAACCTGAGCTTCGCTTTCCGCTACACCCACACCACCCGTGGGACTGGTTCTCCCAGCACAAACAGCTCTTTGTTTGCTGCTTGTATTTGTCTGTTGGCATTTGGACAGTTCTCTGTGGTTCACATTTGAGGCCAGCCTGAGGCAAAGTGAGATTGGTGGAGTTCGGCATGGGTGCCATACCTCGCTTCCACTCCCCTAGCCCAGACCCTAATTTCCCCTTTATAACAAATGCCACCGCCACCACCCATGGAATTTTCTCCCCACTCAGGATCCCATTCTTCACTGTTCCACATCGACTTGCCTTAGACACAAATCCCTTCTGAGGGATGAGATTCTGATAGAGTATTCTGTTTTAATAGGCATCTTCTTCAGACACACTCCCCTGACTCAGATGAAGGAAAAACGGTTAGGAATTTTGAGCCTTGTGACGGGTTTCTCAGGGCAGATTGGGCTTTTTGTCTACACAATGGACACACTGGGGTACACTGACGCAGAAGGATGGGGACCTGAGTTCTTAGTCTCAGCTCAACTACTAAGGTCTGTGTCTTCTTCTCCTTTGGGAAAGTCTCAGCTTTCCCAGTATTACAATAAAGGAGCTGGATTGGGTCATTACTGCCAGCGCCATCATTTATGAGCCTGTGCAGGCCGGGGGGGGGGGGCTAACATGATGCGCTGACCCCAAAGAAAAGTTCTCTGTTTTTGAAAAACTTCTGAAACTAGGGGACACTAAGTTTCCTCTGACCCTGACCCTTTGCTCTCCACCACTTGGGAACTGTTAAGTATAACACCTCACAGTTCAAAGGCGTTGTCACTTGATTCAAGTCAACGTTTGTTCAGTAAGAAATTGTGAACGTCCGTAAGGTGCCAGGCGTTGCGTTGACTCTGGATATAAGCTTAACTTGTCAGCTGTTGGAAAAAGGAAGAGCATATTCAAAAGGAGCAGAGTTAGCAGACAGGACTTTGAATGTATGATGAGAGTGAATAGAAAGAGCCCACGTCTGAAAATAAGATGGGGGTTCAATTACAAGAAGCAGCCAACTTTGGGAAGGTCTAGAGGCAGCCTGTGCAAAGGCCCTGAGGTAGAAACTAAGGCCATTAGGCCTGTTTGGGGGTCAGAAAGTCAATGAGTTTGCAACTTAGTGAGCCAGGGTGGTGGTAGACATCAAGTCAGAGAGGAAAGTGAGACTGGATCATGCAGAGAGATGTATGGGTCTTATTTTGGGTGTAACATGAAATTGTTAGTTGCTATTGTTTGGTTTTTGTTTTCAGGGGGTTGTTTTCTTGTTGTTGTTTGCATTTTAAAAAGATGATGCTGGCTGCTGTAGTATGGTTATCAGCACCTCTTTATACCTCTCCTGGGCACCATTCACTGCATAGCCAATGTAACAGAGCCCCCTGGAGTTGTGCAAGGTGAAGAAAGCTTCAGGGGCTAAGAGTCCCGATGCTACATGGCTGTGGGATGGAAAGGGTCGGAGACATCCTCAGGGGCCTTGATGATGTCAATCCTCTGTCATCTTTGAGAAGGGAAGGAGAACTCTGGCCCCTCCAGTGTGTCTGCCCTGATCCCTGTAAACACTCTCCTCTCCCGAGCCCTTTCATCTGAGAGGTTGAGCCAAGTGGCGGCAGACGCCCCCTCACCCTCAACTCCCTTCAAGCTGATATCCTCTAAGCCTTTAAGCAGCGCATAACTCCATCATCTCAGCGCCCCTTGGAAGGGAGCAGCCGGCAGATTAAGTGATTCTGGGATCCAGGCACTGAGGAATTCGGGGCCTCTCAGATTTCTTGGCAAGGGTTACAAGTCCATGCAGAGACTCTTCTTCAGAACAAGTGAAAATAATTCCTTCCAGGGGCAGAAAAAGGCGTGCTTTTGGCAAAGGCCTTCATAAGATGTTATCTCAAGAGACCCGCATGGGAGCCCTTGGGAGGGAAGGCAGAAGTTGCTAAACCAGGTGGGAAAACGGATGGGCAGGCAGGGAAGGGCTTACAAGGTTTCCACAGCGACTCAGGAGCTGGGGAGGCCTCACATACTTTCCACCCTCCTGGGACTGGAGGGAAAG
Source organism: Cryptoprocta ferox (assembly GCA_028646485.1). Lineage (NCBI taxonomy): Eukaryota > Metazoa > Chordata > Mammalia > Carnivora > Eupleridae > Cryptoprocta > Cryptoprocta ferox. The sequence continues at coordinate 103,102,737 of CM053572.1, read as the reverse complement.
GGCGTTTAACTGTGGGACATTTGTCTTACGGAGCGGTGTGCAGGCACGGGCAGGAAGGAGGTAAACCCACATTGATGTGGAAAGATTATTAGCGATACTATAAATTAAAAAACAGAACACATAATAAAATGTACAGTATAATCCAATCTGGGTGCCTGGCTGGCTCAGTGGGAAGAGCATGTGACTCTTGATCTCAGGGTTGTGAATTCGAGCCCTGCATTGGGTGCAGAGATGACTTAAATAAATAAAGTTTTAGGGGCACCTGGGTGGCTCAGTTGGTTAAGTGTCTGACTCTTGATTTCAGCTCAGGTCATGGCCTCACGGTTCATGGGATCTAGCCCTGGGTCGGGCTCTATGCCAACAGCGAGGAGCCTGCTTGGGGTTCTCTCTCTCCCTCTCTCTCTGCCACCCCCTCCTCATGCTGTCTCTATCTCTCTCAAAACAAATAAATAGACACTTAAAAATAAATAAATAGGTGTGCGTGGGTGGCTCAGTTGGTTAAGCATCTGACTTTAGCTCAGGTCATGATCTCATGGCTCCTGGCTTCAAGCCCCGCGTCGGGCTCTGTGCTGACAGCTCAGAGCCTGGAACGTGCTTCAGATTCTGTGTCTCCCTCTCTCTCTGCCCCTCTCCCACTCACGTGCTCTCTGTGTCCTTCAAAAATAATAAACATTTAAAAATAAATAAATAAATAGACAAAACTATTTTTTAAAGTATATCTGCATATGTATGTACATACAACTATCTTTGCATATTACAATATTTCTCCAGAAAGATGTATAAGGAATATTAACAGTTTGTTTACTGTAGGAAATGAAATGGAAGCTGAGGAGGAGACATTTTAAAGCCTTCTGCAGTTTGGAGGTTTATGTGTGGTAGGACTTTACAATGTATAAAATACTCTCCTTACAAAAAGAAAGTTGGGGGCTCAGAGAGGTGAATCCTGTGATCTGGCGGTTACTGCCAGGGTTGGGCCCAGGACCAGGTCAGTGGCTCCTCTCCTTCCCCTCTAGCACATTCCCTTGTTTGCTCAGCCCAGGGGTCAGCCTTGGGCACAGGAGGGCTCAGGCCCCTGGTGTCTGTCCCACGGCTGAGAACTGGGGAGGTGAAGATAACATTTCTCAGAGCACAAGGGTGATGACATTGTACGTTTTTGGGTTTCTGCTTCTCGAATTCCTTTACAAACTGTGCCACTAAACTATTGACGACGCACATCTCCAATCCCTCTTCCCCTCTGAGACTTGGTTTCCCTCACCTACAGAACGGTGTGCGAAGGGGGAGTGTGGTGAGCCAGCAGACCCCTCAGTGTCCTGAGAAAGGACAGGCCAGGGGGCCCCTGGCCGACTTTTGAAGTCCCCCGCAGGCCTTGCAGAGCTCATTCCTTGAGTCAGGCCTCCCCCTGCTGGCCTCGGGTGGCCTTTAGCAAGCGTCCAAGAAAGAGGTCCTCGGAGGAGCTGTATTGTCTCTGGGAGGGTCCTTTTGGAGTTGTGTGTGGCGTCAGCTACGGTTTCGAGGGCGCAGCCAGCTTTTGAGCGGGCAGAGGCCGAGACTGAGACAGTCCTGCACTGCGAGGAATTGTCCCACATCCCATGTGGCTTTTGAGTAAAGGAATGAAGAAATCCTGTTTCTAAGGATTTGGGACCAGAATCTAGCTCTCCTTTGCAAAGGTTAACAAAGCTGTTTGGGCTTGTGTTTGTTTTGTTGTTGTTTTGTTTTGTTTTGCTTTGCTTTAAGATTTCCTTTAAGATTCTTTAAGATCCCCTTTAAGGGGCACCTGGGTGCTCAGTCAGCTTCCGACTTTGGCTCAGGTCATGATCTCGCAGTTCGTGAGTTCAAGCCCCACATCGGGCTCTGTGCTAACAGCTTAGAACGTGGAGCCTGCTTCGGATTCTGTGTCTCCCTCTCTCTCTCTCTCTCTCTCTCTGCTCCCCCCTCCCCCCCGCTCATGCTCTGTGTGCCTCTCTCTCTCAAAAATAAACATTTTAAACAAATGAACTAGACCAACCCATCGTTTAAAAAAAAAAAAGATTTCCTTTAAGATTCTTTAAGATTCCTTGAAGGGCTGCGACCTCGTGAGTTGATGGATGTTCACGTGTCTCTGGAACTTCTGGAACTTCACGGAGGCTTGTCCATCACCGCCTCTGAAAATCACGTCACCACTTTGACCTAACTGCACCGCCTGCTTTTATAGGCATACCCCTGACAGATCCGCAGCCGAAGAGGTCTGACCGGGCGCCTGGGTGGCTCAGTCGGTTAAACCACTGACTCTTGATTTCAGCTCAGGTTATGATCTCACAGCTCGAGTCAGGCTGTGCACTGGTGGTGCAGAGCCCTCTTGGGATTCTCTCTCTCCCTTCCTCTCTGCCCCTCCCCTGTGTGCACTCTCTCTCTCTCTCTCAAAATACATAAACTTTAGGGGAAAAAAGAGATCCAAGACTTAACAGATGGAGAACTAAATATTACTAAATTAGCAGAGATATAGGAAATGCGGAGATTTAGTTTGGATTGGTTTGTTTTTTTCCAGCTTTATTGAAATAGTATAGACAAATAACGTATGTAAGTTTAAGGGGCACAATGTGATGATGTGATACACAGATTTGCTGCTAAATGCTTACCACAATGAGGCTGGTTAACACTTCCATCCCCTCGCAAAGTTACCTCTGTTGTGTGTGTGGTGATAACATTTAAGATGTCTCTTAGCATCTTTCGAGTATATCACACAGTGTTGTTGATTATAGTCACTGTACTGTGTATTAGGTCCCCAGAACTTACTCATCACACAGCGTGGCATTTATACCCTTTGACCTACGTCTCCCCATTTCCCCCACTCCCCTGCCAGGGTGAATTCCGCCTTTTTAGATTCCAGAGATAAGTGAGAACTTACAATGTTTCCTCTTTCTATTTTTTTTAAAGTTTTTTTAATGTTTATTTAATTTTGAGAGAGAGTGACAGAGCAGGAGTGGGGGAGGAGCAGAGAGAGAGAGACACAGAAGTGGAAGCAGGCTCCAGGCTCTGAGCTGTCAGCACAGAGCCTGGCGCAGGGCTCGAACCCACAAACCGCGAGATCATAACCTGAGCCGAAACCGGACACTCAACCGACTGAGCCACCCAGGCGCCCCGTAATGTTTCTCTTTCTTTGTCAGATTTATTTCACTTAGCGTAATGCCCTCAGGTCCATCCATGTTGTCACAAAGAGCAGGACTTCCTTCTTTTTGTGGCTGAAGAATATTCCCTTGTATTTATCCGTTCACCCACTGGTGGACACTTAGTCTCCACGTCTTGGCTACTGTGAATAATGCAGCCAGGAACATGGGGATGCTGATACCTCTTCGAGATAGTGTTTTCATTTCCTTCAGATATGCACCCATATCTGTTTTTAATTCTTCAAGGAATTCCCATACTGCTTTCCACAGTGGCTGCACTAATTTACATTCCCACTCATTGTGCCCAAGGGTTCCCTGTTCTTTACATTCTGGCCAATGCTTCTTATCTCTCGGGCTTTTGATGACAGGCATGAGGTGATATCTCACCATCCTTTTAACTGACAGGTCCCTGATAATGAGTAATGTTGAACACCTTTTCATGTAGCTATTGGCCATTTGAATATCTTCCTTGGAAAAATGCCTGTTCAAGTCCTTTGCCCATTAAAAATATTTTTTTAAGTTCATTTATTTATGGGAGAGAGAGAGAGGATGCGCGTGAGTGAGGGAGGGGCAGAGGGTGAAAGAGAGAGAGAGAGAGAGAGAGAGAGAGAGAGAATCCCAAGCATGCTGACAGCGCAGAGCCCAACGTGGGACTCGATCTCACAAACCGTGAGATCATGACCTGAGCCGAGATCAAGAGTCAGATGTTTAACCGGACGCCCCCTTTGTCCATTTTTAAATCAATTTTTTTTTTTTTTTTTTTTTTTTTTGCTATTGAGTTGTATGAGTTCCTGATACATTTTGGGTATTAACACCTTAGATGGTTTGCAAACATTTTTGCCCATTCTGTAGGACGCCTTGCCATATTGTTGATTCTTTTGCTGTGCAGAAGCTTCTTAGTTTGATGAAGTCCCACTTGTCTATTTTTGGCTTTGCCACTTGTACTTTTGGTGTCAAATCTAAAAAATCTTTGCCAAGACCAATGTCAAGGAGCTTCTCCCCTGTATTTTCTCAGATCCCAATGTCTACCTACCCTTTTCCCTTAGTCCAAGGGCTTTCCCTACTCTGGCCTTGCCCCACCTTTCATTCGTTCGTTCATTCATTGAACAAATAATTGACTGGGAGAACTTAATATGTTGTACGAGATGGGCTCAGGGTTAAGGGTAATAGCAATGAGCAGAAGAGATCAGGTCCCTGTGTTCATGGATCTTACATTTTGTATTGGGATGAGGGTGTCGGGCAACAAAAATGAAAGGAAGAGCTGGGGAAAGAGGGTAGTTCCAACAGAGGGCGCAGCAAGTGCAAAGGCCCTGAGGCAGAGCAAAATTTGGCATGTTTCAGGAACACAAGGAAGGCCCCTGTGGCTAAAGTATAGTGACTGAGTGAGTAGTGACAGGAGACAGGGCAAGAGAGGTCATTTATTGGACACCAGCTATGAACAAGACACAGCTCTAGTCGCCTGGCACTTACTCTCTCATTTGCTCAGACTACTTGCTTCTCTGAATCTTTCCCACCCTGCAAGACGAGGCCCTGCCCATCTCACCCCAGACTGCAACTCTTAGACGTGGAGGGCAACCAGTATGTATTTGGAAGTGGGCAGCTCTGTCCACTCTCTTGCCTCCTAAGCCAGTGTTTCTCAAACTATGGTCTTCAGACCACCTACATCATAGTCCCCTAAGACGCTCCTAAGTGTTACAAGTATTTTAAGTGAAATACTTACGTTATAGCAAATAATGTATGTATTCGTATACTCACTATCTTAAGAACTTTATCATTCATCCATATTTGCTTCAGCTCTGCTTTTGTATTTTAAGAACTAAAACACATTGCAATTACAGGTGAAGCTGAGTGCTTGTCACAGGGGAAGATTCCAGGGCCCCAGACTAGATCTACTCAGTGAGAATCTTTGGAAATAGATCTGAGAAAGTGCTGTTTTTTTTTAAGCTTATTCATTTATTTTAAGAGAGAGAGAGAGCACACAGGGGAGCGGCAGAGGATTCCAAGCAGGCTCCGCACTGTCAGTGCAGAGCCTGACATGGGGCTCAATCCCATGAACCACAAAATCATGACCCAAGCCGAAATCAAGAGTCAGGCACTCAACCAACTGGGCCACCCAGGTGCCCCCTGGGAATGTGCCTTTTAACAACCCACCCCCCCCCCACACACACTCCTTCCTAACCCATCTATGCATCATGAAGATGGACAATTACTGACATATATCAGTTAAAACCTGACCCACTGTAAGCAGCTACCTTTCTGGCTTAAAGCTAACCCAGGGGGTCTCAATCTTTGCTATGTATCAGAATCACCCGGGAACCATTCATACATTTATTTTTTTATTTACTTATTTATTTCTAATTGAAGTATAATTAACATGTAATGTCATATTAGTTTAAGGTGTACAACATATTGATTCGCAATTCTATACACTGTTCAGTGCTCACCACAATAAGCATAACTGGGGAATTCCAGTTATCAGTGCAGATCCCTTCCTAACCCAGGTTCCTCCCTAACCTTGTACATCAGACCGGGGCAGGGAGGTCAGGCAACTCTATTATCAAAACATTGAAAGCGGGCTTTTGATGGTAGCAGGGGTTGGGAAGGACCCATCTCTTTGAAACATTCTGTGTGAATGTTTGAAACATTCCTGGGATCATCAAAGACAAGGTTCATACATCCTTCCACTTGCTCTCCCCCAGAAAATGTCAACGGACATGTCCCATGCCCCTGCTGAGTGCTGGGCAGAGCTGCAAGCAAAAGATGTTGGTCAGGGATGAAGGAGCCCCCTCCTATGTCTGGTCTGCAGTTCAAGCTCAGACATTAACTCAATGGATGGACTTGAGGTCAAGTTGCCAAACTGAGCAAAAGCAAAGACAAGACATCTGGTTAAACTTTATGTTCAGGTACCTAACAAGTAATTTTCTAATAGAAATATGTCCTAAATGTTGTATGGGACATACTTATATTAAAAAAAAATTATTGGAGCACATGGGTGGCTCGGTCAGTTAAGCGGCTGCCTTCAGCTCAGGGCATGATCTTACGCTTCGTGGGTTTGATCCCCGCATCAGGTTCTCTGCTGTCTGCGTGGAGCCAGTTTCGGATGCTCTGTCCCCCTTTCTCTCTGCCCCTCCCCCACTTGTTCCCTCTCTCTCTCTCTCTCTCTCTTTCTTTCTCTCAAAAGCAAATAAATAAAATTTTATTTTTAAAAAAATTATTCATTTTTGGGCACCTGGGTGGCTCAGTCAGTTAAGTGTCCAACTTCGGCTCAGGTCATGATCTCAGACCTCGTGGGTTCAAGCCCTGTGTGGGGCTCTGTGCTGACAGTTTCGGATTCTTTGTCTTCCTCTCTCTTTGCCCCTCTCTTGCTCGCGCTCTGTCTTTCTGTCTCTCAAAAATAAATAAACGTTAAAAAATTTGTAAATATTATTTGTTGTTTATATGAAAACAAATGTAACCGGGAATCCTGCGTTTTATCTGGAAACTTTACCCGATGGAGTAGCTTTCACTCCTGTGAGCCTCGGTTTCCCCATTTGGAAAATGAGGGGACTGGGCTGGGTGACTTCCATGATCCCTATGGCTTGGACGCTCCTACAGTCAGTTCAGACCCATCCCACAGCTCTGAGAGCCTTTCTCCCAGGTCCCGCCAGGGGGCGCTCTCACCCTCCGCAGCGGCCTGGCGGGCTGTGACTCAGCCAGGAGACAACTGGGTCCCGCTGGCTCTGGGGAGCTCTCCGGAAACCAGGTTGTGAGGTCTCGAAGGTCCCAGGGCCTCACTCATCCCCAGGACAGCCTGTTCACAAGGAAAGAAGCGGAGATCTCATAGACTCCGTTAGAGGCTCTGAAGATAAAGACCGTTTCATTCAGCTCCCCATCTACCACTATTTAGAAGCAGAGACTGGACCCCTAGAGGGGAAGACACTTGTCCCGGCTCACACCACTGGCCTGGAAACTAGACTCCCATCTCCCTGGCCAGGGCCCCTTTTCCTCCTTACGGTGCCTTATTTCTCTTTCCTGCTGGACATATCTACCCCTTGCAGTCCTGTAGCTAAAACCATTACAGACCCCAGGGAGCCCAGCACATCTTCCTCCCTAACATGAGAGACACCTGGGAACCTCTTTACAGAGGGGGTGTGGCCTTGAAGCAGGAGCCCTTCCAACTGAGAGGGTACCAGGGACAGAGGACCAATCTAGGCAGCAGGGGAAGAACGGGCCCCTCACATTTAAGTTGGGAGTATTCGTCTTTTTATTATTATTGGCTTCCTGTATGTCAGACTCAGGGACCTATGAGGCGGGGACCTCTATCATCAGACGGGACACAGGCTCAGTGTTAGGTCAGTGCTCTAGAAGGACTCAGTCCAGTCCTGAGGCCAATATTCGGAAGGAAGGAGCCTTCTGTTAGCAGGGACTCAGATGGTCTCCAAAGGACCCATACTCTTTTCACTGCAAAGAGAAATTGCCCAAAGTTAGGGAGACCCCACTCTGGCCTAGGAGATGATTTTAGGAGACTTACAGACTTAGCATTAATTAACATTCAATTAATTATAAATCAGTTCTCTTTGGGGCCATCTGATTATCAAACAGAAATCTCTTAGATCTTTTCTTTTAATAAGTAACAGACCAGCATGCCTGGGTGGCTCAGTCAGTTAAGCCTCCGGTCATGATCTTGATTTTGTCCCAGGTCCTGATCTCACAGGTTCGTGATATCAAGCCCTGCCTCAGGCTCTGCACTGAAAGCACAGAGTCTGCTTGGGATTCTCTCTCTCTCTCTCTCTCTCTCTCTCTCTCTCCCTCTCTCTCTGCTCCTCCCTCATGCACACACACTCTCTCAAAGTAAATGAATAAACTTAAAAGAAAAAGAAACAAACCATTCTTCAAGCATGGGACACATTCATAATTGCATAACATTGTTTTTTCACTGTATTTATATTTTTACTGTATTTATCTTTAAGGTTTATCTTGAGTAATGGTAGATGATACTGATTTTCTACCTAAGGTAATGAAATAACTTCCTTTAAATGTTAATTTTTTTAAGTAATTTGATTTAAAGGTAGGGAGAGCACAGATGGATGAATATAGAAACACTGCCTTGAAGGAGTCTAGATTCTGGGGGGCCCTGAAGGCTGATGAGCTGTGAGGCAGCCAGCAGGGGTGCAGCCCTGCCCTGCCCTCCCTCGGGCCCTGGGTTGACTCATGCCCATGCCCTTCTGATGCTGCCTTTCCCTTGAGAACATTTGTGTGTGTGTGTGTGTGTGTGTGTTTGTATTAGGTTAGTAATTTGAAAATAACTTCAAATAAAGAGGGGGGAACAACTCTGGGCTCAGCACCTGAAGACCCAGCTCTGTGGCCTGTTCACTTCTTGGGCTTGTTTCTCCTTCTCTAATGGGAGAATTGGAACACCAGTCTGAACTATCACACTAGCATGATGAACATGCATAAACTTTGAAAAGTGCTCCGTGGACTTAAAAATGTCATTATCTCTTTTCAAAATCAGAGTGCCTTTTTTTTTTTATTTTAATTTTTTTTTGAGAGAGAGAGTGAGTGCGCAGGGGAGGGGCAGAGAGAGGAGACAGAGGATCAGAAGCAGGCTCCACACTGACAGATGTGGGGCTGGAACCCACGACCTGTGAATTCATGACCTGAGCCAAAGTCTGACACTTAAAAAGATTGAGCTACCCATGCGCCCCCAGAGTACTCTTTTTAAAGCAAATCTAACCCTGTTTGTTTGTCTGTCTCTCTGGTGTAAAACCCTCCAGTGACTTCCCATTGCGCAAAAAATAAAATGCAAACTCCATACCATCGCTTATGAGACTGCATGGTCTGACCTCCGCCCACCTCTTCAGCTTAGTCTCATATGGCTTACCCCTCATTTTGTGCACCAGCCACGCCAGCTTGGGACTCATCATGCTGGCTTTGCACATGCTGTTCCCTCTGCCTGGAATGCTCTTTCCCTGCCCTCTCCCTACTCCAACACACTTAATCCCTTCTTTTCCTTTGTGACTCAGCTCAAATTTTCTCAAGGAAGCCATGGAACGGCCCTGTCCAATAGACCTTTCTGTGATCATGAAAATGCTGTAGATCTGCCCTGTTCAATAATAGGTAACCACTATTCACACGTGGCCAACGAGTTCTTGAAAAGTGTCTAATGTGACTCAGGAACGTAAGTTTTAATTTTAGTTCGTTTAAACTTCAATCTAAATGGCCATGCATGGGTAGCGACTACCTGTGGGACTGTGCAGCTGGGGAATAATGCTCTGTCCCCCCATTGCAGACTCATGGTTTCTCTTACTCTTCCTTTACTGGACTCTTCACTTTTCTTGTAATTTATATTTGGTCCTGCGGTTGTTTATCTATTCTCCGCTAGGCTATATGTTCTAGAAGAACAAATCCTTTGTCTGCTTTACCACAATTGAGTCTCCACCAACAGGCATGGGTCCTGGTGCATAGTAGGTATATCATAAACGATTGTTGACTGAATGAATGGACTGATGGACAGATGATGGAAGGAGAGAGTTGCTTAGCCTGGTGTTTCTGATTATGAAGTGCAGCAATGAAAAAGGGTCAGCACGCAGGTCATAAAATTGAAAGCTAAATTTGTGCCTATAGGAAACATACATCCCGTGTATAAATAAGCCTGTGTGTACCAAAGCATAGCAGTGTGTTTGCGAAGGTTGGCGATTGTGCACTTGTGTGTAGACACGTCTGCCTGTGGGTCTGTGTATCAGGGTAATGAGGTGTCTAAGACTGAGACACATGTGAAATCACTCGGGAAGGCAGTTTCTAAGTCGTTACTTTTTATTTTGAAAGATTTGTCAAACTCCCCACATCATGGCGAGAGCTTGCAAGATTAATAAGAAGCAGCTTTTTCATGAAATGCTTGGAGGTGAACGAGTTCTCAGCCTGTGAGATCCGACCATCCCATTGACTTTGAAGTTATTCTTGATTAATAGAAGAAAAAAAGTGAGGAGAGGAAGAAAAGGAGGGACGTGCTGGAAACGGAGGGAAAGACCTCTTGTGACAGCTATCCAAATGTGAAAAAAAAAATTCACCAACCCCACTTCTTCTATTTTACGACTTTCTACACCTCGCTCTAGACCTTGGCCTTCCTGGTTAAAGTATCTCCCAGTCCTGCATTTCCCAAAGACACCTAAGAGGGGAGAAGCACTTGCACAGTGTGGAGACCCCCCCCCCCCCAGGGCCCTGGTGGATTCCAGAGAGCGTATGGTCCGCCCTGGCTCCCAAAAGTTTGGACAAACAGCCTAACACAAAAAGAAATGATGAGGGGGGAACTGGTGAGAAACTGGCTGATGCGAGTTAACATACTTTCCTAACACAGACTCAGGTCCTTTCTCCCAGCGACAGCCTTACTATCTGCACTTCTGGCTGGCAGGTTCTGCAAGGGCTCTTTCCCACTAGGCCACCAATCCCAGAAATATCCTTGCCAGCATCACGTGCCTGTTACCTCCCTTTGCCCACCTTCAGGCCACGAGGGGAAGAGCCCCCCTGGCAGCCACTACCCTGAAATAAAATGAACACAAAGACTAACTTGGTGAGTAGTCGTTTCAAACAGAAACAGAGAGAAAATCTGAAGGTGCGATGTGTTGAAGGCAGACTTGAGCAGATCAAAGTTCCCACCCATGCACCACTAAAACGACGGGAAACACCGCAAATGGCAGGAGAAAAACGGGACTGTTAGCGGGTAAGCAAGAGGCGGTGACAGCAGAGTTACAACTAAGAATGTCATGACTTGGGTTACGATTTCCATTTTTAGCACCGTTAATGTATTCGTTTAAATCTATATTAGCACCTTGTCCCCAGGCAGAACAACAGACCATCCAAACATTTTAAACTTTGGGGGAAACAGGAAGGGGAAGATCGAAGAGGGAGGATCGGTACTGCGGAAGGAGGCGGGCGTGGGTTTAGATCACCAGATCTTTGTCAATATCCTCTGCAAAGCAAGACAAGAGAACAGAGTTAGAATGTGAGGCCCTGTGCGGGTGAAGACCCGCTTCCCGAGGAGTCAGTGGGTCCACCCATCCCCAGGCCAAGGGTCACCCAAGAACTTGGTGACTGATAACCTTGGTCTCCCTGCCCCTGGCCTGTTCCTGTCACTGACACACGCTGCCAAGTTACCCTTCCTGTCTCCCGTCTATGTGTCTGCCAGTTCCCCGAATAGGGCAAGGCACAGACTGAGTGCTATGTTTGAGGAAGGGAACGGTCAAGACAGCCAGATAGACAAGAAGCCGCTTGAGAGAGCAAGGCCCACCCAGACAGGAGTTAACTAGGCACAGAGAGCAGAGCTGGATAGAGAGGATGGACACACAGATGACGGAGAGCAGAGGGGAGGTGGAGAGAGGATGGTGGCCCCTTCGCTCAAACACTCACGCTCCTTGATGCCGAAGCAGCCGGCCCACTCGTCCAGGGCAATGTACTTGTCATTGTCCAGGTCACAGGTCTCAAAAAAGCGGGTGGTGCAGTGCTCCATGGGGATGAGGGGTGCACGCAGTGGGGCCAGCTCCGTGTGGGACAGATACCTGGGGACAAGAGGCAGGGAGGGTCTGAGGTGTTGGAAAGCCCCACACTCCAGGAGAGGCAGGAGAGCGAGGCTGCCCCACAGGGCAGAAGGAGGGGATATGCACGCGCAACAGGAAGCCAGGATCCCGGTCTGCCCCCTCACTCTGCCGCTGACCTGCTGTGGGACTGGGAGCAGGCACTGCCCCGCTCTGAGCCTCAGTTTCCCCTCCATCAGAGGAACAGTTGACTGTACGTCTAAGGGCCCTTCCAGTTCTGAAATCCCATGGATTCATGACAAAGGCCTCTTGGAGCATTTGTTTCCTCACTGGCTGAGAATTGGGAACTGGAAACTTAAAATGAAAATATTCTACTATTGGTAGATCAAAATCTGGCGTGAAACAACAGTGCGTGTTTCCAGGGACACACGTATATAGTGACAAATGCCTAGAAAAGAGTCTAAAAAGAGACACATGAAAATGGTGACGGTGCTGCCTTCTGGGGAGAAGGGGGAAGGCGCTGGGATTGGCAGGACCGTCAGAAGGACGGTCTAACCATAGAGCTTTCTAACCTCCATAGAGCTTTCACTTTTTGTCCATCATAATGTGTGAGAGGGAGGCCTTTTGACTTCTCTTCCACTGTCCATTCCCATTCCTCCAGCCGGCCTTGACTCCACTGCACACGTGAATTTTTTCCTTATTCCCCAGAGCCCTCAACCAGTTGTCCTCAAAACACTCTTCCCCCAAGGGGCCGCACCATGATTCCCAATTTTCTCTCTAACCCCCAGACTCCCTCAACCACCCAACTCATGGAAGGATTCACACAATGTTTGTACTGGAAGGAACATCTCCTCCCCTTACGTTCTACATCGATGAGAAAACTGAGGCCCAAAGAGGGGCAGGAACTCAGGCAAGGTCACCATGCAGCTCTGGGACATGAAGTAGGGGGGGATGGATTCTCTTGGCCCCGGCTGGAGCACTTTCCCAGATGCACAGTCCTGCAGCCCCATCCAGAAACCTCTCTCCTGGTCCTTTCATTGTGGTGGGACCCAGTGACTCAGCCTGAGCTCCAGATGTCCCCCTGCCTTCTCCTTTCCCCTCCACAGTGTGTGACTCAGTTAGATCCCAGCCATGGAAAAAGCCTGGGAGAGAAGCAGCAAGGGGGTTCCCAGAGCTGAGAGACCCCAGCCACTGGGGACTTCGGCCACAGTGGACTGGCTCCAGACACACAGGCTGGACCAGGAATGAGGGGTGAGCATCCCAGAGAGGAGCACCCCTGTGCCCAGTGTCCTCCCCCGGGCATGGAAACAGGGTGGCCCTCCATGCTAGGCTCTTCTGAGAACCCACAGCAAGAGGAGGCCAGAGGGCTGTGGTGAGGGTCGTGACAACCACTGCTCGACCTCATATGCAGCAAGCCACCACTTACACCACTTCTGGGAACCTTTTTACTTTTGCCTTCAATTGTGAGAAGCAGGTCATCACCTAGAGTGTGAGCTTCATGGGGACAAGGCCCATGTCAGTTCTGATCACTGTTAAATCCCCTGCCTGGAACAGTGCTGAGCACATAATAGGTGCTCAGTAAGTGCGTGTTCACTGACAGCTGAGTGCCTGTTCCACACTGTAGCTGCACGGCACGTCAAAACCCATCTGGACGAGAAGGAAGAACAATTAAACAGGGCTTGCGGTGTGGGTGGGATTGGCTCTGTGGATCTTTTTAAGAAGTCTCAGGGCCAGTTTGCCCTATTGCGGCTGGGTCTCAGGTCTTGCTGAAGGACCGTGAGCACACAGGCTAGCCCACCTCCACCCCCCTACCCCCTGGAGGCTGAGCTCCTTCCTAGCCCACTCTCCCTCGACTAGGGGATACCCAAGGCCAGCATGCACAGGGGTGAGGAGGGATTTTCAATTCCAGATGACTCCTACTTCCTCTGGCATGAAAATGTATTATGGTTTCCTTCCTCTCGGGTCTGCATCTTTTATCCTCTGCCTGTTCCTTCCTGCCTCGGCTCCTACACAAACTGGGCTCCAGTGCTGGGTGCAAGAGAGGCTGCAGAGAGGTTTTCTGGCCATACCTAGTGCACTCCCAGCCCTGACTTATGACTGTCTCCTCCAGCACCAAGCCAGAGCAGCGCCCTGTGATCCTGAGGGCCTGAGGCCTTACCCATCAATGGGGTGCTGGTCCAGCTGGCCAAACTGCCAGTGCACAGGGAAGATGTACATGTTGTAGTTCTTCTCGAAGTCCCGGGCCAGCAGCTCCACGGGGTGGTCGCCAGCCTCCAGGCGCTTCTCGTTCTCATGGATCTTCTTCACCTGTGAGAACAGATGCTGGGTGACAAAGGGTCCAGGGGAGACAGTCCAGGCCAGCAAGGGCCCCTCCTCTTCCAACAGTAGGCCAGAGCTGGAAGAGACCAGCCAAGGCCAAGGTTCAAAATGAGGGAAGGCAGTGGCACAGATGGGTACCAGCATCTCATCCACAGAAGTGGAGGCTGGGGGTGATCTCAAAGGGTTCTGTCTCCGTAGAGCTGTCCCACCAAAGTCACCTGGGGAGTGTGTTAAAATGCAGCTTCCTGGGCCCGGTTTCACAGAGACGCTGAATCTGTGGGCCTGAGATGGGGCTCAGGAATCTGTACTTTATCAGCACTCCAAGTGCTGGATACATCCAGGGACGTTTAAGACCCGCAGATTCAGAAGGAAAAAGGAATAGGGCTATTTGTGTTCTTTCTGTTTAACACCGGGCTACACAGAGTGAGCTGGTCTCTCTATTACAGGACTTCTCGGGCTGTAAGATGTGAATGTATATTATGAGCCTCCAAAGGCTGCGAGAAGTCTGCCTCCCAGCGCCCAGAATACGGGCACTGGTCAGAGCCGCGGTGTAGGCTTACAAGTGGGGCCCTAGTTCTAGGAACGGGACTGGATCTCAGCCAGCCCGGGGCCAGGAGCCACCTTGCTCAGTGCCAAGCAAGGGCCCTGGGACAGGCTGGAAAGAGAGCACTTACTCGCAGCTTCTGCTTCTCAGTCAGAAGGTTGTTGTCCTCGTCCCTTTCATACAGGGTGACCAGGACGTTCTTGAGCCAGTCGCGCATGCGCAGGGGGAATTCAGTCAGCTCGGAGTCCAGGCAGGGGGGGATGTCTAGGGTCCAAAACACGAGGGTGGTCAGCACAGACCCCGACTCTCCTTGCCTGAGGGCCAACGTGCTGGCTGGGCCACTCTTCCCACCCAGGGCCTCCTCCTGCAGCTATTTCCAATCGGTGACCTTGGCACAGTGGCTTGGGCTTTCTGGGACAGTTTTCTCACCCCGCAGCGAGCAAAGGAGATTATAGCGGGGAGAAGTCTCCGCATATGGGGATGCAGAGGCGTGTCTGCTCTTCCCTTGGCCTGGGCTGGTCTGCTGAGGGAAATGGCTCACTCCAGTGATTCCTGCACTTTTCTGAGTCATGGGGCTTGGAGAGCAGAGGCCCAGCTCCCACGCTGGTGGTACTAACCATTGGGAGGTGTTTGAGCTGGGAGGCTGGAAAACATCTATCCATAGACCCAGCTTAGCTGTGCTGGGGAGGTCAGTAATACTTACCCACCAGAACATTCTTCATGATGATTCCATCCTGATCTTTGGAACTTAGAATCCCAGAATGTCAGACCAAGTCTACCCTCTTATTGGACTCATTAAAGGTCAGCATGAGGGGGAAGGGGCTTGCTCAAGGCCACATTATCAGAGTCTCATCCACCATCCCAGACATGTGGTTGTCCTGGAGCTTAGAGGTCTGTCCTTCCCTCATCCTGAGTCTAGGGAAAATGTCCTCTGTGGTTTGGACCACTACCTTCTCCACCACCAGCTGGGGAGTGGAAGGGAACATCTGTGGTGGACACACTAGGATTTGGAGCAAGTGAGCAACATGCCCAGAGGACAGCAAGAGTCACTTTGGTAAAAGGCCTCTTGGCCCACTCCTCAGTCTCACTGCCCAAGGATTCCTATCAACATTCCCCCCATCAGCCTCCTGAGCCCCATAACTGGGAGAGTGGGGCTGATCACAGGAAGACTTGGTTTTCTCCTCCCCACCTTTCTGCACTCTGCACACCTCATGAAGCAGGTGAGTGGCTCTCCCCATTGCCATCTGGTGCCAGAATGTACCAGACACACAACACGGGTGTTGTCTTGGAGGAGGATGTGGTCTTGGGTGATTCGAATGATAAGGAGACTGCCAGTGCTGAAGGAGGCACCTGGGCCAGTGGAATATGCACCTGGAATCCCTAACAAGAAGCTAGGCAACGTTCTGGCATCCCTTCCCCCAACACCTGACTCCCAGGTTTCTAGAAGAAGGTGGTTAATCATATGTCTTACGTGAGCAGATAAGAATGTGATGGAGTGAAAAGGCCAAGGATATGACAACACTGAGTAACAGGGCCTAAAGGACACTGACTGCCACGCCTCATATTTTAAAGCATGCAACCTTGGATTGCAAGTAACTTGTTCTGCGAGTGTTCAGTAAGATGAGCAAACATTTCTAATAAATTTTAAGTTGATAGGTGAGTGATGTCTTGCAATATGAGAATGTGACGCTGAATGTCACATGATCACAACTGAGCCAATGGTTCTTCTCTCTCTCTCTCTCTTTCTGTGGGATTGTGGGTGATTGTCTCCCATGCTCGGATGCTCGGTCTCGGGCCACAATGTTTGGCAGAAATCAGGGATTTTTCAGAACATTGGATGGTGCCCACAATTGGCACAAGTGGTATATTTTTTGTCACTTCAAATTTCTGGACAGTCCTCTGCTGTTCCATACAAGAGGAAGGTTAGGAATGTTTTGCTTCATTCTAAATCAGGCTGCCTGCAGATAGAGACCCTTTCCTCTGCTGCCTTATTGCCAGGTACATTAAATACAGTGTGTGACAAAAGTTTATTAATACTGTACTGTACTCAACATCCATGTGAGCGTATACAATGGCCCCCATGCAGAAAAAATTCCATTGAGCCAATAGATGACAATGATTCCGTTAGTGATAGTGAAAGTCATCTACACAATAACCTTCCTCTGTCTTATCTCCCTCACACCAGCCACGAAGGTTTTCAAAGGTGAGTACAGGTTAATTTGCTTATTTTTCTTTATATTTTATATTTTCTTTATTATTTTGTTTCATATTACAGTATTATAATAATTTTATGTGAATATTTTTGGGTTGTGAAACAAATCATCTGAATTTCCATTATTTCTTATGGGGAAATTCGCTTTGATATACAAGTGCTTTGGATTACAAGCATGTTTCTGGAATGAATTATGCTCACAAACCAAGGTTTTACTGTATTTTAAAACCACTTTATAGGCCCAGATGGAACGTCATTTTTGCTTCACAATATTGAAGCACTAAAGATTTGGGTTATTCCTATAGAAGAACATCCTCATCAGTAGAGAAAAGGAATGGTTGTCTTGGGTGCTAGTGAAAGGCTCCAAACACCCTCCCTGACCTTGTGCTTCCACAAGCACTCAGTCCTTCCTGGGAGGTGTCCTGAATGCAGAGCTGAGAGGCAGCTACTCATATACAATCATCTCATTTTATAAATGGCAGTCCTGGGGCACCTGGGTGGCTCAGTAGGTTAAACGTCCGACTCTTGATTTCTGCTCAGGTCATGATCTTATGTTTCATGGGTGCGAGCCCCAAGTCAGCATAGAGCCTGTTTTGGATTCTCTCTCTCCCCCTGTCTATCCCTCCCCCACTTGTGTGTGTGCACGTTATGTTGTCTCTCTAAATAAATGAATAAACATTTAAAAAATAATAAATGGCAATCCTGAGGCTCAGAGAGGGAAAGAGACTTGCCCAATGTCACATAGCACAGGGGTGGCAGAGCCCGCATCAGTTCCATCTCAGTGCTCTCTCTCTCCCTGACGTGGGGAGCTGGAAGAGCCCAAGGACAGACTCACATTTGCAAGGCCCAATGTAGTCCAGGTGGAGTTTGTGGCCCTTCTTGGTGCCCTCCAGGGTGCACTTGGTGGCAAAGAAGTGGCAGGAAGAGTCGAAGGTCTTGTTGTCATTGCTGCATACCTGTCAGCAAAGCATAGAGCATAGAGTACCATGCCTTCATTCCCAAAGCCCTTCACTGGTCCCACCATCCTTGCCCATTTCAGAGATGGAGACACAAAGGGCCAAGCAAGGAATGTGATCAGCCCAAGGTCATACGGTGAACTAGTGCTAGGGTTGCAACAAGAACCCACTCTGGGCTCCCAGGCCAATGTTCAGCCCACGCTGAGAGCCTCTGTTGGCTTCTGAGTGTAGGTACGATCAAATCAGGCTGAGATATGGGAAAACAAGCCGAGCAGATGTGGAAAGAAGGAATGAAAGATGGGGATGGTGAACAGGCAGACGGTACAGAAAAAAGTTAACGCAGAAAGCCCAGGACTGTTATGCTTAGAAAGGCCTGCTTGCAAGGATGGCCCTTGGCTGGCATCTGGGAACTTGGCCGATAAACAATTCCCTGCACCTGCTATAAAACATTCCACAGATGAAAAGAGTGCCTCACTGCGCCTAGACTGCTTGTACAAACAATACAGTTTGTGCTGAACATCTGCTTTCCTTCTGGGAGTCTGGAATTTGGGTACGTGCTAGGCAGAGGGTGCTTACGTGACTAGCGCTCAATGAAAACTTTGGGGGCTGAGTCTCTAATGGGTTTCCTTGAGCAGAAACATTGCTCACACGTGGCTGCATCTTTGTAGCTGGGGAAAGAGTGCATTTTGTGAGACCCTTCATGCGGGTGGAGAAAGTAAGCAAGCCTGGGCATGGATTCCTCCAGATTTTCCCTACATCTTGTTCCATGTTATTTGCTGTGTATCTTAATTTTTTTTTAATGTTTTATTTATTTTTGAGAGAGAGAGAGAGAGACAGTGTGAGCAGGGGAGGGTCAGAGAGAGAGGGAGACACAGAATCCGAAGACAGGCTCCAGGCTCTGAGCTAGCTGTCAGCACAGAGCCTGTAGCGGGGCTCGAACCCACCAACCGTGAGGTCATGACCTGAGCTGAGGTCGGACGCTCAACCGACTGAGCCACCCAGGCGCCCCTATTTACTGTGTATCTTTAATATGTCACTGCAGTAAGTCTTAGCTGTGAGGACAACTGTACATGGAGTCACATGAGTCCTCCTGGTGAATCTCTCTCTGCACATGGGGGCGGCCAAGCAGAGATGCCGAGGGCTGTACAAGGACTGTAGCAGGAAGTATCTGTATTAGGAGGCAGGGAGCCTGTACCTACTCACTATGGATATGGTGAGAGAGAGTTGATGGGCACTGGTGAACAGTGGGATGGTGTAAAGGGGTGGGGAGGAGGAAAGACTTGACAATGATGTTAAAATTTGGAGCCCAGTTGGATTGGGGAGAGACTAATGATGGAGGACCCGGATAGAAGGTTGTGGGGATAATGCTGGTACCAGATTTGCTGTCCTGAGCTAGGGCATCACTAGCACATTGGTTGCTGTGAGTGGGCACTCAATAAATAATTACATGAATGGATGGATAGATGGTTGGTTGGATGAATGAGACCTACTGGAGGAAGAATGGATGTGTTTGAAAGATTTTTTTTAAATAGCATATATTGGGCACTAAGTACTACCTAACAAATCCGCACAACCCTATGAAATAAAGACTATTTCTAGCCCCACTTCAGAGATGAGAAAGCCGAGACTTGGAAAGTTTCTACACTTAGCTAAGATCTGACAGCTGACATGGGTGGAGATGGGGTTTGAAGTCAACCTTTAGTCTGACCCCAGAACCCACATTTTTGGGTGCTTTGCTAGGCTGCTCCCAAGCAGAAAAGCCCCTATCTCAATGTCCGATGTTCTTGATATATTCCCTTCTGGATCTGGTATAGAGCTGGTGGCAGGCAGAGCCGAATAAATTCTTGTTGGTTGCTGGAGAGAGCTGGTGACAGGCAGAGCCTTACCTACACTTGCCTGCTATCTAGTGTGGGGACTTGTGAGACTGGAACTGCCCCAGAGAGTCACCGAGTCACCAGTGTTCTGGGCAGCCACTCCATGTTTGCAAAGGCCCAATCCCCCAGCCCCCTGTCCTTACCTTCTCAAACTCGCCAATGGGGGCAGGGCAGCTGGTAGGGTCCTGGCACACGCACATGGGGGTGTTGTTCTCATCCAGCTCGCAGACTTTGCCATGTTTGCAGTGGTGGTTCTGACAGGGGTCTGGAAGAGTACAAGGGCATGTAGTTAGCACCACCGGGTCCACCCCAACCCAACCAGACTGATCCCTGGGCAGAAGTCCTCTCCTGTGGCCCCCTCTCTGGACTTTGGGCAGCCCTGAGTCCTCCTTTCTCTTCTGCTGAGCCCAGCAATTGGCATTTAGGAGAGAAATTGGCTCAGTCTGGGGACTGGAGATGCAGTGTGAGGTCAGGGTCAGGCACATTTTGCGGGCCTGCAGGCTTAATCCGGGACCCAGGAGCACTGGATACCATATGACTCCCTTGAGGATTGAAGCAACCATTGTGTTCTCAGCTCTCTGTTCCTCAGTGATAGCGAGGCATTTTTGGATTATAGAATAAACTTTCTAGAATGATGGAAAATCGGCTCTTGTCACGGAGCCAGGGAGCTGTGAGGCCAAACAAAACAGACTTGAGTGGCTGTAAAGGAAAAGGGAGAAGAGCCTTGAGGCCCACATTGAACAATAGAGCCCGGCTGTGTCTGGTAAACACCGGATGAGGGTG
The DNA here is from genome assembly GCA_028646485.1 of Cryptoprocta ferox. Taxonomy (NCBI): domain Eukaryota; kingdom Metazoa; phylum Chordata; class Mammalia; order Carnivora; family Eupleridae; genus Cryptoprocta; species Cryptoprocta ferox. The sequence goes on along the minus strand of CM053572.1, from coordinate 103,082,399 downwards.
GGCCTGGAGGAGGGAAGGAACAGTCTCATTAGATGCCCCTCTGCTCCAACAAAAACTCTGTGCCCTCAGGATGACAGCTCAATCTAGCCATTTCCTCCTGATGCTTGATTTGGGGTACTTTAGTCATTTTTATCGGATGCCTGCCCTGCCAGGCGGTGGGCCAAGTGCCCTTGGGCTTTATCTCATAATCCTCTAACAGCCGTGGGGCGAGGGTCCACCAACTTCACCATTCCTGTGTTATAGATGAGGAAGCAGGCTCAGCAGAGCTAAGCAGGCTGTTGGAAGGCACTCGCAGAGGGAGTTGGCAAGTTTAGAGGCAAACCTAGGTTTGTCTGCCTCCCAAGTCCATGCTGGTAACCCCTTGTGTTGGAGATGTCAGCACGGTATGCCAAGCCGGTGGCCCTAGGACATTTCTGTACTTCTGGCACTATCTCCAAGGGTAGCATTATATGAGCTTTGTCAGGTTTCCAGGCCTTATTTCCTCATGCCTGTGCGAAATGATTTTCACATAAGCTAATAAGTATAAAAGCTCCTAGCCTACCCTCAGGTCTGTGCCCATGTGGGGCATGGGCCGAGACCGAGGTCATCGAGGAGCTCAGTGACCAGATGTGACCTGCAGCCTCCATGGGAACGTGAAACCCAACTTTGGAATCAGGGCAGACAGCTGTGAGGGGAGAAGGCCACTTCTAGCTTGGGAACATCCCTTCCTCACACTCACAGCGTAGACAGCCTGGCTATAAATAGATCATTCCCAGATTCCAGAGAATATTCCCAACCTTTGAGTCAACACTCTTCCTCCTCCACAGCCCGCCCTGCAGGGAGGCCCTCACCGTGAATTTCCTTGGGAAGGAACCTCACGTAGGCTGTCACCACATCCCAGACTCAAGCTGTGGAGGGCAAAGACTGGACATGACAAGACACGAGAAAGGGACCTACTTTCAGCCACCACCTCCTCTTCAGCTTCCTCAGCACCTTCATCGAATTCTCCTACTTCCACCTGCACGGGGTTGGCTCCCACAGGTCCCTGGGGTGGGGGAAGAAGAGTGAATCAAGTGGCCCCTACCCTTAGAGGTAAAGACCGGAGGGGACCTGCTCAGGGCTTCAGGTCCCACAAGAGGAGAGATGACCTGGAAAGTTGTGCCAGGCCCAGGGCACACAGAGCACAGATGCCAGGGTCAGAATTAAGGTAGACTCTTACAGGCCCACCGAGATGCCTCAGAGGCCCCGAGGGGTGTTAGGGTAAGAGGGGTGCCCAGCCCACCATTCCCACCAGCCATGCCACGGCAGCCCCCCTTCGTGTATGGGGCGACTATGGGTGATCACCCAAGAAAAATTGTCCCACAGTTTAAAAATAAAATATTTCAAAATCATAGCTCCCAACTCCAGGGTTCCACTGAAGTTAACGGGGAGTATTCAGGAGTTTGTCAGGATTGGGGAATACACAGGATTCACATCTGTGCTGTGTGTGCACATGGGAAGGGGCAGATGCCCTGTCCCAGGATCGAGACTCACAGGTACCTGGTTTCTCCAGGGGATGGATGTGGAGGTCTGGGGACCCTACCCACCTACCTCCGCCACCTCAGCCACGGTTTCCTCTACCACTTCCGTCTCATCAGGCAGGGCTTCCTGTTGCTGTTGGGAAGAGAAAATGGCACTCAGAGAGGTCAGGGCCAGGGCTGGCTTTGCTTCTGGAGTGCCTCCAGCCTGGGGAGCTAGGAGAGCAGCTCCCTGGAGATCCCCAAGGCTGTGCCTCAGGGGTAATGAGGGCAAAAGAGAAGCCAAACACAGGGGCCCTGTGGAGCACCCCCCTTTATATATTTTATATCTGGTGTGCCTATCCCAAGAAGATGTAGCTTGGAAAAGCACTTTCATTGCTTCAAACTCCTATGAATCTGGAAACCACTGATGCAGACTGACTCCCTTCATCTTATAGATTGGAAAACTGAGACCCACAGGGCATGAACACCATGAATTTTAACAGAGGTCATTATCTTCCCCACGAGTGTGATGTTCTTATCATGATTTTGTTATTCTTTCTTGCCATGTCAACTTGGAGGAGGAAGAAACAAAGTAACACACAACTTGGACGTGCCTGGTTGGTTGGGGCTTCTTCTAAGTAATGCTAACTCTGCCAGATCTTTTGCCAAAATCTACCAGCCAGAGTCCACCATCACTCACACTTCCTAGCAGAGAGGGGATGAGGGAATCCTAGGTTGAAAGAAACTGTTTGTCTGCCACACCCTTCTTCCCCTCTCTTCCAGTAATGGCTTATGGATTAGATTTGAATGACGACTGCTGGCCCTCTGCATGCAAGTCTAAGTCTTGGAGGGACTGTCTGTCAGTCAGGGTGCTCTTTACTCCCCTGGCCAAAGAGCAGGCCCGGGACCCAAGCTCAACCGGATTGGTTCTCCTTGAATTATTGTTAGATCGTCTTGGCACATTTTCTCAAGATGTGAAACTGTTGGAGCAGATCCGTTCAAATGGCAGCATCTCCGAGACCGTCTACTTGTTATCACCTCCCAGATCCTGGACCTGTCCTCCTCCAGTCCTCCCCAAGGCCTTAGATTTCATAATCTACCCATGTAACCTTCCCCCTCCTGATGTGGTCAGACAGGAGCCTGTTGCTTGCAACTAAATAGTCCTCACTGACTTGAAAACTAACCAGCTCTCTCTCTCTCTGGGTACTAAAAGTCCACCTTCTCCTTTCATGGAAATCTCTCTTCTTTGGACTCTCCATCCAGGGGTCCTCATCTCAATTTTTCTCCTGAGCTTATTAGTGTAAGAAACAATCTTTTTTTAAAAATAAGGCACATAATGCGATAGGGAAGCCCCTGGCCCCTCCAAGCATCCAGGGCTGGCAGAGTCAGTGCCACTGAGACAGAGACAGATATGCTCTATGAGTACTTACAGGGGCTGCCAAGGCCCTCCCGGCCAGGCAAAGGAGAAAGAAGATCCAGGCCCTCATGACGCCAGGAACCCTGCAAGGGGACAGAGATAGAGAGTTCGGTGAGTGGGGAGCTTCTTGATGAAGAAGGAATTATGAGCTGAATTCCTGTGATAAGCTAGGTAAAATTTAGATGGTGCATGTAAAATGATAGTGGAAGGTGCCAGAGAAAATTGCTTCTACTCCATTCTCTTCCAGTCCTGACTGGATGAGGAGGAAGTCTCAGTTTGCTGCTAAGATGTTTTTAATACTTTCTAGCACTCCTCCATCTTCCTTTTTTTTTTTTTAACTGTATTTATATATTTTGAGAGAGAGAGAGAGAGAGAGAGAATGAGCAGGGGAGGGGCAAAGAGGTAGAGAGAGAATCCCAAGCAGGCTCCACTGTCAGTGCAGAGCCTGACGCGGGGCTCAAACTCACAAACCATGAGATCATGACCTGAGATGAAATCATGAGTCAGATGCGCTTAACTGACTGAGCCACCCAGCCTCCCCCTCCTTTTTAACAGAGAGCGGGCCTCCGGCTCAGAGCCTCCGCAGGAAACTATATCCAGATGGAATTCAACAAAGTTGTTTTGTCTTCTTTGTGTTTATTTTTATAGTTTCCTTCCATTTATGATGAAAGACAAAAGATTTTTCTATTTATGGTAAAGATATAAAGTCTCTTTTCCCAATACATTTATTTAAGTTTTTAAAAAGCAGTTCAGCAAATGTGGTTGGCTAACTCGTCAAGTTTGGGCAATACTGAACCAGACCGTCTTCAAAGACCTTTAATCCCTGATGTGACAGAATTCTTTTTTTCCCATCCTCCAAACCCTCCTCCTCCCCCTTCCCCTCCTCTTTCCTACCGCTCTGAAAGAAGGGGGGGAAGTTAATAGGCAAAGAAAGATCTCCTGCCAAATTAAGACAATTTAAGACATTCTAAAAGAAAGAGGGGTGCCTGGGTGGCTCAATCATCATGTTCTCTCTCTCTCAAAAATAAATAAACATTAAATAAATAAATAAAACAAAGAGCAATCGTCTTGGAGTGTGACCAGTGGGCAGCCACATCTTCTCCATTCTACCCAGAAGGGACAACGCTTTTCTGGATTCTCCAGAGAAACGATCCAAATGCTTGCATGTGTTCATGTTTTCTCCTCTTTCTCCTTCACAGCTAAAGGATGTTAGCTGAGACCTAGAACATTCTCCTGCTCCAGTCACTGCTAAGACTTCATTCTCTAGATGCTAAACTCTTTGCTCCAAAAGTCTCATGACTGCAAGGGATTTGGGGGCAGAATCTTCTCTGATGAATCATTGCCAAACTGCCATCTTTCACAAAGGGAACTGTGGCAGGGACATTTTATTTCTTGTTCTAATTAGATGCACTTATTCCCAAATGCTTCCGAAAGTTCTTCCTTATATGGAGCTATGTTTGCCTCCCTCAAACTTCTGGTCTAGTCTGTCCCTCCTCCTGTGCCTACACAAAAGAAGAGTTCTCCTTCTGCCTCCAAGCAGTGTTTAGTCAAAGTGAGCAGTGGCCATGTCTTCCCTCTTTCGTCCCCACAAATATCTATATTGGGCTCATCATCCCTAGTTCGTTCTGAGACTTTTCCAGTGGCCAAGCCACTGGAGGTACCCTGGCATCAGGGAAAAAAAAAACCACTCACTTGGAATCCAATGCCAGGGGATCCTGATCGGCTTCCAAACTATCTTGGTATATTGGTTAAAATCGCTTGTCCTCTCTAGACCTCGTTCCCCATTCCATTCGTTGTGAGGGTTAGACTAGGTAAGCTTTCAGGTTGTAGGCTGAGTTCTTAAAATGCCCTTGAAATGCCGCAGGCACACGCTGGTCTTAGCATGTGTCATCACCTGTGGTCTAACCTCTCTTCACTTGGACTATAGTGTTTGGACGGTAGAAACAGGCAGAGGAAGAGCAGACTTCATAATGATCCTTTATAGTATGAAAATAGACCTAAAATCTCACCTCTTATTTCATGGCGTGTGTATGAAATAAAAGTAATAGAAATTTAGAAGAATCAACCTGGGACCCTGGCATTGCTTCATCCTGGCTCCAACCCCCAGACGAGTCCAGTGTTCCCTTTCCAGGCAATTTTTAGAATGTTCCTGCCCCACACAGTTGTATGCTTGTTCCCCCCCACCCCAGACCTACAAGTAGAAAAATCTCCTTGTTTGCTTTCCCATTTGAAAGATGCAAGACAACCCTCGCATATGATTTTATGAATGGAACTGGAGAGAAACATCAATGAAGGACTTGTCTGGGGCTGTTTGAAGTTAAAGGATCAAAGTGAAACTGGTAACTAGAAGAAAAGAAAGAAAGAAAGAAAGAAAGAAAGAAAGAAAGAAAGAAAGGAAGAAAAGGTGTTGGTTGGGATCCAGTGACAGAGAAGTCAGGTCATTGGAGAAATACCCCAGCCAAGACGGGAAATGTAATGAGCTTCCAATTGAAAATCTAGGAAGACCCCATCTCCAGAGTCTGTCCTTCACGTGAGCAGAGGAACCATGCTCCCCTCCTTGACCAGGGAAAGGTCTATGGGACAGCTCTTTGGTCTTTCCTGACTCTCCACAAGACTGCACTTCTTTCCTAGTGCCACAGTCACCCTTCCTGCCGCTGGTTTTGCAGCCAGAACCAAAAAATAATTCTAAACTTTGTAGTGCGTGTAGCGTCTAAAGGGCTCACATGTGTACTGTCCCCTTGGAGCCTGTGCTGTGGCACATGGGCAGACAAGGCACAGGAAGACTTGAGTCCCACTTTCCTGATGACAGGAGGAAATCATGCAACATTCAGGCCTCTTCCGAGTCAAACTCCCTCACAAACGACCTTCTTGTGAGTTGAGTTGGGCCTATTATTAGGAATTATGTCTGGTGTGGGAGTGGGGGAGAAATGCAGAAAGTGACAGTGTTAAGAAAATGACCCAAAATCTTAGAGAAAGTGTGAATTTCCAAATTTGGGGTCCTGCCCAGTGCTCAGTGCTGTATCACCAGTCCCAGAACGCTTTGCATCCAGATGATGGGCTGAGAGGGAAGGGGAATGACTGGACTGTTCTTCCTGCACGGCCACACTTTCTACACGTGCATAAGATCCCTGAGGCCCTCTGAAACAGGTCTGGCAAAGGGGCAAGCCACCCATCCTGCACAGCTAATGGGGTGCAACAGTAACCCCAGTGAGGTCAGAACACAGACTCAAATCCCGACATTCAGAACACATTCTCTGCCAATCAAACCTAGATCTGGTCCGCCCAGTGAAAATATAAACCGCTTTGTAGAAATGATTGGTATCAAATGAAAACCCGCTCCTTTGTATCTCTTTAGCTTGTGGTCATGCAGATGTCCATCCTTTTCAAAGTGTTTTTACAATCCAGCATCCCACTGGAGGCTCAAGGCATGTCTTTCTGCCCCATAGTACAGGTGAGAAGGCTGAGGCCCAGAGAGGGGAAGACATCTTCCAAGAGCACCAGGGAGTAAGGAGCAGGGCTGGATAAGGACCCAGGTGGCCCCACTCCACCACTGGCGAGCTCTTCGTCTCACACAGTTTCCCTTGGCAGCTGCTACCTCCCAGGTGCTCACCTGAATGGAGCCCAGTTGGGCTGTGAACTGGCCTGAGGTGCAGGGAAAGAAAGTAGCCTGGGCCAGGGGAGGAACAGGAGGTGTGTTTCCCTTGGCTTGGTGGTCACCAAATGCAGACAGTGCTCACTCCCACCCCACCACCATCTCCTCCCCCTGTTCCGTACATGGAGTCCCTTCCTTTCGCCTTTATTTGCTCTGGAGATGGCTGAAAACCCGTCCTTGGCTGCCAGCAGGACCTGAAGCTGAGGTCACTTCTCTCTCTTTAGAAAGACTCTGGGGATGGAAAAGTACAGCCAGCCCCCCAGTTCATGTCCCTCGAAATATAAAGGGCCTCCTCTGGGTTCTCCCCAGACACTGAAAAGTCCCTTGAATGTCAGAACAGGGGGACATCTCAGAACCATAGAATTTTAGACTGTGGGTCTTGGAATCATAGGCTTTTAAGAACGTGAAGCACAGACTTTGAGTTGTAATCATCAAATCTGATTTGAGGAGAAAGAGGTTTATGGAGCAGGGCAGCCTAAGAGAACATTTTGCAGGTGATGAAAATTATATAGCTGCATTGTCCAATATGGTAGCTACTGGGCATGTGTGGTTGCTGAACCCTTGAAATATCGCTAGTGTGGATAGACTGAATTTTTAATTATATTTCATTTAATTCATTTAAACTTAAGTAACCACATGTGGCTAGTGGCTACCATATCAGAGTGGTTACAAACTTTTGCAGAAGCAGCATAGCAGAAAGGTAAGCTCATGGGGCTCTGGAGACAGAGCGTACAGATTCAAATCCCCACTCTGCCACTTAGCAACTGTGTCACCTTCAGAAAGCAACTTTCCCTCTCTGGGCCTCAATTCATTTCTCCATCTGTAATATGGAAATAATATACCTACCTTGAAAGGCTCACAGGTGATTTATATGAGAGAATAGAAGAAGTAAGCAATGTGGTTTGGAAGAGCATCCCAGGATCCCAGAATCTCCATCCCCCTCAAGAATCCAGGGGAAGAACCCCAACTCTTTGTCTGTGGCCTAGGGAGAAAGGGTGTTGGGGTGGAACAAAAAAGACATTGCTCCTCTTGGTCAAGGGAACACCATCCCAGCCTCCAGAGAACACAGTGATGAAGCCCGGGCCCCAGGCTGGCCTCTTAGTTGGCTGCTGACGCAAACCAAGCATCTCTCTCCCACTGTTTGGCTTGGAAACAAGGGCTCCAAAAACACACGTTCCTGATAAACAAGCCTAAAGAGAGAAAAACAAGTCTGGAGGCTAATAAAGGAACCCCCTCTGTAAGCCAGGCCCGCCAGGGAGCTGGGACATGGAAGGAGGGCTGAGCCAGGCCAGAGAGGCGCCACCACAGCCGGTGGCAGCCACCCTGGCACTCATGCCTGGGAGAGAGCACAGCCACTCAGAGGTGGTCTCGTGACATGGAAGCTGGGAGTCCTGGGATGCAGTCTTGGCAACCTTGCTCCCAGCTCACCGTGCAAACTTAGGGAAGGCACCTCTGCTCCCTGGACCACACCTGGCCCTCCTCATCTGCACAATGAGGAAGTTGTTTTAGATCAGTGGTGTTCGAAATTATGTAAGCCCTTTCTTTCAATGAGGTCTTCTGCGAAGTCCAATATTTGAAGCAGCTAAAAGCCATTTGCATTTGTTGAAACATGAATGTATTATAATCTGTTCAATGAATCAGTGTGAAATTAAAAAAAAAAACAAAAGCACGCAAAAGTGGGGCTGAGAAGGGGGCTGCAAATCCCACATACTCAGACATCCCTGAGACATGTTGGAGCATCTCTGGGTTCTCCCATAAACACGGTTTGAAACCCCTGGGGCAACGTGGTCCCTACAGTTTCTTTTAGCTCTGACTTTCTAAGTCAGCTCAGGCAGAAACCTTTCTGCCTGATATTCAGGCAGAATATCACCCCTCCCAGCCTGTCCCTGGACTCTGCTTCAATTTTAATATTTCTTGCTGGAAGGGAAGAAGCTAAGGGAAACTTTTAGGGTGTGATGGGCACTCAAGCCTGGGAGCGAAGATGTTCTGGGGCATCTCTGAAGCAGCAGAGTCTGGGACTGGAATCAGCCTGAGATTCCATGAAGGCATCTAAGATGCCACGTTTCACGGTTTCATGGTGGTTAGGAGAGGCCTGGGGTGGAGCTTCAGGCTTTCCTCCTTGGCTCCCTCTAGGGGCCACTGCTGCAATGGGGTGACCACAAATGGAAGGGATGAGAGCTCAGGCTGTCACATCCCAGAGGTAGCAAATACGTGGTGTATATGTCTCAACCTGCTCCTCCAGTGCACGTGGCAGACATTACTAATCAATCACATGATCTTTTCCCCTAACGTACACAGTGGCTTCTAAAACTTGAACACAGTTCTTCCAGCGGCCACTACCTATGGATTGGCATTGTCAAGCCACGTGAAACCTCTTTGCCATGCTTATGATTTTGGAGATAAAAGGAATTGAGGCTCAGAGAGGAAAAGTAACTCACTTAAGGGTCACACAGCAGGCTGGTGTCAAAGCTAAACTTCCAGATGTTCAGAAACATCCGGACATTCAACTTCTTTTGTTTTGTTTCTTATTTCATCTGATCAGTCTGAGATCCCCATGCCATGACTAATATAAGATGACCCAGAGGGGTCCCCAGATAAAATAGGTTAATAACCAGTTTCTGAAAGAACCCAGTTCTGGACAGAGTTGGTATCTCCATCCGTATTTTTTCTATAGACACCAAGCTCTATGTCTTGAGAAGGAAGGCAGAACTAATTCCCTCCCTGAGCCTTCTCTCCCTCCTGGTTAACAGTAAGCTGTTTTCTAAAGAATTCTGCCATGTCGCTGCTTGCTGGCTCTGGCTCTGCTCAGCCAGCCATCCCCGAGTTCAGGGTTGGGGTCAGGATCCAGGCTGTCTGCTGTAGAGTCGAAGTGGCTTCATTAATCCCCAGGGTTGGCTGAAAGCTCCGCTCCAGCCCTCTCTTTCTTCCTTTAAAGACAGGTTAGGGAGAAGCCAGCAGGAAGCAAATGAGCAGCCACCAATTAGCCATTGTGCTGCCCTAATGGCAAAGCCATGAGGGCTGGGACAGGCCATTGCTGGCCAGCAAAGGAGAGAGAAAGTATTGCTCATCACTTATCATCCACAGGGCTTGTTGCCTGTAGAAGCATGAAACCAAGTGATCAGATGAAAACCAAAAAGAAAGAAAGAAAGAAAGAAAGAAAGAAAGAAAGAAAGAAAGAAAGAAAAAGAGTGAACATTTGGATATTTCTGAACATCTGGAAGTTAGGCTCAGACATCAGTTGGCTGTGTGACCTTGAGTGAGTTATCTTCCCTCTCTGATCCTCAGTGCCTCTATCTTAAAGTACAGCCAGTGATTTGGTACTGTATGTGTGCGATAGGTCTACCTCCTCGTCATAATCTGTAGTTATGTCTGGCTATGCACATCAGTGTGTGGCTACAAATGGTAGTTGTGTCTGCACACCTGAGTGTGTCCATGTAGAAGTTACCTATGGCCTTGAAGTCCTCTATGTGAAGCTGTGTATGTATCACATAGCTTGTGGCTCAGCATCTATCTGTTTTGGCCTGGGGAGCTAAGGGTAGAGTTTGTATGTGCATCAAGATGTACACCTAGAGCTTGTCTGTGCTGTGTTGTGAGCCAACGTACGGTTCAGGGAGAGGGATGTGAGAGTATGACCTTCTCTGTTTGCTCATGTACGGAGGCATTTATTTTCAGCTCTGTCGGTGGTACCTGTTGGTAAAATCAGTGTTTAGAGTCTGCGTCCTCATGGGTTTGCATCTGTCCCTGTTTATCTCTGCACACCTATCTAAATAACCTCAAAAGCCAAATATTCTCCTGTTTACCTCACATCCTGAGCTCTTGCCTTTCCTCCATCATCCTTTTCTATTTATAGCTTATTTTCGTCAAGGAAAACTGCTCTTGTAAATAGCACACCCCAGCCATGCTATTGGTTGACAAGTCTCTACGGAGGGATAAAGGTTTAAGCGGGACTATTATGCAACCCAAGATTCCCTAGCCCCTCCTCTCTTGTTTCCTTTTCAAGTAGGGGGACAGGGGTGTTGAAAATGTAAGCGAGCTATTCTTTTACATGAAAGCAACCTCTGGGATCTAGGTGTGCAGGGCTTCAGAGTTCAGAGCTGGAAGGAGACCATCTAGATTCCCCCATTTAACAGCTTCGGAAACTAAGGCCCAGAGAGGGGAAGGGTCTTACCTAATATCACTCACTGTGAGTTATGACTCGCCTCTACCATAGCCTTGGCCAATGCTCTTTTCACACTGGAGTATATAACACTCTTGGGAAATATGAAGGTGCCCATTTAAACAATATTTTGTTTCAATTGTGCCTGTTAGCATTTTTAGTACAGAGAAGTTATATAACAAACCCCAAGATGATGGAGCTCCCAGACAAAAAAGCTGGAAATGATTTCATTAAGTCTTTGGATGCCATAAATTGATCAGTTCTAAAATCCCATTGCATTAGGTGGGAAGACCACAGTTTACCCAGTGCTTCCTGTGTGTCAGCCCATTTCTTCTGCAGGATACCCCCTTGAGGTGACTGCTGTTATTGTTCTTTAACTAAGGAATAAACTGGGGCTCAGAAGGGAGAATCCATTAGTTCAAGGTCAAACAGCAGCTCAGGGGACAGCAGTGGAACTAAAACTCTTCAAGCACCCAGTCAGGGAGGCTTATCACAGCCTCACAGCTGCCCTGAGATCCCTGGAGATCAGCAGGGCAGGACCTAGAGTTTGCCGTCCTGGTATTTGGGGACTGAGTGGAGTAGGGGACATTCAGACTGAGCCTGATGTTCTGAATTTCTGTGTCCCCTCCCAGCCAGTAGGCAGAGACCCTGAAAAAAAGGTTACCGTGGCAACTCACATTCCTCCCAGAATGAGTCATAGCAAAGAAGAGCCTTTCGGTGGGTGGGACTTGGAGAAAGTTTCAAAAGTTGATTCCTTCTCCAGGCACCCCTTCCCCCCTCCCCTCTCCCTCTGCTTAGGGCTTTGTCGATGTGGCAGCAGAGCACTGTGAGTTAACCCTCTCTTCCCCTAACCACTCTCTTTCAAAATCGTTTACTCTCCTGTAAACATACATCTGCTTTCAGTCCCACACTCCGTCTCCATCTCCCACTTCATCATGCCTGCTGGCTATGTGGGAGGTAGTGCATCCATCTGAATATATGTTAAGACTAAAGTCTGTGAATACCTCTTGTTCTCATTCTCTCTCTCTCTCTCATACACACACACACACACACACACACACACACACACTACTGTACATATAGTTTTAAGTGGCTTGCAGATACTTGAAGCCCATTCAAAGGCCAGTCCATGGATTCCAGTTTAAGAGACCTTCCCTAGAAAGTTTCAGATGACGTCAGGCACCCAGAAGACCAACAAGTCCAGTCTTCTTACTTTACAGATAGGGAAACTAAGTGCAGAGGACTCACTTACCTAAGATAACACATGAAGTAGTCTCCCAACCTACTTTTTATTTGCTTCTCACTCTACCATCAGCACTTGGAAGAGACAGAAATTTAACCCTAGAGAATTGCTGGGGGAAACATTTTGTCCATGTGCTCTGCATAGAATGCTCTCCTTTCTGGAGGAAAATGTGTGCCTCTCTGTTCTCTCTTGGACAGACTGGGCTTCCTTGAAGACATGCTTCATCTCAGTGTCCCCGTTATCCTTGGTGTCCCTCAGACCCCAGGAAGTCCACTCATCAACCAGCCAATGGAGCCAACAAAGGTAAAGACGGTAGAGATGGAAAGGAGGGCGTCCAAAGAGGACTTAACATCCTAAAAGGCTAGACACCAGTCCCATGTAGAGTTTGGGTTTTTCAAACAAGGAGATGTGAGAGGGATGGCCTGGGACTCTCTCTTGCCTTCCCTCCTTCTCCCCTTCTTGGCACATGCTCCACCACACCCAGCTTCCCATAGGACCCAGTGTCTTGATTGGATGATATCAGATGTCTGGGGTCTTCAGATTTACCTACACTAAGGGCCACTACAAGTGAGTTCCTGTGTTTACTCCCCAGGCAGCCCCAGATGGGAACAATGCCTAACTAACCCAGGAGTGACTGTCTGACAGTGCTATTTCAGAGTGTGTGTGTTGCAGGGGGGAGGGGTCAGTGGGGAGAATTTCAGGGAAACAGGAGCCTCCCAGAGGTGCTGATTAAAGGTGGAGACCCCCCCATTTGCCCTCCAGAGATCAATTTACCATTCGTGCAAAATCCCTTTTGGAAAACAGAACCCCTGACCAAGAACCTGGTCTAGGAAGTATCTTCTGGAATGGGGAGCAGGGCAGACTCTGGCCGCCCTCCGTCCCTATGCAGCTGTGACCAGATCAGATTCCCAGGAAAGGAGGCTGCCACATTTGTGAAGGGAGCAAAGAGGGTAAGCAGGCAGCCTCTGAAACCAGAGAGGCAAAGACACACAGAGAGAAAACACTCCCTCAAAGACACAATGAGATTATTTTCTGCAAACCTAAAAGGGAGACAAAGTTACACCACCTGAAAAGCAACAGGCAGCCAGTCCGGGGCTCCTGCCCTTCGCCGGGAGCGGAGATGGAGCCCGAAGGAGATGCCCGCCTGGTCCCTGACCCAGAGACCTCCCAGCGCGCCCCGTCCCTGACCCAGAGACCTCCCAGTACGGCTTCTCTTTCTGTACACGAACTGCAGGAGTGCACTAGGGTGTGGGGGCTGAGCAACTGGAGAGGGGGAAGGCCGGCGGGGGTCATGCGTACCTCAGTGGCAGGCAGGCGGCAGGCGGGCAGCTGGCGAGTGCGCTCAGAGCTGTGTGAAGGTCTGCAGGAATGTGAGGGTTTAGAGCCGGGCAACAGGAAACCACTCGGAGCTCTGGGCTGGGTCTGTCTACCCTCCACCCCTCAGTCCCTCCTCCTCCTCTGTCTCCTCCTTCTCCCCCTCCCCCGCCTCCCCATAGCCAAAGCCAGCTATATCTTCCATTTCTTTCTTCCTCTCCTTGCTGTCCTGACCGGACTCCCCAACTCTACCTGCCTCATAGGTTCTGGGGCTGCTGCCTGCACAGACTCATTGAGTGCCAGGGCTGGAATCACCTAGAACCACCTCCTCATTGTTCAGAGGGGACTTGAGGCCTGGAAGGGCCAAGGGAAGGGCCCCAGGGGCAGAGCCAGGCCCACATGTCCTGACTTTATGACCAGGGATCTTTACAAGAGCCCTCCCCTAACATTAGGCAATACTGAGGAGGGCAAAGAAATCCAAGGGGGTTGTATCTGTGACAAAGGCAAAGCCTGGACTCGCCTCTGTACAGACAAGAGAAGCCACCTCTGGTGGCATCATCGTTGATGATTTGGGATATGATCTAAAAATAACAACTCTGACTCGAGTTGCACCACTAATAGACACATAAGAGAGGAGCTTTCTAGCTGGGGAATCTGTCATCAGTATAGAGTAGATAAGGTGATTGGTGATATTAATAATAATCATTGAAGTAACAATAGCCAAAGTTTACTGGCACTTGATAATCTTTACCAGCAACCCCTTAACTTCGATATTGTTATGATCCCCATTTTACTAATAAGGAAACAGAGGCTCAAGGAGACTGAGTCACTTGCCCAAGATCACCTGGCTTAAAGTGGTATGGGCAGGCTGGGTCTACAGTTCAACTTGGCTCACTCTTATGCTACATGAACTTCTTAGTACAACAGGTCTTGGTTGAATATTTATGAGAGTATTGATGAATATATGCATATTTATGAGTGCATTCTAGAACTTTGAGGGATGCAAGAATTAATATCTGGTCCTTGTCCTCAAGGCCTTGGTGGCTGCTCAGAGGACATGCCTTAGGCATACACCCACTCACACAAGTGGTACAGACTCTGAGGTTTATCCCGGAGTTCAGAGTGGAGGAATCCCTGCGTTGGGGCAGGTGGAGACGGCTTCCTGGAGTAGGTGGCTCTTGAATCATGGATTTGGTTCAAATAACATGGAAAGAGAAGGCTGAGAACACTCTCATAAGCTTCTACATGATATGGCCTCTGCCTCTCTTGCCATTCTGTCCTCCATGCTCACTCTACTCCAGAACACTGCCCTTTCGGTTCCTCAATGATCCCCATGTTGTTCCTACCTCTGGTTCTTTACACTTGCTCTTACCTCTGCCGGGGACAGTCATCTATCTGAATTTCCTGTGCCTGGAGCTTCCTCATCCATCAGGTCTCTGTTGTTATGATGTCATCTCCTAAAAGAGTCCCCACCCCTGCCCCAGTGACCACACAACTGGAATTAGTCTCCTTGCTTCTCTCACGGGCATAGTTCACCAGTTTACACTGTCTTTTTTCCCTCCTAGCACTTGCCATGATCAGAAAACTATTTGTCCCCCCCACTAGACAAATGATCCCTGAGAGCAGAGATTTCACATGTCACGTTTGCTGTAATGCTCTAAGTGTCAAGTATAGTGGCCAATGCAAAGCTGGCACTCATGCAATGAGGAGATCATCTTTTAATAGGGTTCCAGCCTGGAATAGTGCCCAATGATGGCCTTCCAGAGACCCTCAAATCTATAAAAATTGATTGTAAAAGATTGAGTTTTTTTTGTTTTTTGTTTTTTGTTTTTGCAGAGAAGACCCATGGCTTTCTTCAGGTTCCCAAAGGCACTAGTCAGGAATCCAAGAAAGGAACTCTACTCTAGATGATCCCCAAGGATCTAGATGATCCAAAAACCGAGAGCTGATGCCCTGCATTGGCTGTTCAATACTGGCTGCTGGCAGACTCCTCAGATAACTGTTTTGCCATCTGGACAGATGCATATTTTTATAGGATTGGTTTCTATAGCTCCCAGGCATCATGCGGACTAAAATTAACTAAAATGTTGTGTTTTTTCTTTATAAACTAAGATAACGATTCTGATGAGAATGAGCCAATGGAACCATTCCCATGTAGTCTTTGCTTCAGGAATTGGAGAGTGGGTTGGAACTGGGCTAAAACTCTGGGCCAGAGGTCCTATCTAGGGGCCATTCGCTGGCCTCTGTGGGGAGAGCTTGTGCCAGGATCCCTCGGAGTAAAATTAGGTAGATTTTATATCTAGGATAGGAGCACCCTTGGGAAAGCAGGAGCTTCTGAACCAAGGATGACTTTGACCTAGGAAGGGAAACTGCTGGGACGAAGGTTGGTCTTCCTGCCACCTCCAAGGGCTTCAAAGGAAGGGAAAGAAGTGCACCTGGGCCAGGTGTGATAGACCTGGTTGTGAGTCCCCACTCTGCCACTGAATCAGTGAGTGACTTTGAGCTCATCTGTGCCCCCATATGAGCTATGCCATTTCCATTTGTAAATAGATTGAACAGCATAATAGTAGTAATAAGAGCCAGAATTTATTAAACACCTACTATGTGCCAAGCACTGAGCTAAGTCCTTTGCATGTATTTTCAGACCTTACCTCTATGAAATGGCAACTATTATTATCCCCATTTTATAGACGTGGGAAATGAAGTTCAGATTAGTAATATACCCAAGCTCATCCACCAGGTACGTGGCAATTCAGAGATTTGAACCCAAGTTTAAAGAACACCAGAGCCCAAGTGCTCAACCACTATAATCTACCTTCTCCTAAATTTCTCCTCAGCTCTGACAGCAGACTGTAGACCCCACAGCCATTTGGTACCCCTCTACTTAGTTGAAAATGCTGTGTATCCAACATTAGTTTGAATGAGCTTTTCAGCTTGCAAAATGAGAAATCAGTACCTTAGGATTGTGCCCAACACCCTGTCCAGCCAGCTGTGCTCTTCTAGGCACTACCTACTCTACCTTGATCCTGCCCTTCCTGACCCTAGCACTCAGCCACAGCCTTGGAGGTCAAGGGTGCTTTACTACCTACTGCCTTGGGAATGTGCATGCGTGCATGGCCTCTGGGCTATCCGCACCTCCACAACATGAACTACCTCCTTCATTCACTCCTTGACTCTACTGTACTGGGGACACAGCAGGAAGTGGGACAGAGACATTCTAATAGCTAAGGCGAGTAATGAACTAGTTTTAGATTGTGATCAATTCTATAAATGAGATAAACAGAACTAAATGAAAAAGTAATGGGGGGGACTACTTTAGATAGCATAGTTAGGGTAGGCTTCTCAAAAGAGGCGAATTTTGAGAAAAAAGTTACATGGTTAGTCAGTGAGAAGGACTGCAGGAGGCACATTCCAGGCAAGGGGGAAACAGGTGCCAAGACCCTGGGGTGGGGGAGCATGGCATCTTTAAGTAACTGAAAGTGTGCTAGAACTGCCGATCAGAGGAGATCCCCCTTCCCCTTTCCTCCTCCTTTTCTCCTTCCTCTTCTCTTCTTCATTCCTACCATTTTGGCCATTCTAAGGTTATTTCCTCATGTACTATCTCAGCAAGGGACAGAGCAGTCTGGTGAGGGAGTCAGGGTAGGGCTTACAACCTATATTGTAGATATGGGGAAACTTGAGTCCCCAATCACCCAGTGGAGCTGGGACTCAGAACCAGGTTTCCTGTCCCCTGCCTCAGAGGCAGATTCTCAATCCAACTGAGAAACTGCTTGTCTTTCTGCTCAGGAACTCCAGAGT
Organism: Cryptoprocta ferox; assembly: GCA_028646485.1. Lineage (NCBI taxonomy): Eukaryota > Metazoa > Chordata > Mammalia > Carnivora > Eupleridae > Cryptoprocta > Cryptoprocta ferox. Next base: position 103,065,341 of record CM053572.1, on the reverse strand, counting down.
CTCTGTCACCTGAACCAGCTCGGGGACCATCTCTGGGACCTGGACTGGGGCCAGCTGGGCATCCAGTGTTCCCACGTATGGGCAGCAGTATTCAGACAGGGAGTAAGAGGTCTGAACCTTGGAAATAGATCAGGGTGTCTCTGTCGACCTGGCTTCTGGCAAGAAGGAAAGCAACCAAGCAGAAAGTTAGATAAATAAAATCAGTGCCAAGAAACATCCCCTAGGGCCTTACATCAGAAACAGTGTCAGAATCTCAGTGGCTCAGATCTCCAGGCCATAAATCCTGAATGGGCCTTGCAGTTAGAAAGATTGACAGATTTTGTGTGTGGGAACTTGAAGGCCCCTGGAGGACCAGGTCCCGATGGAACAAGTGTGACTAAAGTAGGAAAAGAAATAATAATTCCAGTAATACTGAGCAGACCCTGGGCAAAACACTTTATATCCATTATCCCACTTAATCTTCACTTAATATACACACTTAGGTAGTGTATTAGTTTCCCTTATCGTTATAATAAATTACTGAAAACTGGGTGACTTAAAACACATGTTCATTACTTTAACAGTTCTGGAGGTCAGAAGTCCGAAAATCGAGGTTTTGGAGGCTGGATGGAAGAACTGTCTCCTTGCCTTTTTTAGCTTCTAGAGGCCATTTACATTTCTTGGCTAGTGGCTCATCCTCCATCTTAAAAGGACGACATGCCAACCTCTGCTCTTTATCGCATCTGGTTCTGGACTTTGACCCTCTTGCCTCCCTCTAATAAAGGCTAGGGATTACACTGGGTCTGCCTGATCATCTAAGGTAACCTTCCCATCTCAAAACCCTTAATCTGTAAAGTCCCCTTTGCCATGTAAGGTGCCATATTTATGGTTATGGGGATAAGGACATAGACACCTTCGGCGGGGGAGGGGGCATTATTTGGTAAGTATAATTCCCATTCCCATTTTAAAGATGAGGAAACAAAGGTTCAGAGAACTCAATTACTTGCTCAGAGTCCCACAGTGATGTAGCCAGGGATAGACACAAGTAGCACAACTTCAGACCCCCTACTCTCCACTGCTTCTGAACACAAACTCTGCCTATGCCACACTTTTGGTGAGGCTGCCTCCCTTTCCCCATCTGCCCCAAACCTACCCATCCTTCAAGGTCAGGCTGAATCTCTCCTATTCTTGAAAGCTTAAAACCGATAGGCCCTTAAGCCCTACTCAACACTACACCTTCCCTATAGGACTGAGGAATTTGAGGATGGCAGAGCCCAAGGTCACAGTATGGACACCTGGACTGGAGCCCTGGTCTCCCAACTCCAGGCCCAGGCTGAGTCCAGCTCTGACTGCTCCAAGTCTGTGGAGGCAGAGACTGGATCTGCTGATCCCTTTGGGCTGAAGATTATGTATCAAAACTCTGAAATGCCCTCTTTGTGTGTCTGGCTCAAAGTCAAGGCTGTCAAGCTAGGAAGGCCTGGGTGTATAAAGACTGACTCAGCCTGTGTTCTTATTACTGTATCTTTCCCCAGGAAGCCCCTCCATTGGCTGAAGGGCACAAAAACCCCATTGTCATCTGGCCCTTTGTCTCCTGGGCAGAGTGGCTGCTGACCCGGCCAAGGCCAAACAGAGAAGACGATGAAATTTCACTTCAGCCCCCTCCCCACTTGCAGCACGCCTGTTGAGCAGCTTTAGATTTTTTTCCCTCAGCTCTTTACAGTTCACAAAGGACTTTTATACCCATAATCTTATTGAGTGTCACAGCTAGTCTGTAAGGCAGAAAAGTCAGGATTTGCTAAGAACATTTTGGGTTTGAGCAGACAGTATCCCTCTGGGACTTGCCCAAGGTCACAAAGCTGACACATGGGTGAGCTGAAATGAAGAGTCCAAACTTAAGAGTTAACCCAACTCTTTCCAGTGCCTCCAGCCAGGGTTCCAGGGAGGGCTTGCCAAGGTGTACCTCCCAGAGCCCCCTTCTTCACTGGTTGACAGTGTGTTGGCTGCCCTTCCTCATGTGGACACAAACCCACCCAAGGAGAAGCATTAACCTGAGTTCCGAGATGGATTCTGCCCTTAGTAGGACCTAAAGCCTACAGCCCTGCCCACAGTCTGTCCTTGAGCAGACATCTCTCCTCTCCACCTGGATTCCTTATCTGTAAAATGAACATGATTATACTTGACCCTCCTGGGTACAAAGCCAGTGTACTACTCCAGGGAGCATGAGTTTTAGAGAGTCAGTAAGAGGGCCAGCTTTGGAGTCAGGTCTCTGGGCTTGGGTTCTATGGCAAGCTTTTTAGCCCTGGAAAGCTTGGGGACATTATTTAACCTCCAGCCTCAGGTCCTCAAGCGTACAGGGTAAGTCCCCGTGTAATGGGGTTCTTGTGAGGAGTAGGGAGATGATATATATCATACACTTGGCTCAGTGTTGCATATCTTAAGCTGTCCATAAATGGTCACTCTCATATCGTTATGTACCACTCTCATATCATTACTTACCACTCTCATATCTCGTATCTTTAGAGCACGAGCTTATTCAACATTTCCCAAAGAGTGTTCCACAAAACATCAGTCCTCAGGAAAAAGAGGTACCTTGGATCAAGTGAGTTCGGGAAATGTGTGACATTTGTCGCCTTGCTCGGGGATATTCCTGAGGCATGTCAGAACATCAAAGCCTCTGAAAAGTTCTGCAGAAATGAAACCTGTTGGATTCCATTTAACCTCTTTTACATGAACTTGTGAATGCATCCCACAGAACTTGCGCTCCATGAAGAACTCCTTGGGAAATGTTTATTTGATCCAAAGCCCTTGTCTTGAAAAGAAACTAAAGTTCAGAAGTCGAAGTGACTTGTCTGGGCCAATAAATGGCAGAGCGGGGGCTGGACCCAAGCTAATGAATTCTTTAGCTTGTTGTTCTTTCTATTAAAACACATTGAGAAAAATGCCTTCTGCTATTGATGTGGACATGTGCTCTCTAGATGTTACAGATTTATATAGTATTGTGGGCAACTGGCAAGTCCTTGGGTCTTTCCCCAGCATTCTGTCTCCATGACTGATGGTGCAGGGCTCCCTCTGGCCTGGGCAGTGTTGGAGGAGCTCGGCGGTAGATTGGTTCTGTCTCCTCCCATCCCTGGCTCTGTAATACTGCAGCTGCTGGTCCAGGTCCAGGGAACACTCACACGCAGGCACCAATTTTCTTCTGAAACCCCACACGCCTGGAAATCTTTTCAGAAGGAGGGGGAAAGCCCAATAACCCAACCCTACAACGTGGCAGCTCTTACATGTTGCCTGACGTGGCCCGCAAACCAAACCTCTCTTCAGTTTTAGTAGCTGTGTGACCAGGAGTAATAAGGGCTCGCCAGCCCAGCGACGTGGCAGCCGTGACTCAGTCGACCTGGGGGACAGTGTGGGGGATGAGGAAGGGAGGTCTGGCCTAAGTGGCTGAGCCCCTACCCCTCTTCTCCAATGACAGTCTCTTTGTCTCCACCATTTCCTGGGACAAAGCAGGCCTCATCCTCTTCTGAGGCTGGTCCAGCACCGCCTCATTTATGTCCTCTCGCCCCGCTCCTGGATCCGATAGCTTTCCTCAGACAGGAGCTTCTTGTAAGGAACCTTCGGGATGCTCCATGTCCGTGGTATTCAGATTGCCTTCTGTGCAGCTCTAGGAGCCCCATGCAGGAACCTTAAGGAGGCAGATCTCCAGGCCCCCAGCCCATCCCTGCTTCCTGCTGTTTTCTGTCTGACATATTGGACTTTTGTCTAAGATTTCATTTCTTAAAATTGTTTCACTAACTAAAAAAAAAAAAATTTTTTTTTAAACACGAATTTGTTGTCAGCCACTGGCTCTACCAGAGAAGAAACAAGGAGCGTGGAAAGAGAGGGTCGTCTGTCTAAGGATACAGAATATCACAAACACAGACTGTACTGGGCACCATGGGAAGGGGGAGGTTTCAAGAGCCATGTGTGAGCCCCAGAGGATATTAGACCCCTTCTCCAGAAGCTTGCAATCTCCTCACCCTGGGCAGACAGCTGATAGTTCCTACTTCCTCCCAGAAGCAGGACTTAGGGGCTCCATCCACCAGCCTGGTACATCCCTGGAGGACAAACCGGGGTTCCCAGGTGGGCAAACTCAGTGTCTTCAGGGACAGTCAGGACAAGCAGGTGTTAGACGTGAGCATCCCCTTTAAGAAATACACCAGGACTACGTGGGGCCTAAGCCAATTTGGAGAGGATAAGCCCCACCCAGAGACTTTCAGACCCCTTCTTCCCCCTCTTCAATGTTTTCTCCTCCAAATAAAATTCATCTGCTGGAGAAATCTCCCCTTGGCCCACCGGTTTGGTACCTTTACCGATGAGGGCCAGATTCACCGTTCTTTATGGAAATGAACTATCTCTCTTCTGTATTCTTCTGGGAGAAAGGCTAGCATTTAGCCTCCTGGTTTAGAAAACTTGAAAGAGACCCAGGCTCTTTCTTCGTTCTCTTTCCTAATCTGTTCCTCTTCTCTTTCACCTCATTTCTCCTCTCCTTCCTTTTTGCCTGGACCCCTCCTCTTTTTGTCCTTCCCATCCCTTTAAAAAGAGCACTGGGCAAGGAGTCATGAGATCCGGGCTCTTCACCCACTCCGTAAATGACTTGGGCAAGTCTTCTCCCCTCTCTGAGCCTCAGTTTGCCCATTTGTAAAATTAACGTGTGGGATTAGGTCATAATTTCCAAACAGTGGGTGATGAGGACCAAGAGGCTTAGGTTCTCCCCTGGAAGCCCCAGAGGCCCCTGTTGTTTGGCTATTTTAATGCCAATCTCTCATGTAAACAAAGGGTTCTGCAGCTAATAAAATACTTGAAAGTCCCTAGGTTGTTTAATTTGAGGCCTTCCAGCCTTTACATTCAGTTTTTCCTCTTCTCTTTCTCTTCTATCTCCTGCTCTTCTCCCTCCCTTGGATCCCTCGCTCAGATCCTTGAGTTTGCTAGCACAGCTTTATGACTCTTCAAGGTTGCAAGCCTGAATCTATCTTGCTATCACTGTAAAGGCGGGGCGCTGAGATTTCACTTGCAACATGAAAGAAGAGAGGCTTTCTTTCCTGGATTCCCAGAACAATGAGGGACACCCAAGGCCCATGGTGAATTGTAGCCAGCCACCTATCTCGGCCCTCGCCCCCAGCACAGATCTCTGGCCCCTCTTCCCCACTACACTGCCTGCTTCCCAGCCGCATCCCAAGTTGGGTTATTCTCCTGATTCAGACATTTTTGTGGTGTGAAATCATCTCCGCCCCAGCCAGCTGAAGCCGGGAGCTCGCTAACAGCCCACGGCAGCTGGCGGGCCCTCCCTTCCCCGCCACGTCCCACACCCTCAGCTCCGCTCCTCCAAGTTCTCAGAATTTCCACTTGATTTCCTTCCAGCTCTGAAAAGAAATGCAGACGGGGTGCAAGGGGATGTGGGACTCAGCTCTTTCTTTCCCCATAGCTGCTGGTGCAGGTCCTGGCACACGTTGACTCCCAGGTAAAAGTGGCTAAAATGAGTTTATGCAATCGAGACAGAAAACTAGAGCCAGAGGCACCCGGCTGGTAGAGCATGTGACTCTTGATGTCAAGGTCTTGAGTTCCAGCCCCATGTTGGGCATGGAGCCCACTTAATCAACAAAAAGAAAGAGAAGAAAGAAAACTAGAACCAAAGAGAGAGAGAAAGACGCCGACAGTCTGTCATGATCGGAACAGAGGCAGAGGCGAGGAGGTAGGGACAGGAAGACACGCACAGAAACAGATGTGCGTGTTACCCCTAACTTAAACAGTAAGATGGTGACTGAGTGTCCCCTCCATGTCACACCGGAGCGTGGTCTGCCGGGCCCATCCAAGGACCCCCTTCCTCTCTCTGGGACCCATTGTTTGACTTGCTACATACTATTGATTAGGACTCTGTGCAGGCACATATTAATTTGTAGGTTTCTGATCAGTTAAAGGAAGAAACTCAGAGGTTACAATTTCGGCACCTTTTAGGACATTAACCAGTTTTGTAGATGACCTCACTGCCTTTTCCCCACATTTCTTCAGTGCCTATCTCCCTCTGAATTCTCTCTGAACTAGCTTTTCCAATCTTAGTCCCTCATTAACAGGGTAAAGGAATCATTGACATGCACTCATTTTTTTATCTGTATAAGAGTTGTGTTTTAAACTTAAAAAAAAAACACCTATATTTTGGCCAGAGAGGCAGAAATAGAAGGAGACAGACAAGAGAGTGAGAAACTTGAGACAGAGAGAGAAAGGGAAGGAGATAAACAGACACTGAGAGAGCATGGAAGAAAGAGAAAGAGACACAGAGAAGGGCAGTGGGCATGAGACCCAGTCAGACCCACACACAGAGTCAGAGATAAAGTTGGGGGCAGCCATGCACATGCACAGCCAGAAGTAGCGCCAGCCTCTGGAGAGGGGATGGGGTGGAGTGGAAAACAGAGGTGAAGGGGACCTTCAAATTCACTCTTAAGAGCATATAATCACCTATTATTTTATGCTTTTAAAATAGATAATCAGATATGGAGGGAAAGGCAAAAAGACTGGGAGAGAAGAAGAAACCACCAAAGAGAGACAACACCAAGAGTAGGAGAAGCAGAAGAAGCCAGATTCTGATGGGCAGGGACCACCACTGGTTCCTTTGGAGGCTGGCATACTGTGGTGCTATCAGAAATCCGTGCAAGAGGCAGGGAGCAAAACAAAGGAAGCAGAGGGGCAAACATGGAGAAAACAGGCAGAGAGGGACATGGACAGAGCAGGAGCAAACAGAGCCAAGGAAGGTGGAAGGGTAGACAGGAGCAGGGGCTAGACCTTCTCCTTCCTTCCAGAACCTGGGTGCCCAGGCCTAAAGGACAGGAGAATGACCCAGAAGAAACCTGAGAACTGGAGATGCTTTTCCAGGGCTCAGAACCAGCTCTGAGAGCACCCAGGCCCACAGGCAACCACCTCTGGTAGGTTAGCCTCATATGGAGAAAGGAGTTGGAAAAAAAATAAGAAAAGAGCTGAGTGCTTGTCAAATCGAATCCAATTTATTAAAATTTTTTAATATTTTAATTTATTTTTGAGAGAGAGAGAGAGACAGCGTGAGCAGGGGAGGGTCAGAGAGAGAGGGAGACACAGAATCTGAAGACAGCCTCCAGCTGATCTAGCTGTCAGCACAGAGCCTGACGCGGGGCTCGAACCCACAAACCATGAGATCATGACCTGAACCGAAGCCAGACGCTCAACCGACTAAGTCACCCAGGCATCCCTTGCATCCAATTTAATCAATGAGGTAACTCAGATCCAGGCAGGGGGAGAGACTTGTTCATGGTCCTATGGTTGATTTGTGTAGCATGAAGACCAGGAACCAAGTCTGTGATGCCCTTTTTGATATTCTTCCCACTCTTTCCCCATTACTGCCCATTTTACACTTGGAAGCTAGAATGACCCTTTTAAAATGCAAATCACTTCATATCCCTGCCCTGCTTAGAACCCCTGCAGAATTCTACCCCCCAATATCCATTTTCTAGCCAGCGAGATATGTAGATATTGAGATCGAGAAGGATACTTTCAGGAATTTGACTCACCTATGAATTCCATCTTTTTTTTTTTCTTTAAATCAAATTGTTTATGTAGATAGGGCCCCACTCCTCCCAGCAAGGTCATGTACACCCTAGAGGCAGCTCTGCCAATGGCTAAATCCAAATGTCTCATATATCACGGACTCTCCTGCTCAGATCCCTCAAATGCTCACTCCTGGCAAGACAGAGCAAACTAAGCTGGCCCTCTTCATCTCCTCTCCTTCCCAAGGTGGTGAAATTATATTACGTGGCAGAGACTCACTTCTGGTAGGATGAAAAGGGACTCCAAAGAACAGAATTATTGTTAATTTCAGCAATACTTGGATTAGCATGTGGAAGTCTGTCTCCTTTGCCCTTCCTTCCTTCCTTTTTCCTGCTACCTAGAATTCAGGCACAATGGCTGGAGTGCCAGCAGCCATTGTGGACCACAAAGTGACCTTAATGATGGAAGCCATTAGCTAAGGTGATAGAGCAGAAACAAACGGCTTGGTGCCTGATGACCAAGGAGTTGCCATATCAACCCTGAAATTTTATCTGAAAAAGAAATAATTTTTATCTTGCTTGAGTCACTATTAGTTTGAGGTTTTCTATTACATGCAGCCAAACTTAGTTCTAAGTCATTTACCCTTAATGCTTCCTATTCCATTAGAATAAAACCCAAATGCAACTCATCACCCAAAAACCAAATAATCCAGTGAGGAAATGGGCAAAGGATAAGAATAGACACTTCTCCAAAGAAGACATCCAGATGGCGAACAGACACATGAAAAAATGCTCAATATCATTCATCATCAGGGAAACGCAAATCAAAACCACAACAAGATACCACCTCACACCAGTCAGAATGGCTAAAATGAACAACTCAGGCAACAACAGATGTTGGCAAGGATGTGGAGAAAGAGGATCTCTTTTGCACTGCTGGTGGGAATGCAAACTGGTACAGCCACTCTGGAAAACAGTATGGAGGTTCCTCAAAAAGTTAAAAATAGAACTACCCTACGACCCAGCAATTGCACACCAAGGAGTACAGGTGTGCTGTTCTGAAGGGGCACATGCACCCCAATGTTTATAGCAGCACTTTCAACAATAGCCTAAGTGTGGAAAGAGCCCAGCTGTCCACCGACTGACAAATGGATAAAGAAGATGTGGCATATATACACAATGGAGTATTACTCAGCAATCAAAAAGAATGAAATCTTTCCATTTGCAACTATGTGGATGGAACTAAAGGGTATTAGGCTGAGCAGAATTAGTCAGAGAAAGACAAATATCATATGACTTCACTCATATGAGGAATTTAAGATACGAAACAGATGAATACAAAGGAAGGGAAGCAAAAATAATATAAAAACAAGGAGGGGGACAAAACATAAGAGACTCTTAAATAGAGAGAACAAACTGAGGGTTTCTGGAGGGGTGGTGGGAGGGGGGATGGGCTAAATGGGTAAGGGACATTAGGAATCTACTCCTGATATCATTGTTGCACCTGATATCATTATATGCTAACTAACCTAGATGTAAATTAAAAAATAAATACTTTAAATATTTAATTTAAAAAAAGAATAAACCCAAATGCTTTCTCTTGACCCTAGAAGCTTTAATGTAAGCTGTCCCCAGCCATCAGGCTTCAGGTCAAACTACTTTCTCCCTTGCTCTGTACTCTTTACCTACCTTCTCTCTGTCAAGCATGATGCTTGTTCTCCTACTAGTGGGGACTTGGCACTTGCTGTCTCCCTGCCTGAAATGTCTCAGGTCTTCACAGACAAGCTACACCCCCATCCATCTGATCTCAGCTCAACTAATTCTTAGGAGAAACCTTCACTGACCACCTAATCTCAATGAAATTCATTCCCCGTCCACAATCTCCAGTCACTCTAGCATCCCACCCTGGGGTATTTTCTTTATAGCACTTACCACAAGATGAAATTAACTGCTGTGTTTTATTTATGGGTTTTTTCTCTCTCTCACTGTCTCCAGAATCTAAGTTCCACATGAGCAGAGACCTTATCTGTCTTGGTCGCTGAGGTAGCCCTTGTGCTTCCCACAATGTGTACAGTGGTTTGACAGTGATGTTCTTTTTTAAACTTTTTTTTAAGTTTATTAATTTTGAGAGAGAGCACAAGCAGGGAGGGGGGTGGCAAAGAAAGAGGGAGAGAGAGAATCTAAAGCAAGCTCCACACTGTCAACACAGAGCCCAATGAGGGACTTGAACTCACGAACTATGAGATCATGACCTGAGCCAAAATCAAGAGTTAGACGTTTAACTGACTGAGCCACCCAGACACCCCTGACAGTGATGATTTTTCCATTATCAGAAACTCACCGTATGAATTTAAATGGTTTTATCACCCTTAAAAAAAAATCAGTCTTAATAGATGCAAAGGTCAGAAAATTTAAGGCATAATGCTACAATTATTATTACGAAATTTACACTGATGAATGTTAGGGTTCACTGGGATTTTATTTTGATGTTTACTACTGGCAAGGTCACACAATGTAATCTTTTCTAAGACCTATACATTAATTTCTTTAATGTTCTTTTTTTCCTCCTTATTTACATTGAACATGATTTCACAGAAAAAATGAATTCACTATGGCAGGCATGTGCTGTGACAGTAAAGGCACGGATCAGACGTGAGTTGTGTCCATGGGTGGCTGATCTTTGTAGGCGAGAAAAGGCACAAGTACACACAGCTAACAGACACTAAAGGGAGTCCACCCAAACCACGAGAGCACTATGCTTAAGTGGAAGAGGCAGTCACGACCCACCAGGTAATGCATGACACCATTTATAGGAAATATCTGGAACAGGCAGATCTATAGAGACAGAAAGAAGGTTAGCGGTTGCCTGGGAAGGGGGTGAGGGGATGTGGTCCTAGGAAGGATGGGGAATGACTGCTAATGGTTATGGGGCTTCTTTTGGGGGGTGAGGAAACACCCTAAAATTGACTGATGGTTGCACAACTCTGTGAACATACACTGTATTTTACACCTTACATGGGCAAATTATATGATGTCCTAATTTGCCAGGGCTGCGACACCAAGTCCCACAGACTGAGTGGCTTAAACAACAGCGGTGTATTTTCTCACAGGTCTGGAGGCTGGGTGTCTGAGATTAGGGGGGTTGTCAGCATTGGTTTCTTCCGAGGCCTCTGTCCTCGGCTGTAGACGGCTACCTTCTCCCTGTGTCTTCCCTTGGTCTTCCCTCCAAACTTCCTCTTCTTATAAAGACACCAGTTGTTTGTGATTAGAGCCCACCATAATGACCTCATTTTAACTTAATTACACCTTTAAACACTCTGTCTCCAAATAAGATCACATTCTGAGGTACTGGGGATTAGGACTTCAACATATGGATTTTGGGGGACCTAGCTCAGCCAATACTATACGGTATGTGAATGATATATCACTAAAACAAGAAAGAAAGAGAAAAAGAAAGAAAGAAAGAAGAGAGGGAGGTAGGAAAGGGAGGAAGGAAGGAAGGAAGGAAGAAATAAGAGAAAGAGAGAGAGAGAGGGAGAGAGGAAGGGAGGGAGGAAGGAAGGGAGGAGGGAGGAAGGAAGGAAGAAGGAAGGAAGAAGGGAGGAAGAAAGGAGGGCAAAGGGAAGGAGCAGAGCACCTGGAGCAGAGCACAGCGTGCTTGGGGGTTCATGGAGGAAGAAGATGCTGCTGCTGAGGTTCAGGGAATAACAGGAAGGATAGAAATGTGGGGACGATCTGAGAGCTACCATGAGGAGTCTCTTGAACACAAATCTGATTACGTCACCACCCCTGCCTAAACATTTCGTTCCCTGCAGGGCCGCCCTTCAAGCTCCGTCAGGTGGCTGCAAGTCCCTGCATAGCCTGGCCTCTCCAGGCTCCCAGGTTCTGGGTTAGACAGCTCCCCTACGGGCTCTGGCTCTGTAACTGTTTACTCTCCTATACTGTACTCTTCTCCACTGTACTGGGAGTTTCCAGAGAGAGAAACATATGTTGTCCCCGTTGTGTCCCTAGCATTTGCACAGCGCCCAACACAAAGGAAGGGCTAGTCACTCATCCGAGTGAGTGAGATTGTATCTAGAGATGGAGGCCAGGACAGGCAGGAGGAATGCCTCCCTTTAGAACTGTCTCTTTTACCCCTCCTACTCCCCAACTGCACAGCTTTCTGCCTCCCTGGGCTCTTCCAGAGAAGTCGAAGCTTCTCTGAGGTCATTACGCGGCCCTTAGGCCATGGCCGGCTCAAGTGAGCCAGGGCCAGGGAGAGCTGGGCCTGAATACAGGCAGGGAGTCTTCCACCCTGAAAGGTCCTTCTCCAGTTTCCAACCCAGACGTCCAGCCCCAAGGACAAGCAGCATCCAGCTTTCCTCAGCTGCTTAGCTGGCCAAGGATTAAGAAAGAGGTCCCTGTGCTCCCTGGGAGGTGGCCAAGGGCATGGGTTGCAAGGTGGGGGGAGTAGTCGGTGGAATGCCCAGGAGAGAGTGGGTCCATTTCAGCGGCTCTCAAACCCCTTCACCCAGTGACCTCCCAGGGCCTCTCCCTCTCTTTCCAATTAAAAATATCCTTTCCCTAATGTTTCTCAGCAACTCTCAAAGGTCCAGAGGAAAGGCAGCCAGGGAGGGGATGGGAGGAAGAGGAGGCCATTGCCTAAAATACAAGGGAGCAGTGTTATCCTGAGCAGGGCTTCCCAGACCACTGTCACCAGGCACCACGTCCCCCTTTCTGCCATAGCCTCATAAACACCTATAGCATTATCTGCTGTACTTCAACTTCTTTTTTAAAACCAAAATATATTGGGGCGCCTGGGTGGCTTAGTCAGTTAACTGTCTGACTTCAGCTCAGGTCATGATCTCACAGTTTGTGGGTTTGAGCCCCGTGTCGGGCTCTGTGCTGACAGCTCAGACCCTGGAGCCTGTCTTCAGAATCTGTATCTCCCTCTCTCTCTGACCCTCCCCTACTAGTGCTGTCTCTCTCTGTCTCTCAAAAATAAATAAAAAACATAAAAAATTTTTTAAATAAAAAAATAAAACCGAAATATATTTAATTTAAAGGAAAGGTTTTAATACTATTAAGTGGAAAACATATCACTTGCTCTTCCGCATGTGTCCTGTTTACCCCTCAGATCCGCGCTCCACCACTGTTGTCTGCTCTGAGGCAGAGAGGCAGACCTTAGGCCTCCCATGGGCTCCCACGGTCTCTGTTTCCATGTGGGGTAGTCAATAGGAAGCATCAGTGGGAGATTGGGTAGGAGAGAAAGAAGAGCGTGGCTGGAGTATTTGTGCCCTCAGCTCCTCCCCAGGGATCGGCACAGACTGACTGTGCTCCTCAGCCTCTGATGACCCCCTTCTGGTTCTAGTGACCATTTCTTCTCTTACCCCTCAGGCCCCTTGCCTTCGCACCATCCCAGTGGTTTACCTACATGGGGCCGATACCTGCACGAATAACGACTTGATTAAATTACCAGATTACCCTTCTTTAATGTTTTCTTTATTTTTGAGAGAGAGAGAGAGAGAGAGACATCGTGAGCAGGGGAGGGCCAGAGAGAGAAGGAGACACAGAATCTGAAGCAGGCTCCGGGCTCTGAGCTGTCAGCACAGAGCCTGATGCGGGACTCAAACCCACGAACCGTGAGATCATGACCTGAGCCGAAGCCAGACGCTCAACCAACTGAGCCACCCAGGCGCCCCCAGATTACACATTTTGAAAGTGCCATCTGTTCCTGCCAGGAACCTGACATACTTATCACAAATAGAAAGTCGTTGACACAGTGCTAATAAAATTATTCTATTAAATTCTAACTGAATGTAAAAAGGAATGGCAAAGAATTTCTACATAATGCTATAAAATGATTTTTGGGACATATTAGGTGAAAAACAAATGAGTAACAGCAACAAAAAACAAGTTGCAGAACAATGTTTAGGGTCAAGGGAGAGAGAAATAGAAACATGCACAGTTAAACCTTGAACAACACGGGTTTGAAACACATGGGGCCACTTACACATGGATTTTTTTCGATAAATACAGCACCATACTGTAAATGTATTTTCTCCTCCTTCTGATTTTCTTAATAACATTTTCTTTTCTCTAGCTTACTTTATTGAAATAATACAATAGATAATAGATAATACATACAAAATATGTGTTCATCGACTATTTATGTTATTGGTAAGGGTTCTAGTCTATAGCGGGCTATTAATAGTTAAATCCAGGGGGGAGAGTGGGAGTCAAAAGTTATACTCAGATTTTCAACTATGTAGCAGTGAGTGCCCTTAACCCCCAATTGTTCAAGGGTCAACAGTATATATATTTGCTTATATTTTCAAAGACAAACAAAAAATTAATAGCAACAGTTACCTTAAGGGGAGAGAAGAAAAATGTTAATAAAAGCTAGTTGTTGATAAAAGCTGAATATACCTTGCTACATAGTTCTAACTTTGGAACTATTAAATGTTTTACATAATTAAAAACACTAAAGGGGATTCTGGGTGGCTCAGTCAGTTAAGCATCTGACTCTTGATTTTGGCTCAGGTCATGATCTCACAGTTTGTGAGACCCCACATTGGGCTCTGTACTGACAACATGGAGCCTGCTTGGGATTCTCTCTCTCCCTCTCTCTCTGCCCCTCCCTGCTTGCTCTCTCTCTCTCAAAATGAATAAAAAAGTAAATTAAAAAATAAAAATGCTAAAGTAGGGACTCCTGGGTGGCTCAGTCTGCTAAGCATCTGATTCTTGATTTTGGCTCGGGTCATGATCTCACGGTGGTGGGATAAAGCCACAAGTTGGGGCTCAGCTTAAGATTCTCTCTCACTCTGCCCCTCTCCCCAGCTCGCTCACTCTCACTTTGTCTAAATAAATAAATAAATAAATAATATTAAAATACTAAAGTATAACAAAGAGACATATTCTAAAAATAAAAAAGTACAGCAGTAAATGAGCCTAATTACATATCAAGTTGGTGGAATGACCATCCTGAGAATCATTATTTCAAGTAAATTTAACAGTGTTTTAGCCATTCATCCTTAGTGAGATATATACTAAGGAATATATATAGTTAGTGGTCTTATTCGTAGTATTAATTTTAGTATCTTGAAAGAATATGATAAATAAACTAATTATATATATGATAAACAAATAAAATATGTGAATATTATTAACAACCAACATTTACAGTCTATCGATTTTAAAATAAAAAATTAGGGGCACCTGGATGGCTCAGTCGGTTAAGCATCTGACTCTTGATACCGGCTCAGGTCCTGATTTCAAGGTCATGGGATCAAGCTCCCTGTTGGGCTGCACACTGAACATGGATCCTGGTTGGGATTCTCTCTCTCCCTTTCTCTCTGCCCTTCCCTGTTTATGAGCACACACACCCTCTCTCTCTTTAACTCAAAATAAGTAAATAAACATTTTTTAATTTAAGAAACTAAAAAAATAATAAAAAATTAAATGAAAGCCTCCAGTCATCTGAACTGAGAATTTGACAGCCCTGAGTTCAGTATTTTCTTTCCCTGCCCCCTCCAGCACCGTTGGAAGCAACCAATCCACTGCATCACATTATTTTCACCAGAATATTCTAGGACAGCTCACTCACAGCCCTGCCTTCTATAGGTACTTGATTATAGGAATCTGTAGTTTATACATTGGAGTAACTGTTTTCCCACCACATGCCATGGACCACAGATGTCCCCTTGAGCACTGGAAACAAGGTCGTTAATGCCTTTAAATCTAATCCAAGCAGAAAACCAATTCAGAAAACTCATCTTTTAGATTCTGTTCCTGGGGCACCTGGGTGGCTCAGTCAGTTAAGCATCTGACTTTGGCCCAGGTCATGATCTCAAGGTTCATGGATTTGAGCCCTGCATGGGGCTCTCTGCTGTCAGCATGGAGCCTGCTTCAGATCCTCTGTTCCACCCCCCCCCCCTCCCCACCCAGTCCCTCCTTGGCTCATGCACTCTTTCCCTCAAAAATAAATATTATATAAAAAAAACTAAGGTCTGTTCCTCATGAGCCACTTTCAGTACCAGTCTGAATCTGACTCTAACCACCAGATTACAGAAAATACAAAGGATAGAGGAACATACTTAAAATCACCACAAGGGGCACCTGGCTGGCTCAGTCGGTAAAGCACACAACTCTTGGTCTTGAGGTTGTGAGTTCCAGCCCCATGATGGATGTGGAGATTACTTAAAAATAAAATAAAGTGAAATCATCACAAGATCCAACCACCACAAGAGTCTGACCAGCCAAATCCAGTATGTGGGAAATTCTACAGGATAAATAACATGGTTTCTTCATTAAACAAATGGCATGAGAAGAGTTGGGATGGGCGATGTTTGGGGGTGGAGAGGAACTCCAATAGATTAAATGAGACAAGAATAAAGTATAGGGTGTGGATCTCTTTGTATCTTGCTGCAAATCAACCAGAAACATAAACATTTTTCAGATAATATGGAAATTTTTATTAATTTTTTAATGTTTTTAATGTTTATTTAATTTTGAGAGTGACAAAGCAGGAGTGGGGGAGGAGCAGAGAGAGAGGAAGACACAGAATGTGAAGCAGGCTCCAGGCTCCGAGCTGTCAGCACAGAGCCCCATGCTGGGCTCAAATCCACAAACCGGAGATCATGACCTGAGCTGAAGTCGGCCGCTTAACTGACTGAGCCACCCAGGCGCCCCGAGATGATACGGAAAATTTGACCGCAGGCTGGATATTGGATGATAGTAAGAAATTACTATCAATTGCGTTAGGTGAACTGAGGCATTGTAGCCAGATTGAAAAGAAAGTCCTGATTTACAAGCTACGCATACTGACATGTTTATGGGTGAAATGATATCATGTATGAGACTTGTTTTGAAATACTTCCGAAAACCCGTGTGTGATGGAGGTGGGTATGTAAAGTAAGCTTGCCAAATGTCAATGGTCACTGAAGCTGGGTGATGGGTACCCGGAAAGTTAATGATATTATTCTCTTTGCTTTGAAGTATGCTTGAACATTTCCACACAACTTTAAGATAAAAATATTAAATTAAATTAATTTTGTTACTTGTGAAGGCTCTGAGCCTAAGGTTGGCCCCCTTGCTGTCAAATCTAAGAAAGATTAACAAGTGCTAGAAAGGTGTGAACAGTTCAGTAGCGTCCAAGACTTTCCCCTTGATGTGATGGGAAGGCTTGGAAAAGATTTTAAAAGATAACTTACTGACTCTGTGGATTCAGTGCAATTTCATACTAAAATACAAAGTGTGGTAAACCCTGACTTTGAGAACCTGTGGTATTGTAAAGCCAGCCCTGGACTGAGGGGTGCAAGATCCAGGACCCAATTCTCACTGGGTGCTGGTCTCACCGGGAATCCCCTGGCCTTGGTTTCTTCTTTTGTGAGATGGGAGGCACCAGACTGAAAGATCTCTGGATCCTTCCAATCATGTCAAGATGCTTACCAACTCATCCAGTCAATTGACAACCATCTACTCAACACCTTCTATGGACTGTGCTTTGTTCTGCGATGTTCCTGGACATAGTCCCTGCCTTCCCAGAGCTTATGGTCCAGCTGTAATCTGTCATTTCCAATAAAATGTTAGCTATTCTGAAAATAGACACTGGCCTAGCAGTACATGTTGGAAGTAAATGAAGCAGTTTTTCTCCCAGGCCTCCTGTCTACCCAATGCCCTGACTTCCTTCCCAGATCGCCTGCATTGCAGAACAGCTAGAGAACTGCTGTTGCGTCCCTGTGCTCTGATTGGCCAGACTGAGGGGGTATTCTTGTCCTGCAGCTGCCATAGAGGCTTCCCACCCCACACAGGCGCTAGGAGGGGGAAATCTCAGGTGCTGGAGAAAGGGCCAATGGATACTGAGGGACCAGATAGAGCAGCCCCCTGCCTTTCGTATCTCATTGCAAGTACTAGCATAAACATATGGAACTTTCCTATTTCCTCTAAGAAGAGATAACAAAGAAATCTGGTATGCTGTTTAACTAACCCCATCAATAGGAATCATTCCAAAAAAAAAGTTTGGCCTCTCTATTTCAGTTTTCTCCTCTGTAGAATAGGGATAATGCTGTCTATCCCCATATAACAAGCCATTAAGAAGATTCAGGGAGATAATTCATGCACAAGGCTTAGCACAATGCCTAGCACATAAAAAAGGCTCAATAAATGGCAGTTATTTCAGTATCTCTTGTCCAGCCAGTCCAGCTCAGCAGGCCCAGAAAGCAACTCCCTGGCTTGCCCATGCTTCCTGGAATGTGACCTTCTTGTTGATTATCTGCAATCCCTGCTCCCAGCCTCCCTGTAGGACCCAGCAAATCCAATAGTGGACTTGCTCATTCAATTTATGGTTCCTGAGTCATTCCCTGGGTTGAATGCTCAAGCAACTTTGCTTGGAACTCTCAAGAAACTAATCAAATTCTTGGTTATATGTGTTCATTAAAATACTAATGACTATCCTAGCAGATCTGCCCCGTTGTTTTTCTTGAAGACTTTCCCAGTCTCTTGGCAGAGATACCCAGCCCTTCTCTCCATTAGTACTAACCCCAGGATATTCCTATTTGCCTTGTTTTTTTTTTTGTTTTTTTTTTTGTTGTTGTTGTTTGTTTAGAGAGAGGGAGAGCACTCTCAAGGAGGAGGGGGACAGAAGGAGAGAGAGAGAGAGAGAGAGAGAGAGTGTGTGTGTTTTAAAGTGCTCTATTCTCATGTCCAGATCAGATTATTTTACTCTTGAATTTAAAGAGGCAATCCCCAGGATCTTCCTAACAATTCTAAACTTTTTAAATTTCAACATCTAAAGGTTTTCTACCACCTACATGGTAAAGGCTAGTATTCCCAGCTCATCTTCAAGATTCTCCAATATCTGACCTTAATTTCCACCATTATCTTTTTATGTGACCTGTGCTTGAGTCATACTTTAGTGATTATTCTCTGTAAGAACACCTACCCACTTCTTGGTTTCTCCCAAGTTCAACAAATCCTTGTTGGACTTTAACTATTTCTTTACTTTTCTTTTCTTTTGGAGGCTCCACACCCACTGAAGGGCTTGAACTCATGACCCTGAGATCAAGAGTTGTATGGTTACCGACTGAGCCAGGCAGGCACCCCTTCTTGGACTTTAGGCAAGTCCTTTCCCTCTCTGTTATAATCTGATAGGCATTTCGGCATTTCAGTTCCCTCCAGAAGTCAGGCAGATGTGAAGACTTGGTGAAGTAGGCAAATTTAATTCAGGAGGGTGGGGTGGAGCCTGGGGTGAAGCAGAAAGTACCTGGCCTGTCTCTTGACATTCATATTTAAAATGCTTAAGAGTACAGTGATAGACAAAATTCATCTTTCAGCTTGGGACCTTCCAAAGATCATTGTTATCAAACTCTTTAGTAATATGCCCCAATTCCAAATGAAATTATATACAGAATCTCGTTATAAAAATAAGTAAAGTAGTGCTTTCTCAATATGTTTATTTTATTATTTTAAAAGCATTATTTTATTTTTGTTTTAAAGCCAGCCAATAAGAAGAAGAATAGGCATTGATGATCACAAAAACTTGAAAGTGAAGCTAGGTTTTGGACAACAATTGCAGACTTGAATCAGCCTCAGC
>CM053572.1:103022207-103045746 GCA_028646485.1 Cryptoprocta ferox | reverse complement strand
AGCTATTTGGAACATGAGGTTTAACCCCTAAGTTGAGTGTGGCAGAGCAATAAAATAGAGTAACTCTAGGTCTCTTATGATCATGGAACCACAATCCTCGCCCTTGATGACTTGCTTCCAAATTTTGTTCATATGAGAGCAAACAAATTTTTGTATTAAGACACTGCTACTGTTGGTTTTCTGTAACTCGCAGCTAAACCCAACTGATAAAAAAAAGCTAAACTAATGATGACTAGAATGTGTTAAAATTTGTCATGTAACCTTATTTAAGATCTAAGAGTGTCTTATTTGAAATTTTCAAATAAACTTAACATCTGAACCAGCTAAAGAGTAGCAGAAGAGGCCACTTCAAAATATGCCAAAGTGACACAGGGCAGTATATTCTGCTACCCTTCACAACAGTTCTCAAACCTTTGGTCTCAGGACCCCTTTATTTTCTTAAAAATGATTGTGGCCCTTAAAGAACTTTTACTTAGTGGGTTATAAACATCAATATTTACTGTATTAGACATTAAAATGAAGATCTTTAAAAAATTTTTTTAATGTTTATTTTTGAGAGATAGACAGAGAGTGAGTGGGGGAGGGGCAGAGAGAGAGAGAGAGAGAGGGAAACACAGAATCCAAAGCAGGCTCCAGGCTCTGAGCTGTAAACACAGAGCCTGACGCAGGTCTCAAATTAACAGACCGCAAGATCATGACGTGAGCCGAGGTCAGACCAACTGAGCTGCCCAGCTGCCCCAAAATGAAGATCTTTTTAAAACACAAGAATATACAAACAACATCCTAGCAGTTGTCAGAGCCACATGTCATGTAGCCTGTGGAAAACTCCACTGAACACTTGTGAGAGAATGAGGGTGAAAAAGGCAAATGACATCTTAGTAGTATTATGAAAATAGTTTGGACCATTCAAGGGACCCCCAGGTACCTCTAGACCACACTTTGAGAACTACTGATCTAAAACAGGACATTTCAATCGAATATTTAGGAAGCTGTCACACAACTTCAATGATTTAGGAATCTCTGAACATAATGATTCCTGAGATTCGGTAGTAGACTATTTGTTTATGATTCGTAGCATTTGATTTGGGACCCCTGGCATCCATTTCCCCTTCTTTGGGAACCATGCCTTGATTTTCCTCTCAGGTAATACCTTCTCCTGGACTTAGTCCAGCTTGGATAAAGAGCATGAGACTAGGCTAAGCCACCTGTTCCCCATGGCCACGGTAACTGTGTCAGGGAGGAACACAGGGTGGGGGTACAACACAGAATCTAGGCTTTTCTTCCTAGGCTGGACTAGGAGGGGATGTAAGATCCAAAGTAGCAGCAGCCTTCCTGAGATCACACAGAGGCCTGCATGAACATGAAGCCAACATGAAGGAGAAGAAAGTGGAGAGAGGCAGAGACAGAATGAGACACAGAGACAGAGACAGAGACATGGGCCTGAGCCCCTAAACCGCTATTTGTCCGCTCTTGTGAATAATCAGCAGACCCTGTTTTGCTCAGGGAGCTAACTCTGCGTCCAACCCCAAATTCCCAGCTTCCTGGACTCCTTTGCAGCGTAGGGAGGCAATGGGACCTGGTTCTGGCCAATGACCTGCAGCAGAAGTCTGTGCCTGGGGCTTCTGAGGAAGCTTGAAGAAGGAGGGAGACTTTTGCTCTTTGTTCCCTTCCTTCTGGACTGCAGACCTGAGACTGGAAGTAGAGGAGCCGGAGCATGGAAGCCATCGGGGAAGGTGGGGAGAGGAGCCGCAGAGGTCCCATTGACTGCTCCTACTCTACATTATGGCCAGATGGTTTGCAAAGTGAGACCAAAGCTTTGGAATCAAGTTTCTGCAACACACAGCCGAGCGCAATCCTTATGTGCTCTATGGCTCTACTCCTGGACTTTTTGTTAACAGGAGCCAATCCGTCCCCTTTGGGGTATGCTCTTTAGGGTTAGGTTTTCTGTCACTTTCAAGAGAAGAAACCAGTGTTCTGGCTCTGAGGAGATCTCACGATTATTCGGCAAGCATACACATACAGCCATTTCTCATGTCCACGAGACAAGGTGAGCCACAGTTGTCTTTACCAGAAAGGAGATGATGTTACATGGCACAGGAGGCTCACCCTCTGGCTTCAGAGAAACATCAAAGCAGAGGTGGGGGTGGGGGGAGAGGAAGAAAGACATCCAGCAAAGACCTGGATTAAGGGAAGGAGAAAATTTGTTCCAGCTTCAGAAAGGATCTGAAGGAGTGTCTGGAGCAGCTGTCTGGGTCGCAAGCATAATTTTGATGACTCTACAGGCAAGCTATGTAAGGGAGTCTCCTTCAACTTTCAGCAGACTCTCGCCCTTCCTCTTTTGTGGCATGTGAAGAACTGCATTCTTTCAGGCGCTGGGCCTCTTCAGGACTTTTCCTTTTTCCTGGAGAGGGTCAGGGAGGGGATGGGAGAAGACTAAGAATTAATGAGAGTATGGACAGACTTTGGAGTCAAGAAATCTGAATCTGAATCTAAGTCCTGATTCTCCACCAAATTGCTGGGGATCATGAACAATGTATTTAATTTTTCTGGGACTCAGTTTCTTCTTATGTAAAACGGTCACAAGAATAGTGATCTCATGGAGTTGTTGCAAGGATTAGGTGAGCTATCAAAATTTAATAGGAAAGAATTATGGAAGATGTAACCATTGGGGGAAACTGGGTAAAGGGTACAGGGGACCTCTGAGTACTAATGTCTTTTCAGCATCTTGTGAATCTATGATTAGTTCAAAATAAAAAGTTCTAAAAAAAAGAAAAAATTTTTAATTAGTAGGAAGGAAGGAAGAGACAAAAACCCACAGGTCCTAGGTGTGGGGTTTTGCAGTTTCCTGGCAGTTAGGAAAAGAGAGTTGAGGGGCCAAAAGGCAAGCTGAGGGCAAAGTACAAGCTAGCACGCCCACCCGCACCCCCAGGTGGGGTATGTATGACATTCCTCAGGCACTTCTGGCTGCCCAAGAACAAAGGAAAGGACAGAAAACAAATGGTTAAACTAACAAGAGTCTCCAGCAGTTTACAAATATCTTAGGGCCATTACAATGCTTTGCTAGAGGGGAAAACAACGTTAGCTTGACAAGAGCTAGGCCTCCAGTAATCTCCAGTAGTTAACTTTAGCATATGAAAATCCCTTTAAGAAACTTCCTCCTGATACCACCTTACACCAGTCAGAGTGGTTAAAATTAACAACTCAGGAAACAACAGATGCTGGAGTGGATGTGGAGAAATAGGAACCCTCTTGCACTGTTGGTGGGAATGCAACCGGTGCAGCTGCTCTGGAAAACAGTGTGGAGGTTCCTCAAAAAATTAAAAACAGAACTACCCTACGACCCAGCATCTGATAGGAATTTATCCAAAGGATACAGGAGTGCTGATTCATAGGGGCACATGTACCCTAATGTTCATAGCAGCACTTTCAACCATAGCCAAATTATGTAAAGGGCCTAAATGTCCATCAACCGATGAATGGATAAAGAGGTGGTTTATATATACAATGGAATACTACATGGCAATGAGAAAGAATGAAATCTGGCCATTTGCAGCACGTGGATGGAACTGGAGGATATTATGCTAAGTGAAGTAAGTCAGTCAGAGAAAGACAGATACCATATGTTTTCACTCATATGTGGAACTTGAGAAACTTAACAGAAGACATGGGGGGAAGGGAAGGGGAAAAATAGTTAAGGAGAGGGAGGGAAGCAAACCATAAGAGACTCTTAAATACAGAGAACAAACTGAGGGTTGATGGGGGTGGGGGAGAGGGGAAAATGGGTGATGGGCAGTAAGGAGGGCACTGGTTGGGATGGGCACTGGGTGTAATATGTAAGTGATGAATCACTAAATTCTACTCCTAAAACTAACGTTAACTAGAATTTACATAAAATTTGAAAAAAGAAAGAAACTTCCTCTTGATGTTACCTCTCCCAACTCCATAGTATTTAACCAGTCACTCCTCACAACCCCAGTGCAGCTCCTTCTGCCCACGGGTCCTGTCCCCGTGCTTTAATAAAATCACCTTTTGGCACCAAAGACATCTTCAAGAATTCTCTCTTGGCCGTCGGCTCTGAACTCCCACCACCACTCCAAAACCTCATCAAGGAGATGAGGGAATTTGAGGAAACTAGAAATGGAGTTTTGTGTGGATTATTAACTAGATCCCTTTTAATGCTCTTAGAGATCTGGAAATAAAGATTATAGAGCTTCTAAATGACTGGTGATGGTGGGACTTTGTTTTCTTCCATTGGGAGAGGACTGGGCACAGACTGGGCCATGTGAAGCTCGGCATTTTCCAGGGTTATGCTCTGGGCAGAGGCAGGTCAGCTCTGTGGACGACCTTTCATTGTCTGAACTTCGCTGTCCTCTGAACAGGCTGCCCAGCATACCCAACCCCCACCAACATTCCTCTCAGAAATGTGATCAGAGTAAGGACAAAAACAATACTTCAGCCCCTGGACCTTTCTAGAACCTTCTCCAAGACAAAATGTCTCAGGCCCATGACCTCATCCCATCCTTTCTTGGCCTCTGGAATGGATTAGAAGCTTCCTGCACCGGAGGACAAGGAGAAACCTGAAGAGCTGGGGTGAGCTACGCAGCTCAGGTCTCCACAGCAACTCCATGGCACTTCTCTCCTGAGAGCTTCCTTTTTGTCAGTTAGGCCACACAATTCCTCAGCGTCTTTGCCCAGGGGAAAAGTGAGCGATAACAGGCAGAAAGGCCTTGCAGGTGCTGTGCCACTATATACAACACAGAAAGCTGTCACAAAGGGGAACCTGCTGAGGCTGCTCAGGCAAGGTCCAGAGACAGTCCAGAGTTGGGGGAGGTCCCCACATCTAGGGTCAGTACATTTGCAGATGTCAAAGCTCTACTTGGTCATCTTTGCAGTGTTGGAGGATTGCCTTACCCAGACAGGGCAGGACAGTTAGTACAGGGGCTCATGCTAAATCTGGGGGATGGGCTTTTGCACTGGTGGAAAGTTCCGTAGCCACACCTCAGGGCACATTATTCCCTGTGCCAAGACATCCTGAATTAGACATCAAGTTGCAGATGGCAGAGCTACATCTGGGGCGAAGAGTGGTCTGAACAGATGCAATATCCAAGTGGCTTCATCCAGGTGATGAAGTGCTTCTGCCCCATAGTAAAGTCGGTCCTCCTCACATCTAGAGCATCCACGGAAGGCAGCCATTCTTAGCACAGAGGTCAAAGTGCGGGCTCCGCAGTTGCACTGCCTAGGTTCAAATTCTGATCCACACCAAGTAACAGCGAGGCCTTGGGCAAATCGAGGCTGCAGTTTCCTGATCTATAAAATGATCAAAAAAGAAAAAATCAAATTGTACCTATCTCTCAGGGTTTTTGTGAGGACTAAATGAGGTCTTGCATGTGATGCGCTGAGCCTGGCACATAGGGCGTGTACATTAAATTCACGCTATTGTAATTAGTGGTGATGGAAAGCTTTAGGACAAGTCAGTACATGGTTGCTTAGTGGCTTCAAATAATCTCAACCTCTCTGGATCCCTGCTTCCTCCTCTGAAAAATGAAAGAGTTGAACCAAAGGTGGTTCAGAGATCTTCTATTATAAAGATCTCTGAAAATCGTGAGGGAAAGTCTGAGCCACTCCCAGCCAGGACACAGCCCCTGCTTTGAAAAGCTGAGTTTTCAATGCCTGAGTAAACAACACCACCTCTGGGGAACTCCCAGTCTGAGAGGGAAGGCTGCTGTGACAGAGAGCTTTTCAAGATATTTGGCCAGGTCTACTCCAAAGAAACAATGAGCACAATTCTCAGTCCTGAAGGTAACAAGAAGTCCCCTGCCAGTCCCCAGAGAGAAATCCCTCTGTAAGTTCATGGAAGGGGGCAAGGCTTTCATAGAATTCTAGAATGTCAAAGCTGGAAAAGCCCTTGGGGAGTTTCTAGTTCTGGGGGTTTTTAAGCTGTGTTCTTTGAGTGCTCCTGTAGTGCCACAAACTATTAATATTCACCTCATTTTGTATGCCTCAAGCTATCTTTAAAACAGTGACTGAAAAGCAGCAAAGACACCCACATGACTCACCCATTGATTTCAACACATCAGAAACTAAAATCCATGAATATGTTGTGGTAGATTCTGCTGGTTGTCCCCTAAATCTACTCATTCTTTTTTACATTTATTGTGGAAACTACAGTTGGGAGGGTCCATGGCCACCCAGATTTTTTTTAATGTTTACTTATTTTTGAGAGAGAGAGTGGGGGAGGGACAGAGAGAAAAGGGGACAGAGGATCCAAAGTGGGATCTGTGTTGTCAGCACAGAGCCCAATGCACTGCTCAAACTCACAAACCCTGAGATCATGACCTTAGCTGAAGTCAAATGCCTAACCGACTGAGCCACCCAGATTAAAGACTACATTTCCCAGTCTCCCTTGCTGCTAGGCCTTATAATTAAGTTTTGGTCAAAGGGATGTAAGGAAAGGCTGTGAGTGCTACTTCCGGGGGTTGAAGTGAGAGGGCATGCTGTTCACATCCCTCTTCTTGGTGGATGGATCTAATGTGGACAAGGTGGTGGAGCTCAGTAGGCCATCTTGAACTCTGGACTGGAAGTTTTGTGCTGAAGATGGTGGACAAGAGAGGAGTCTTGGGTCTCTGATCCTCACTGAGCTCTTACCTGTTTACAAAGAGCACCTTGGACTGCTCACCCCTAGATTTAATTTACATGAAGGAAATGGAAACATCTATCTTCTTAAGCCACTTTTATTATGAAGTTTTTGCCATTTGCAGCTAAATCTAATTGACACCGTTGTGTTCTCAGTGATTGACTTTATAACATATTAGTAATATTTTTATAGTTTGCTGAAAGGTTCTAAGGAAAACGCCACTTGTAACTCCCACTCAGGTCAAGAAATTTGCAGTCACCCAGAAAGCCCTTTGTGTGCCTTGACCAATCATAACTATCTGCTTGCTCCTAAAAGCACCTTTATCCTAACTTTTAAAGTAAACACTTCCATAATATAATGATGTCATATTACCTTAAAAACATTTTGGTTAAAGACCACTTTTATCTGTTTTAGATGGGATGGCTCTTAAGACTTTGTTGGACAGAAGTCTTCCTCTGATCAGAAAGTTAGAAATTAATTTCTAATAGTCTAAACCACCTCATTTTACAAAGGAAGAATATAAGACTCAGGGAAAGGAAAGAACTTTCTAATATCAATCAGCACATTTGTGGCAGAGTGAACTAAGACTCAAGTTCTCTCTGACTCTAGCATTTCATTTTCCAGTTCTTTCCAGGAGAAGGGACCCTCGATACGAGGTACCAGCCTCACCCAGTGAGTCAGGGATGGTACAGATTTGCAAACACAGCCTCTACTATGGGACATTCCATTCTCCTGGCTCTTTCCACATAAATCTCAGGGCAGAGAGGCTGCTAAGGACTCTGGCAATGGTTCCTCCCAGATGGCTTTGCATTTTAACCTAAAAAAAAATGCACCAACAAAAGTGGGGGTCACAGACACAGCCACACAATGGAGATGACAACTGGATGGACTGGGGCATGTGTCCCATGGTGCTTTGTGTGCTAAGCCTGACACACAGAAGCCCCAGAGATCGCTGTGGTGAAGGATATTGCTGAATCTCTGGGACCAGAAGAAGTGAGATGCAGAGATGCAGGCTGGAGCAAGCCCAAGTTCTTCTGCTGTACTCTCTCAATTGTTCTGATCAGCATGGGGCTGCCCCTACCTCAACTCCGGGGGAATCCCTCATGCTCCTGAAAGTCAATCATTTTATGTTGTGTAAGATGCCCATCACACTTTTGGGTAGGACATGGCAGCATCTGCTAGCTCTCATCAGCCAGACTCCACAGCCCTCTCTGTCCTACATTCATGGATGGTTTACAGGTGGGCCTGTTGGCTTCTACCTTTTCCTATGGGTTAGAATTAACAGCCGCCCTTTAGCAAAGATGTTATTATGTGTTCCCTGAAGGGCCAGGGGATGTTCCAAGGACTCAACATTTGGAAACAATGAATACTTTATCTCCTTTTTGAAGAGTCAGGAAGTACAGTGTTAGCATATTGAAGGCTCTGAGAATTCCTACAGTAAAGAATTCTGCTTGATTTTGACTGGACTTGGCATTTCCAGAACTTTTTTGACTTTTGGATCTCGTGTTTCACTCACAGCATTCTGCACAGAACAGTTTGGCGAGTGATGCTACAGCCCCTTTGAAGGATAAAGGATCCATTAAAACACATGTATCACACATACCACATGAGGAGAAGAATCACCTTTCAGGCCCACGTAGCCCATCTCTCTGGAAAAGTACTGAATTATCCCATACTCCATAAAGCTCCATTCCTGATAGCCCCAAGAAGCAATTGCGGAACTGACCTAACGCTGCCCAGTCTGGGGTGGGGTCCCAGGGGACAGCTGGCTGAGCCCCACCGCCTGGCACTGGGCTTGTTGTATCAAGAGCCCTGGCCAGCCGGCAGCCACCCAGTTTGTGTCTGGGCTAGTTTTCCTTTCCTCTCCCTGCTCTTTTTGGAACACAGCTGAATGGCTCCAGTCTCTCAGCCCTACTCCCGGCCAACACCAGACCCCTCGCAGTCTGGCCAACTCCTCTCCCACTGGCCTTGATAAACACCCCCTCCAAGCTGGGAAGCACAGCACTGGGCTGTTTTTCTTCCTCATGCACCCCAGGAGCCTCTCCTGTGCCTGGGCTTCCTTCCCAGACTTTGGCTGCCAACCCATTTTAAACTCATCCTTAGCCCAGTCAGTCACCTGAAGAAAAAGGGACTCACAGAAGTCCCAAGATGAAAGAGTCTTTAATCTTGTGGCGTTTTGAGTTTTGTTTTTAGGAGGAAAGCCTTATTTTCAAAACAAATTTCTTATGCGGGATTTACCAGTTTATAGAACAAATAAGTAAGGACATTTATGGAAGACTTGTTTATTCCAGCAAAACGCTAGAAAGAAACAAAATGTCCGTTAGCAGGAAGCAGGCTTAATAAAATTATGGTGAAGTCATACCCTGAAATACTACACAGCCACCTAAAAGTGTAAGGCGACCCCCAACTCTAGCAAAAATCCTAGGAAAATCCTTATTCTGTGTGGACAATATTTTGTTAACAATTTCATTTTAGGGGGCACCTGGGTGGCTTAGTCGGTTAAGCATCCAACTCTTGATTTTAGCTCAGGTCATGATTTCATAGTTTGTGAGTTTGAGCCCCAAGTCGGGCTCCATGCTGACAACGTGGAGCCTGCTTGGGATCCTCTCTCCCTCTCTCTCTCTGTCCCTCCCCTATTCATTCTCTCTCTCTCTCTCTCTCTCTCTCTCTCTCTCAAAATAAATAAAAAATAGGGGCACCTCGGTGGCTCAGTTGGTTAAGCGCCTGACTTCAGCTCAAGTCATGATCTCACCGTTCATGGGCTCGAGCCCGGTGTCGGGCTCTGTGCTGACAGCTCAGAGCCTGGAGCCTGCTTTGGATTCTGTGCCTCTTTCTCTCTCTGCCCCTCCCCCACTCACGCTCTGTCTCTGTCTCTCGAAAAAATGAATAAACATTTAAAAAAAACTTTTAAAAAGTTTATGAAAAATAATTTCATTTTAGGGCAAAAGTCAAGATCATTACTTGTGCTGTTACCTCCTATTCAAATTTGTCTACGGTTCACATGGTATTTCAACATGGTGACCAAACATCCCACTTTGCCCAGAACTCCAGGACATGGGACTTTAAGTGATAAAACAAAACCCCAAGCAAAAAGATGAGTTGGCCACCTTACACTTAACAGAAATTAAGGCTTTATTTTAGAAAGAAAAGATTATTATGAATTTAGTCCCCAGTATATTCACAAATGAAAATGAACCAGTATTTATACTACAAACACAAAGGCGAAACTGTGTGGACTGATAGGAAACAGAAACCCATCTCAGATATAGTGACAAGTAGGTTAAAAAAGGCAAGATATGGACAGTGTGTCAAGTGTGTCCTCATTTTGTAAATTTTCTCTCTCTCTCTCTCTTTTCCCCTAAAGTTTAGAGCAGGGGAGCAGTAGGGTATTCATTCCCATAATAAAGGGAAGTTTGTGATTTCTTATCTATTTATGTACCATATCATAAGAAAATGGCTGAACGGATTTTCACCAAATTTTAAGGACACGTTTGGTATGGTCTGACTTAAAATACGGGTTGTTTGGCATATGAAAATTTCATTCTTGGGAGCCTGAGGAGGCCACTTAAAAGCGATAAGCAGTCATTCTCCAGAGAAGCTGACCCTAGTTAATAAGAGAGGCCCACATTAATCACCAATTGGAAAAGACACACAAGATGGGTTTGGGTCCACTGACAGAGAAAACAAAGAATGGTTTCAAGTGAGCATCCAAAATCAAGGGGCACAAGGTAGACTTTCTAAATGGAAGGCTTCAATGTGCAGGTCTGCTTCCCACATCAGTGAGTAAAATCAGACATCTAGGTGTGTAAGGATGTAGGTGTGTGTGTGTATATGCTTCCAAGGAGAACAGCTCTTTCAGATATTAAAGCTTGCATTTGCAGGCTGCTCCGGAAAGATGCATATGAAACTGCTAACAGTCGGTGTCTCTGAGGAGGATCACAGATCCGAAATGAACAGGTGTTTAGTTTTCCATTGTACAGCCTTCTGAACTGTTGGCAGTATTTTCCATGTTTACACATCAAGTCCTTTTTCTTTTAATTATGAAATATGTCAAGCATACAAAGAAAATATACAGAATAATAAAGTTAATATCTTTGTATCTACCTGCTAGCTTTGACAAATCTTAACATTTTGCCATAGATGGTTGTACTGGACAAGCCTACAGTTCCCTTCTTGTGTCTTTCTCCTCTACTTTCACACAGAACACTTTGAACACTGCTGGTCATCAGATGTGTGTGTGTGTGTGTGTGTGTGTGTGTGTGTGTGTGTGTTTCCCCACAACAAGCAATTCTGTGACACCAGCTAAGTGTCCTCCAATGTAACTCAATTCTGACATTATCTGGAGACAGTATCAGCTCCCATAGGTCTAGGCCTCAGTCCTACAAGACTCCCCCTACTCAAATGCCAGTCCCAAGTAATAGATCTGTGGTGGACTCCCAGGTTGCCCACAACTTTCATCTGACTCGGCTACAAATTGGAGGTTCTCGTTACTCCCTCTTCTCCGGATGTGATGATTTACGGCAGTAGCACAATGAACTCAGGGAAACACGCTTACCGGTTTATTAAAGGAAATGATAAAGGATGCATTTGTAAAGCCAGATGTAGAGATACATAGGGTGAGGGCTGGGAGAGTCCCAGGTGCAGGAGCATCTGTCCCTGGGGAGCTGGGGTGCACCACCCTCCTGGTACCTGGATGTTTTCACCAACCTGGAAGTTCTCTGAACCCCAACTCTTTTGGATTTTTTTTTTTAATGTTTTTATTATTATTATTTATCTTGAGAGAGAGATAGAAAGCAAGCAAGCAGGGAAGGGCAGAGAGAGAGGGAGACAGAGAATCCCAAGCAGGCTCCCCACCATCAGCTTAGAGCTCCACACGAGGCTTGAACTCAAACCATGAATCGTGACCTGAGCTGAAATCAAGAGTCAGACATTTAACCAACGGAGCCACCCAGGTGCCCCTGTGTACCTTTCATTTCCTTTCCTTGTCTTATAGTATAATCAAGAACTTTCTGGGGTGCCTGGGTGGCTCAGTTGGTTAAGCCTCCGACTTTGGCTCAGGTCATGTTCTCATGTTTGTGGGTTCGAGCCCCACGTCGGGCTCTGTGCTGACAGCTCAGAGCCTGGAGCCTGCTTCAGATTCTGTATCTCCCTGTTTCTCTGCCCCTCCCCCTCTCATGCTCTGTCTCTCTGTTTCAAAAATAAATAAAACATTAAAAACATTTTTAAAAAATAACTTTCTGTACAACGTTGGAAAGCAGTGGTGAGAGGGGACATCCTTATCTCATACCTGATCTTAGTGGGAAAGCTTCAAGTTTCTCACTATTGATTTGCTGTAGGTTTTTTTGTACATATGATTTATCAGGTGAGGTGTTCCGCTCTATTCTAGTTTATTGATATAGATATTGGTCTATAATTTTCTTTCCTGGTCATGTCTCTCTAGTTTTTGTGTTAGGGTATTACTGGCCTTAGAGTATGAATTAGAAGTATTCCTTCTGTTTTCATCCTCTAAGAGAAATTGTAGAGAAGTGGCATAATTTCTTCCATAAGTGTTTGGTAAAACAACTAGTTAATTTTTTTTTATAAATTTTTTTTTGAGATAAAGAGAGACAGCATGAGCAGGGGAGGGTCAGAGAGAGAGGGAGACACAGAATCTGAAGACAGGCTCCAGGCTCTGAGCTATCAGCACGGAGCCTGATGCGGGGCTCGAACCCACCAACCGCGAGATCATGACCTGAGCTGAACTCGGACACTTAACCGACTGAGCTACCCAGGTGCCCCAACAACGAGTTAATTTTAACAAATAAAAAGATTAGTCTCTGTAGAAAGATGCCCAGCCATCTACTAATCTCGTTTTCCCGAGGTGCCTGCATGGAACCTTAGATTTCCATCAAACACAGCTTGAGATCACTGATCTAGATCATGAATCAACACGTTTTTCTGGAAACGGCAAGAGAGTGAACATGTTAGGCTTTGTGGGTCATACGGTCTCTGTTGCAACTCTTCAACTTGGCCAGTACAGTGCAGAAGCAGCACCAGATAACAGACGTTGGACATGAAGGTGTGGCCATGCACTATTTAGTGAAAGCATGTTACAAAACATCACTACTAATAAAATGGTTAATGCTTGTTGAATGCTTTCTACACACCAGCCACTGGAGTAAATGATGTACATGGACTATCTTGTTTCATCCTCAGAACCTCCCTGTGATTTAAATGCAACGATCTCTAATTTACCGATGGGGAAACGATTTATGTTTCCTTATATAAACTGTTGACCTGTGAACAGCTTGGGGGCTGGGGCACCAATCCCCTGCACAGTTGAAAATCTTCATATAACTTTTGACCCTCCCAAAACTTTACTAATAGCCCAGCTGTTGACCGGAAGGCTTCACCTCTCCCTCTAGCCCTTCTTACCATCTCAATGGCTTTTCTGGCCTCTCTAATTACCAGGAGCATAAAGGGAACCAAAGCTTCTGTTTAGAGCAAAAAAGGAGTTAGAGACCCACAAACGACTGCCTGGGTTAAGGCTATTTCCAAATTAGAGCCTGGGAGGGGCAGTGATCCAGCAGAGTTGGGGCCAGGTCTGCTTTTACAGAGTGGTAGGATTCAGGGACACGTCCTCAAAAATGTGAATTTTGAGATGCAGTGGTTGAGGGTCTACCATGCGCTGGGCACTTTGTGTGCATTACCTATGAAGTGGGTACCACCTGGGCCACGTCTCCCAGATGGAGATTGAGTAACTTGTCCAGATTCCCTCTATTCGAGGAACGCATGTTCTCCCAACTCAGTCCGGCTCTTTCCACGCTGAGCTGGGAGCCACATGGTTGCTATAGGATCAATGGGGTCCAGAACTGTTTGGCCTTTTTCATGTTTTCTCAGCTTCCACTACAGGAAGGCATCAATGAAGAGGCTAGTGATCATGTGGTCTGAGAACTCCAGCTCTGTCTCTTAGGGGAAGCTGAGGAGGAAATGTGGGAACCTTCTCCTGAAGTAGGACAGGGAAGAGCGGTAGGGATCAGAAAGGAAAAGCATGTTCTGCCTCTGAGGAGCCACCACAGGGGACAGATAGACTGATGTCCCACATGGCAGGACTAACCGAGTTCCAATCATGAGAAGTGCCAGGAACGTAAGGGTGGGTTCAACACCAGAACCTCTCACAGAGCTGTCCGGGGCAGAGCAAGTGGCTGCTGGTGATCCCTCTTACGACTGGTGTGCAGGCTAACGCTTGGGGCCACCCATCAGAGGGAGGGGATGTGGACTTTGGGTTAGATGACCAACCAGGTCTTCTCCTTCCCTAAGATCCTACAAGGATAACCATAGCCAAGCTGAGCACCTTTGTGTGTGTGCATTACCTCCCTTTAAGAACAAAGGTATTGTTGGGGCACCTGCATGGCTCAGTCAGTTGAGCATCTGACTTCGGCTCAGGTCATGATCTTGCAGTTCATGAGTTTGAGCCTCGTATCAGGTTCTGTGCTGACAGCTCAGAGCCTGGAATCTGCTTCAGATTCTGTGTCTCTCCCTCTCTCTTGCCCCTCCCCTGCTTGTGCTGCCTCTCTCTCTCTCTCTCTCTCTCTCTCTCTCTCTCAAAAATAAAAACATTAAAAAGAGAAGATTTTACAGATGAGAAAACTGAAATCCTGGACAGTTAAGCAGCTTGCCAAGTTCACATAGCTGGTAAACAGCCAGGCTGGGACAGAACCTGTTGTCTGTAAAACCTGTGTTCTTATCCAAGTCTGGGGACCATCATTCTAAAAGGATTAGGATGTTAGGAACCCAAGATAAGCAGACCAATGAGAGATAGATCCTTATTTCCAGAGACTTTGATATCTTATTTCAAGGCAGTCAGATTTGCAAACCCTCCCATTTTAGGTAACAGAATAGGAAACTCCGGCCACTTAAACTAAGTAGCCACAGCCCCTAAGGACATGGAAATCTAAAATCTTCTCTGACAGACACTCCCCAGAAATTGCAGACTTGAGGTTTTTAAGAAACTGGCACTAATTAAAGGAGAACACAAGCGAGGACCTTGACCCAAACCAACCACTCACACCCACACAGTGCAATGCTGAGATTTCGTTTTTACTTTGCGTAGTCTGCCATGGTCAAATTTCTGACATTTTTCAAATTTCAGTTTTCAAACTTCCAATTGTATAATGGTGAAACTTTTTGTTCAAACAAAAAGCTTCATTTGTGGAATGCCGTCATCAAGCATTTGGCATGTGATAATCTTACTCAAGGCTCACAATAACCACATGGGGTAGGTACTATTATGGTTTACATTTTACAGATGAGGAAACTGAGTTGCACAAAAGCATCAGTAGCTTTCCCAATGTTACATGGTTATTAGGTGGTAGAGGGAGAATTTGAATCCAGATTTGCTGAAGTCCAGAGGATGTAGGAGGAAGCAAAGTTGATGAAACCATGACTTGGGCTGCCTTGGTTTGGGTCTGGGTGTTTTGGGCTGGAAGAGTCCAGCCCGCTGAGGCTCTCCCTTGTGCATTACAGAGCCCTTAGGGAACCTTGCCAGCACCAGAGAGCAGTTTAAAAAACTGGAAAAAGCTCAAATGTCTATCAACAGGCGAATTAATAACCATTCATGGCTTGTGGTATATAGCCCTACAATGGAATGCTTACTACTTGGCGATACAGAAAAATGAGCTATTGGTACCCATAATAAATGAGCTATTGGTACCCATAATAACATAGAAGAATTTCAAAATAATCATGTTGAGTGGAAGCCAGACAAAAATGAGTATATACTATATGATTGCATTTATGTAAAAGTCTAGAAAATTTAAACTACAGTAATTGTGACAGAAAGCAGAATGGTAGTTGCTTAGGGTGGAGAGGGGGTGGGAGGGATTACCAAGGGACCTGAGGGAAACTTCTGAAGTGATATAGTCATTGTCTTGGTTTTGATGATGGTTTCATAAGTGTGTGAAAAAATCATACACGTAAGGGGCTCCTGGGTGGCTCAGTCAGTTGAGCATTTAACTTGAGTATTAAAAAAAAAGAAAAGAAAAGAAAAGGAGGGGAAAGGAGAGAGAAACCAAGAAACACGCTCTCAACCATAAAGAACAAACTGATGGTTACCAGAGGGGTGGTGGGTTGGGGGAAGGAGTGAAATAGGGGATAGGGATTAAAGAGTACACTTACTGTGATGAAATTAAATTAAACAAAATGGGGAAAAAAAGAGCATTCAAATCTTGATTTTGGCCCAGGTCATGATCTCATGGTTCATGAGATTGAGCCCTGCATTGGGCTCTGCCCTGAGAGCATGGAGCTTGCTTAGGATTCTTGCACCCTCTCTCTGCCCATCCCCCACTCTCTAACTAAATAAACACACTTAAAAAATCATACACTTGGGGCTCCTGGGTGGCTCAGTCGGTTGAGCATCCGACCTCAGCTCAAGTCATGATCTCATGGTTCATGGGTTCAAGCCCTGCATCGGGCTCTGTGCTGACAGCTCAGAGACTGGAGCCTGTCTTCAGATTCTGTGTCTCCCTCTCTCTCTGACCCTCCCCTGCTTGCAAGGTCTCTCTCTGTCTCTCAAAAATAAATAAAAAACATTAAAAAAAATCATACACTTAAAATGTGTACCAATTTATTGAACTCAGGTCCAGCCCCCAGCTCTGCCTCCAGCACCTGAGGGGCAGATGGCTTCTCTGTAGCTGTGGGCTCTGTCGGCACTGGACAGACCAAGGCTTTGGCCATGGGATGGGTAGGTTGACCAAGGAAAAGTTACTGGGAGCTTTACCCAATTGATCCCAGAAACGATGACAATGACAGTCACTGGGAACCCCCACGGGTCACTCTAGACTGCCATACTCACAACCTGGGATCTTGACCAAAATGCAAGCCTGCTGAAAAGGACTAGACCCGGCAATCTTCTCCTCTGAAAGATTAACTCAGCATCTACTGCGTGCCTATCATGCCTCAGGGTCTGAACTAGTACGCTGTCTCATGGATCAGAGAGGATAGAATGACATTAATGTAAGGGCATGGCACACAATAAACATCCCCCCAAGGGCACCCATTCCACAGCCATCAAATACCCCCTCGGTGCCTTTTCTGTGCTTGGCCTGATCCTTGAGGGCAGGAAAGACACGTGGACAAAAAGGTTTGTCAAAACGCTGAAGCTGGTGGGATAAATGCTGTGAAGGCCAAGAGAAGAAATAAATTACTTCCAGTTGTGGAAAGGTTTTGTGGAGGCTGTGGTATGTATGTAAGGGAGGGAAAGGAATTTGTACATGGAGACAGGGTGGGGGTGGGGCATCATGGACGCAAGCCGGACCCCTAGGGGACACCGGAGTGGTCCGGCTGCAGTGAGGGCTTCGGGGTCAGGTGCTGGAGGAAGCACCCCAGTAGCATGTAGACACATCGGCTCCCCACCCCGACCCCTGCAGACGGCCGCACTCTGCTGTGTGATCTTACTTGCTCCATGGTTGGCCAGCTGGGCTGCTGGCAGGCATAGCCGCTTCCCCAGCACCTCTGGAGCCTCAGAGAAGAAACCCGAGGGACTCAGCCAGAGACTGGGGTGCGGAAGAACTCCTCCAGGGGCCACTCATCCTAAACACCAGCGATGCCTCAATCCTGGGGTGTTCCCAATGGGCCAGGGAGACTGGGAAAATGAAAAAACCCTCAAGTTCATCCCCCTAGAACCCACAGGATGGATCTTAAACTTCTGAAGGTTAGGCCCAAATGACACTGCCATCTGGTGGCCAAAGAGCCAGATGCCATGTGGATTGGCAGAGGCCCTGGGCTGAGGGCCACGAAGGCAGAAATGGTGGAGACTTGTTTAATAACTTCATAATGGGACCAACATTTTGCGATCACACAGTCTAGAGTTGAAACAAAGTTTTCTCTCTGGCTACCAAGTTCCCTGAGTTGAGGCATCATGAGTGTGCAGAGGAGGAAATTGCCTCCGAGGAGATTAGGTGACAAATCTAAGGTCACACCTGGGTCTCATCCATGAGTGCCCCATAAATGGTTAAAGCCATTCCCAACGTGTGTTACCCAAGACCCTTTCCAAAGGTAAAGGGGGGAAAAACTGTTTCCACGAGATGCCTTCTTCTCTTTCACTTACAATCATGCAGTGAAATTTTCCAAAACCTGAACGACGTGCAATGGCTTCATCTAGTCCCGAAGGCTAACAGGAGGTGGGCTTGTGTACTCTTCTGTTTCACAAATTTGTTTTAATTTCCAATATTGTGCAACCTGCACAGCCAAAAGCCTTCGAGGTACTCAATAATTTTTAAGAGTTTGAAACATGTACAGAAATATTTTTTTAATAAAATAAAGCCACACACACTAAAACATTCCCTTTGTTGTAACATAATGGAACGAATTCTGTGAGACACTAATATTTAGGCCGACCGAAATTCTAACTGCATTTCTACAAATCTATGATTAATGAAAATATACACAAATGAGTGAATAAAAAATGTTCACTGTTGGGGCACCTTTGTGGCTCAGTCGATTAAGCGTTCGACTCTTGATTTTGGCTAAGGTCATGATCCCAGGGTTGTGGGATTAAGTTTCCTAACAGGCTCTGCACTGATAGCCTGCTTAGGATTCTCGCTCTCTTCTCTGTCCCTCCCTTGCTCACTCTCTCTCTCAAAATAAATAAACAAAAAAAACTGTTTACTGTCTAACTGGTGAGCACTACGTGAAGTGATGTATACCTGTCACCCCTTTTAATCCACACATCCACCATTTATAGCAGATGCTATTATTACACTTTATGCATGTGAACACTGAGAAGTTTAAGTGGCCCAGCTGGGAGGTACTGGAGCTTGGACTCTATCCCAGCCAGTCTATCTTTAAGGCTCTACCCACTATTCTAACTATTGTTTAAGATTTAACATCCCTGAAATGCAATGCACTTGAGGAGAGACAGAAGTCTTTCAAAATATTGAAAACAAAGGGGATCACCAATCTGGCGCAACATCTTCACTTTATAGATGAGGAAAAGTGAAGCCCAGAGAGGGGAAGTGACTTGCCAAAGATCACAGAGCAAAGGATCAGAATCTGCCAGGCCTCTTGCTCCCCGTTGGGAGCTCTTAGGACTCCAACACAAGTAAGCATTGTAATTACCTTTTCCACGGCATGTGGGCATGTGAACAAGTAACATGCAGACATTGCAAGAGACAACACTTCCAACCAACGTGGCTTGATTTTATTGCAGGGAAGCTAGGGAGGAGCAGGGCAAGTGAGGGTCTCTGTGGGAACTCCCATCGCTGAGTAGGACTGCCAGGTCCCCGGTCTGTCTGGAAGGCAGGAGAGGATCAGAGGCCTGGAAGAGATGAGAAATTAGGTGGGGCAAGAGTGCCATCTGCTGGGCATATGGAGGCGTTGCAAAAGCAGTAGAGGTTCACTAAGAGGCAACTGCGGGAGGGGCATGCCACGCCCACCAAGTCAGTTATTCTGGGTTGGCCGGAACCCATTAACCTGGCTCAGCCAATCACCACCAGAGGCCTTCTTCTGGGGAACTTCCCAGGCTGCTGGGATAGACTCCCGGTCCGGTTTCAATTCATATTGAGAAGGTAATGAACACAATCACAAGGAAACAAATCTGCCAATGAACAGGTAGTCGAGGTGACTTCATAACCGAGAAATGCTGGGGCGCCTGGGTGGCTCAGTCGGTTGAGAATCTGACTTCAGGTCAGGTCATGATCTCAGGGTTTGTGGGTTCCAGCCCCACATCGGACTCTGTACTGACAGCTCAGAGCCTGCAGCCTGCTTCAGATTCTGTTTCCCTCTCTCTCGGCACCCCCCCCCCCCCCGCTCAAAAATACTGTTTAAGAAATGCTCTCTCTGATTCCCAAACCTGGCTTCAAATCTGTCACTGGAGAGCCTCTTACAACGGACTAAGGCAGATGCTGCAGGGATGTGTGGGGTAAAGCTCACTCATTGATAGGTGATTCTCACTGAGTGCTGTGCGTCTGAGTCTGCAGGAGCCTTTCCACACTACACGTGCTTGGTGACATATGCCCAGATAAAATTAGGTGCTCTCTAGAATTTGCTTCAAAATGGGTGGGTGGGGGAGAGCATAGATGAGACAATGATAGCAATGACTTATAATTGGATCTGGGTGATGGGTACATAGGGATTCATTTTCCTACTCATACATTTAAAACTTCCATAATAAAAAAGCAAAGATAAATAAATTAATTAAAAACTATGAGAATTATTCAGCCATAGAAAGGAATAAAGTACTGATACGTGCTACAACTCAGATGAATCCTGAAAATATTACACTAATTGAAATCATATGGTTCCCCCCCAACCATTTTTTTTAAGTTTATTTATTTATTTTGAGAGAGTACACACAGGAGGGGCAGGGAAAGGAGAGAGAGAATCCCAAGCAGGCTCTGCACTGCCAGCACAGAGCCTGATGTTGGGCTCGAACTCATGAACGGTGAGGTCATGACCTGGGGCCGAAACCAAGAGTCAAACGCCCAACTGACTGAGCCACCCCAGCACCCTTCATATGGCTTCTCTTAAATGAAACATCCAGAATAGGCCAATCCACACGGCAGAATGCAGATTAGTGGTTCCCAGGGGCTGGGAGACAGGGCCATGTAGAGTGACTACTTAATGGGTTTGGGGTGTTTTTCTGGGGTGATAAAGCTTTGAAACCAGAGACTTGCACAACATCCTGAATGCAGTGGATGCCACTAGATGGTACACTTTAGCGGCGCCTGGGTGGCTCAGTCCTTTGATCCTGACTGGTTTCGGTTCAGGTCATGGTGAATTCGAGCCCCACATCACTGGGCTCTGTGCTGAAAGGTGGAGCCTGCTTAAGATTCTCTCTCTTCCCCCAGCCCTGTGCGTGTACATGCACTCTCTCTCTTAAATAAAAAATAACTTCTATTAAAAAATAACTTCTCCTCTGATTTGGGATGCCTCTCATCCTGCCTCTGCCACTCGTCTGTGTGTGGCTGTGATCACGTCACTTCCCCTCTCCAGGCCTTATGTTTCTCAGTGGCACGGAGAGCACTGACCCACATCAGGGACGTGGCATTCACTGTAACTGACACACCAAAGGTGCTGCCTGGGCAGTGACAGCTAGGGAGGGCTGTGCTGCCAAGGATTCTGAAGCCGGGGCTGGGCACAGAGGGAAGCCGTGCTGGCGCAGTAAGTCAGGTCTGTCCTGGTTCCACAGCAAACGGTTCTGGCACAGTGCCACTGACGTGCCCCTCTGGATTGTGTAAAATTAAATGGGACATCCAGCTTGGACATGAGGGTTGTTTTGTACTCATCTAGGCACAGGGCATGCTCAGGAAGCTGACAGTAGTTCCAAGTGGGAAGAGAAACCAAGGTGAATTAACTTACCTGGTCAGCTCACAGGAGCACGAGACCCAGGGCACAGCTGTCCTCTCGGATGGGACAGTTTATCAAACGATTGCTCAGGATATGCTCTCTACTTAAACCCTGCTGGTCATGAGATGCACTCCCCAAGTCCTAACAGGGACCCTGGGAGGCATACATAAATAACCCAGTGCTCTGTGTACCCTAGTGAGGCTGTAAGGATTGCCAGAACTCATGATTTTCATTAGATAATGAAGGGGCCTCACCCACCTGCCCCCTTTGGTCCATCTTGGGCCCAGGGGTCCAGGCCCTCGCTACTTGGGGCCGAGGTAGGAAACAGCTTTTCCTGTTTTTCCCAAGGTCTCCAGCAGAAGGTCCACGCTGTGCTCCGAGTTGATGCAAACCTTCTTGTTGGGTAGGTCAATGTCAAACTCAACTCCTGCAGGAAGAGGGAGGCGGAGGTGCGGGGAGAAAGCAGAGACCTTCCCAGTCAAAGCAAGAAAGAGTTCAGGCTACAAACTTCTTATTCACAACCACCTTCCCCTTTCCTTCAAACCAGGTGTCAGCAAACTCCTCCTATGAAGGGCCAGAGTACATGTTTTAGGCATTTCGGGCCACATAGACTCAGCTGCATATTCTTCTCTGTGTGTATTGCTTTTACAAACCCAAAAATATAAAACCCAGAGCACGTGGGTGGCTCACTCGGTTAAGTGTCCAACTCTTGATTTTGGCTCAGGACATAATCTCACGGTTCATGAGATTGAGCCCCGTTTCAGGCTCTGCGCTGGCAGAGCAGAACTTGCTAGGGACTCTCTCACCCTCTCTCTCTCTGCCCCTCCTCACCCTCTCAAAATAAATAAATAAACTAAGAAAAAAAGTAATAATGCAGATACACCACTAAAAGGCAAACGTTTCTGAATAAAACTAGAGTGTAAGGCTCCCTACTATCTCCTCCCTCCGGAAGTCACTACAAACAGCATGGCATCTACCCAGGCTTTCTTGCAGACAGACAAAGGAAAAATAATTCCCCCAAAGGGCATCGTACTATATAAATAGGTCTCGCTATACTTCACTTTCCAATGTCCGGGATATCTTGCCCTCTTAATGTATACAGACTGACCTCATTTTTTTAACAGCGGCACTGCATTCCATAGTGAGGATGTACCACACATCCCCTCGATCCCCTGCTGAGGGACACTGACGTTACTGCTTTCAGTTTCGCACTATTATCACACAGTGGCTGCAGTTATGAAACTTGTCAAAATAGTTCCATACCATGAATTTACAGAATGGAAATTGTGGGGCAACAGATTGGCACATGTTAATGTTGGGTATTGTAAAACCACCCTCCATAAGCGCGGTGCCAATTTCAAGCCACCCCCGTTGGCCCCTAGAGCGGTACATAATGTGTTTTGTTGAGACAGTAGAATGCAGAGGGAAAGCCTTGGTAGGTTCTAGGCCTGGCTTTATTACTGACTAGTTGGTTGACCACAGGCAGGTCCTGCCTGTTATAGGCCTCAGTCTCCCCATCTGTACATGAAGGAATTGGGGGTGGCCAGCCTCTATGGTCTCTTCAGTTCACATATGCCATTAGTCTGTGAATCCTCAGGCCCAGCACTGTTCATCTAAGGCCCCAATTCAGAAAACCCTTCTCACCCACCTCAAGAGGGCACCCTCAAGAGGAGGGGACAGTAGTGAAAAATGGGGAGAAACCTGTCCTAGTTCAAAGGGAGATCCCCAAATGCTCAAAGAGACTTAAAAAGCCCATGGCACTGCTTTTTTTAAATGCTTATTTATTTTCAAGAGAAAGAAAGAGAATGTGAGCGGGGGAGGAGCAGAGAGAGAGGGAGACACAGAATCTGAAGCAGGCTCCAGGCTCTGAGCTGTCAGCACAGAGCCCGACGCGGGGCTCAAACCCACAAACTGTGAGATCATGACCTGGGCCGAAGTTGGGAGCTTAACCAACTGAGCCACCCAGGCACAGGATTTTATCATAATGTCTGAATTTGAATCTAATGGATACCAAGGGAGAAAAAAAAAATGCAGTGTGTCCTTGCTACACACTGGATTTTTGTCTTTTGGTTCAGAAGTGTCTCCCTCCTCCTTGGAATAAATATTTTGATGGCTTCGTAGAGCTAGAAACTCTGTGTTCCCTGCAGCCCAGATTCCAGATCGGGTGTCAAGAGTGAAATGCACCCGCCCTCACTTCATCCAGAGTGTGCCACCTGGTATCGGAGGGGCTTCTGGGCACAGCTGCACTCTTACAATATCCATGGCGAAAGCTGACACAGACTGGCACGCCCACACCACAGCGAGGGAAACTCAGGGCCCCAGGAGAAGAGGCCACAGTCACCCAGCAAGGCAGCAGCCAGGGTTCCCCCACTGCTTCAGACTCAAACTAAGATTCCAGTTTATAGGACTAGAAACCAGCCACAGACTCACTTTGGGCAAGTCACTTCCCCTCCTGGGCCCTGGTGTCTACATCCCCATTCCACAGATAGAAAGGACAGCTCAGAAGAAACACTCCAAGTGCTCATGAGAGCACATCCATGTGGAAGCCCTCTAAAAACTGGGTTTTAAAAATGAAAATCT
>CM053572.1:103001304-103021707 GCA_028646485.1 Cryptoprocta ferox | reverse complement strand
CTTGCAAAGTGCAAAATCTTAGGTCCCACCGCAGGCTTCCTAAATCAGCATCCTCATTTTAATAAGACATACGGGGGGGGGGGGGGGCGGGCTCCTGGCTGGCTCAGTCAGTGGAATATGCGACTCTTGATCTTGGGGCAGCAAGTTTGAGCCCCACGTTGGGTTTTACTTTAAAAATAAAAATAAATAAAAATAAAAAAGACACCCAGTTTATTTCTACCCACATCACAGTTTGAGGTGCTGTTCTAGAATGTGAATTGCGAACTACAGACTGGTCTTAGGAAGTTTTACTGAAACACAGCTAAGCTCACGGGTTCGCTTTCACACTGGAATGGCAGAAGTGAGTCATTGTAATGCGCCACATGGTTCATGAAGCCTAAAGCAATTGAAGTATTTACCCGGCCCTTTAAGAAAACGTGTGCTGACTCCTGCTCTAGAATGACCAACAGACAGTCGATTTATCAATACCCATCCAAAGCCTTAAAACGTTTGCAAGACCAACATAATACCTAAATCTATCGAGTGCTCATATGTGTCAAATCCTCATACAGTATGTTAAGTTAGTCCTCACTCAGCTTGGAAAGGGAGCTAGTCACCCTATTTTTCTCCAGAGGAAACTGAAGTTCCCAGGGGTTCACCGAGCTGCCTATGGTCATGGGGTGAGTCTGTGCTGAGGCTGGGATGTGAACTCAGGCCCTCCTGGCTCCAGGGACATTTTAGCTGTGGAGCAGCCAACACACTGCCAGGTGTCACTCCGTGACCGTGATTCTCAGCGGGAGCTCTGGGAGTGGGACACCTTGTGAAAAAGCACAAGTTTACGCTGCCCAAGAACCTAAAGTCAACAAACACGAGCAGCTGCTGACTACAGAGAGGTCCCCTTTCAGCCTCCACAGTACAGAGGTCAGAAGCCAGGAGGCGGCTTCTGGGTGGCAAAAGTTACAGTTCAGTCAGTGCTCTTCTCCTCTAG
Organism: Cryptoprocta ferox; assembly: GCA_028646485.1. Taxonomy (NCBI): domain Eukaryota; kingdom Metazoa; phylum Chordata; class Mammalia; order Carnivora; family Eupleridae; genus Cryptoprocta; species Cryptoprocta ferox. The sequence goes on along the minus strand of CM053572.1, from coordinate 103,020,740 downwards.
TCTGAGCTGCAGAAGCCAATTTTTTTGGAGAAAAATCTACTTAATGGGCAGAATAATCTGTTCTTTACAGAGAAGCCCAAGGCCGGCTGGCCTCCCCTGTTGCCTCGGCCCCTCAGAGCCTCTCCCCTATCACCTCTAAGATGGGTGCTTGAGAGCAATGAAAAAGTCTAGCAAACTGTACAACTCCTTAATAGAATCTCAGAACTGGAAGGGCAGGAATGCCGTGGGGTCACATTGTCCAGAGCCCTCCCAGAGAAGGAATTCTCTCTCAAATATCCAGGATATTCAGTCTTTGAGTACAATGTCGATAAGGAGTTTACCAATGATAATATTTGAGTGCAAACTACATGTCAGGCATTGCTTGAAACCCTCTGCGTGCATTACCATGTTTAATCACCACGATGTTCCCAGGAGATGGCCATTATTATCCCTTCTTGACGGAAGAGGGAGCTTAAGTTCAGACATTAGGTCACTCACTCATGGTGACACAGCTAGTGAGCAGCAGGGCCTAGGCTGAAAACATCTCTCCAAAGCCTAAACTCTCAACCACTGTGGCCCTTGTTAAAATGGGGTTAACACTTGCCTGCCTATAGGTTCTACCTTACTTGTCCGACGTCCACGCAAGAGCTATCATTTCTCAGGAACTAGCTATATCAGTGGCTACGCTACATATTTTATAATTTACCTGGTATTTTTCCAGGTAATACTAACAATGGTCCTTTGAGATCACAGTTTTTATTCCCATTTTACAGATGCGGAAATCAAGGCACAGAGAGGTAAAGCAGCTTGCCTGAGGTCACCCAGTTGACAGACGAGGGCACAGATTTTTCAGAGGCTTCTGAGATTCCAAGTTTTTGTCAGAGAAACTGCTCATGTGACACGCTCCGCCCCTCCCAGTTTTGACCACCACCCCAGGACTAGACCCCTGGACTAATACCACCTTCCTTCAGCTGCTCATCTTGTGATACAGTGCCAAGTACCCTCTTCATTCTGATCATCCGCCCTGGAGGGTCTTTTGCTTGTCAAAATCCCCAAAAGTGAACACAGAATAGAGTGATTCTCAAGCTGGCCTTTCCCACACTGCCACCCCCTTCAAAAACCATGGCTATCCCAGTCCCAGGGGGATTAATGCCGTTGTTTTAACATGGCACAGAAAGATCTGCTCAAGTAGGAGGGCTGATTCTGTCAGGTTCTTTGTCCGTACTTTGTGTTGTCTGAGGATTTGTCTCAAGGCACCTGACAAAACCCCAGGGAAGTGACACCTGAGTTGTTTGCGACTTGGCCCAGGGAGCTTCTGGCTTACGTGTCAGTTCCCCAAAGCTAGGCTGCTAAGACACAGGGCATCTGTGGGACACCTCTTGGTATCCACTTGAAGCAGAGCCATTAACTAGGCACCCTGGGGGAAACTGCTAAACACCACATGACCCCAACCAGGATCTACAGGATGTAATTGACATCACAGCTTACTCTCAAGCCGGTGTGACCGCTTTTGTCTGGCACTTCGCAAGTGATCAGGCCAGGAGAGACTGGAAGACTAAAGATAAGGGGCTTAATCCTGGCTCCACCCAACGCACCTCCCAGACCTGAGTAAGTTACCCGGCTTTTTCTTTTTTTATCTGTGAAAGTCCTTAATTTCTTATCTACAAAATGAGGCCTTGAGCAACCATGTATGTGCTTTAAGACTGAGTGAACTTCAAAGGCGGCTAAGACCTGCTCACTCCTCCGCAAACTCTGTCATTGAGCAACTGGCAACTTTGAGCAGGTCCCTTAACCTCTCTGGGGCTTAGGGGTTCAGATTCAAAAAGTGATCCGTAAGAAAGGTTAAAAGTATGGTCTCCATTCAGCGCCGAACTGAAAATAGGCCAGAGTAGGCAGGGGAAGGGAAGAAAACCACTGACCTCTGAAAACCTGCCCGGTCCCGGAGGCAACAGCCACTTTACCCCTCCCCCCACCACCTTTCTCCCCCCTCCCCCATTCCCCCTTTCAGGCCAGCTCCGAAGACAGGGACAAGCTGGGTGAAGGCGCAGGGACTAGACGTCCCAGTTCCAGCCCGCCACCCGCTCGGGGACTGTGCCCTTCCCTGGGTCTCAGTTTTCCCATCCATGCAAGGAAGGGTTGGGCTTGTAACCAGTGGAGGCCCTCCTGCAGCTCCGATGTCCTGAAGCCTGACTCCTACATAAAACCCCTTTCGGATCGGATTTTCTGGAGGGTCGCAGAAGCTGGAAGTAGATGGGAAGGGAGTGAGGAGAGAGGCAATAGCTCCGGCTGCGGCCTGAGCCCTTGAAGAGCTGTGTGTGGCCCATCGGCGGTACAACGGAGGTGCAAGCCGGGGGCCCGGGTCTACGCGAGGCGGGAGCGAGCAGGCACTTACCGGCATGACCGTGGATGTGGTGGTAGCGACGCCTCTGCTGACTGTGAGCTCTAGCGCCGCTGTGTTTCCGGGGCTGGGGGCCGAGAAGCACCGCCCCTCACGCTAAGCCACGCCCCCTCATCAGGGACAGCAGTTAGGCCCCGCCTGGGCCGCGCGGACCGGGAGCCTCTGGATCGCGGTTGGCCGCCCCTCCTCTTTTGGGCGGGCGGAGCCCGGGGACTTCGCACGCGGGTGCCGCCCTCCGGGCCAGCCTGCAACGCTCTAGAGCACGTTTAGACCACCTACCTGCTCAGTGTCAGGCCTGTATTAGGGGCTGGGAATACAAGGACCCAGCAGTGAACACGACAAACCCCACACCCACCTAAAAGGAGAAACATTTCTGGACTCAGACAGTATTGAGTTGAATCCCATCCGTGAGCCAGCACTGTGCTAGGTATCCAAGATGCAGTAGTGAAATACAACCTAGTAGGGAGCCAAGGAAGCAGGCGATGAAAACGCAGTGTTGAAGGGACTATCATGTTAAGGGAACTATCATGAGAGCCGAGAAAGGACCTCAGACTGGAGCGTGTTGGGGCGCGGAAGAGGGGTTCTGGCCTGACAGTAGTTTCAGGAGGAGGTAATCTGAGTCAAGGGTGGAGAGAACACATTCATCTGATGAAGGAAACTATTTGGGAAGGAGGGAGGCCGAGGGAACAGCAAATACAAAAGTTGGAAGACAAGAGTGGGCATGGCTTGTGAGGCAGTCATTCAGACTGAGAGGCAGGCACATAGAGAGGTGGAGAAATGAAGCCACAAGGATTTGAGACCCAGAGCCATGGGGGAAGACAGACAGATGGAGGCAGAGACGCTCTAAGACACTAACAGAGAAACAGGCACGGCAAGACTCCGAACGTCAGTCACGCACACCCCTCTGCACACAGGCATAGGCGAGGCCCTCTTCTTGGAATATCCAAGGAATCTGCCAGAAGAGCCCCGTCTGAGTTACTAGTTTCAGTGTATATTTTGAGAAAGAGAGAGAGAGAGGGAGAGAGAGAGAGCGCCCACACAGGTGCACCCAAGCAGGGGAGAGGCAGAGAGAGAGGTAGAAAGAGAATCCCAAGTGGGCTCCATGCTGTCAGTGCAGAGTCCAACTCCAGCTCAATCCCAGTGAGATCATAACCTGAGCTGAAATCAAGAGTCCCACGCATAACTGACTGAGCCACCCAGCCTCTCCCTGAGTGAGTAGTTTCAAAGCTGTCTCATCAACAGAACTGCTTGGACAGACTACTAATAACCCGGATTTCCAGGCTTCATCCTAGATTCACTGCTCTTAATTTCAAGGTTTACTTTTAGTACCCCTCCCCCTTTTGGGTTGGGGAACCGCTGGTTGAGGAAAACTATAGTCTTAATACATGACACGCTTTTGAGAAGGTGTGCTCATTATTTAGTGTCTCACCTCCTTGCTCTATGAAAATGGATCTGGACCCTTTAAATATTTTTTTTCCTATAGTGAAGTGCCTCTCTGTGAATAGTTTTTTCCAGCACCCTAGAGGGAAGTTTTCCAGCCTAGAGTGTGGATTTCTAGCAAGTTCCACCTGCATGACATCATAACTACTTCTCTGCCATTCAGTGGACCACAGGGCCTGGATCTCAGCCTGGTGTGGTGGTTGGGGGATTCTCCCTTGGATCCTCTATGTTACTGTCTTGGTTCTACCAGCAGTGGCTGCTCCTTGTATCTGCTCTTTCTATATTCTTTAGAGTTCTCTTTCCTTCTTACAAGTCAATGCCTCATTACCCCAGACTCGTTATAATCTTTAAACTCTCCTTGTTCAAATTATGGTGTGGTTTCTCTCCTGATTAGACCCACACTGATACAGGGAGTGACAACAAGCTACCTACTTCTGTTTAGGAAAGAGGATCATGGATCTTTCCTTGGTCTCGGTTCAAGGAACATGAAATGGAAGGAATACGTCTAGGCCGAGGACTCACAGTGGCCCTGAATGAGGGAGTCCACTTCCAGCACGGTGAGTGGAAGAAGCATGGAAATTGGAGCCTGTGTTAGTCTGCTCAGGCTGCTATAACAAACTCTCACAGACAGGGTGGCTTAAACAACACACATTTCTCAGTTCTCATGATTCTGGAGGCTGGAAAGTTCAAGATCAAAGTGCTGGCTGATTCAGTTCTCGGTGAGATCTCTCTTCCTCGCTCAAAGAAAGCTGCATTCTTGCTACGTCCTCACATGGCAGAGTGAACTAGCTCTGGTATCTCTTCCTCCTTTTATTATTTTTTAAATGTTTGATTCTTTGTTTTTATGTAGAGAAAGCAAGAGGGTATGAGGCAGAGAGAGAGGGAGAGCAACCAAGCAGGCTCCATGCTCAGCGCAGAGGTAACGCAGGGCTCGATCCCACAACCGTGAGATCATGACCTGAACCAAAATTAAGAGTTGGGTGCTTGACCACCTGAGCCACCCAGGTGCCCCTCTTCCTCCTTTTATAAGGGCACCAGCCCTATTGGATTAGTGCTCCATGCTTATGACCCCATTTCACCTTTATCAGCTTCTCAAAGGCCCATCTCCAAACACAGTCACATTGGGGGTTAGGGCCTCAACATGTGAATTTTGGGGGAACAAATTTCAGTCCATACAGACCGTACGGAGCCATACAGACCAGAGTTTGGATTTAAACCCTATCATTTGCAGCTGTATAACCTGGCAGAATTCTTTACTTCTCTAAGCCTTAATTTCCTCATTTATGAAACAGGGATAGTTAAGGTGACTATACAATTTCGTTTGTTTATTTACTTATTTAGAAAGAGAGCATTCAAGCGGGGGAAGAGCAGAGAGAGAGGGAGAGAGAAAATCCCAAGCAGATTCCACACTGTCAGAGCAGAGCCTGAAGGGGGACTTGAACTCAGGAACCACGAGATCATGACCTGAGCCAAAACCCAGAGTCAGGCATTCAACTGACTGAGCTATCCAGGCACCCCAAGTAGCTATACAATTTTTTATCCAAACCTTCTGAGAGTGAAAGGGGATACCAGGACAAGAGGGCACACACCATGACTTCCAGACAAACCGGGACGTGTGGTTTCCTCAAAGCAACCTATTCATGGTGTTCTTGGGAAGAATAAGTAGGATTCTGTATGCAAACCCCTAGCACATTACTCGGCACAGAATAGGCATCAAAAAATTAGAATTCTTCTTATAATTGCTGGAATTTCTCCTCACCTCCCTGACACTATCTCTTCTCCTATGGGCAAAAGGCTCACCCCTTAGCCCTTCATCTCCTTTCTACCTGCCAGGCATTTCCCTAGGTCCAGTGAAGGCAAGCCTCAAAATTTTGGTAGCACTGGGGACAACTGCGCACTAGGGCTGGGAAAGCAAGATCGCTGCCGAGGGTTAAGGGATGAAGGGCATGAAAGGAAAGGCAGAGGAAGACTGAACAGGTTAGAGAATTGAGGAGGAGGGAGGTTAAGCAGAGAGAGCACAATTTAATGAGTGGCAACATTATGGAAACTCATTAGATAGGACAAATGAAGGTCTATCAATGAGGAGAGGAAAACGTACAGGATTAGAGTTCTTATATGTAAATATCTGCATATTTATTTACATACAAATAAGCCTGAAATGTACTACAGCAAATGATATAGAAGTTATCTGGCATGGATACAGGATTACAGGCAAAATCCCAAAATTTTAAAAATTTCAAATAGCACCAAAGGGTATACAGGGAAAAGTAAGTTTCACTCCTACCCTAATTACCCCTTTTTTATTTTTTAATGTTTGTTTATTTATTTTTGAGAGACAGAGAGGCAGAGAGAGAGGAGAGAATCCCAAGCAACCTTCATACGTCAGCACAGAGCCTGATGTGGGGCTTGAACTCGTGAACTGTGAGATCATGACCTGAGCTAAAATCAAGAGTCAGTCACTTAACTGACTGAGCCACTCAGGCAATCTGAGTATCCCTTTTTAAACAGAAGGCATTCTACACACAATTTTGCACCTTGCTTTTCTCACCTTACAAAATATCAGAGCTTATTCTTGTACATATTCCTTTTGTTCTTTTTAATGATACATAATGTTACATTATTCAGTTGTACTGTAATTTATTCCACCAATCCCTATGGCAGAAACCATTGGTTGGCTAATCCTATACTCATTCCCAGTCTTTTCAGTCTTGCTACTGTAGAGGCCAGATCCCTGAATACCCTAAATATTTGCTTTCCCATCCTCCCTTGCAGCCAAGTGTGCCCTGGCCAATGGATCAGAAGCAGAAGTCTGCTACAAAGTGTCTGGAAAGCTCTTGCTTTCTTCACAAGGGGAACAGATACCACTCCTTTCCCCTTCCTGCCGAGAATACTGAGTGATATCTAGAGTGTAACCATGAAGGAAATGCCAACAGAATCACAGAGATGCTGGTTTTGACTGTGTGCTCACTCAACCAATGCCTACCACAGCTGGTCTCCAGATTTGGTATGTGAGAAATGTAAGCCCTTCTTTATTTCAGCTACTGCTACTCAGACTTCCTGGTACTTGCCCCTGACACATTCTTCTTCTTCTTCTTTTTTTTTTTAATGTTTTACTATTTTTAAGAGAGAGAGAGCCTAAGCGTGGGGGGGGGAGGGGGGGCAGAGAGAGGGAGACACAGAATCTGAAGCAGGCTCCAGGTTCTGAGCTTTCAGCACAGAACCTGATGCGGGGTTCGAACTCACTGATCGCGAGACCATGATCTGAGCTGAAGTCGGACACCCAACCAACTAAGCTACCCAGGCGCCCCTAATCTTTTAGTGCTAATAATGATGATGACAATCCACATACATAGATCTTTGCTTAAAATTTTATGTAGAATAGGGGCACCAAGGTGGCTCAGTTGGTTGAGTGTCTCTTGATTTCAACTCAGGTCATGCATGATCTCAGAGTCATGGGATGGAGCACTGTGTGCTGAGTGTGGAGCCTGCTTAGGATTCTCTCTCTCTCTCTCTCTCTCTCTCTCTCCCTCAGCCCCTCTTTCCAGGTTGTGCATACTCTCTCTCTCAAATTAAAAAATGCCTAATGTGATATTGCTATTCATTTTCAATTTTGATACAGTCAGATTGTCTCTTAAAGAAGTTTTTTTGGGGGCTCCTGGGTGGCTCAGTCAGTTAAGCATTCGACTTCAGCTCAGGTCATGATCTGATGGTTTGTGAGTTCAAGCCCCACATCTGAGCTTGGGATTCTCTCTCCTCCCTGTCTCTACCCACCCCCCACTTATGTGTTCTCTCTCTCAAAAATAAATTTAAAAAAACATTTTTTTTGCCTCTCAAACTTTTATTAACTACATTTTTATACATCTTCAGATCTATGTGAACTACCCTTACCAGTTCCAATATTGTAAGTGATTTTTATTTCCATTTTTTTTCCACTTTTGCCATTTTTTTCTATAATAAATATGTATTAAGAATCACAGAGAAAAATATTTTTAAAAAAGCTGAATTCAGAAATTCTGAGTTCTAGACTACCCACAAGTCTCCTTACTAGCCTTGCAAACTTGGGTAAGTCACTTTATCATTAAACCAGCAGGCTTGGAAAATGGGCCCTTTTTCTGGCCGACAGGGTTGTGAAGATAGAAATGTATAGACTATAGTTAGGTGTAGATGACAGGTTCACAGATGGTGGTTGCTACGTCGTCCTGGCAGACCTTACCTCTGGACCCCACCTACGGGAATGGCCCTTAGGCAGATGCTGGGGTTAAGTTTTGCAAAAAAAGGCGTCTGTAGCTGCCGTCTGCTGCCTCTAGAATATCGAGTGCCTGTTTTTTTGTGTTATAACGCAGGTACGTGTTAGCTACCTCACTGTTTCATCCACCAAGAAACCCTTAGCCTAGGATCAAAGGTTCTGAGTTGCAAGGGTCCACAGAGAAGCCCAGACAAGAGAAGAGAGAGGCTGCAAACACAGGAGGCTTAGGGTGCAGGCTTGGGAGAGGTAGCATGGCATCAGGCAGCATTGTAAACTGGCTGAAACTGGCCTACAGACGTATTTTATTTTGTTCCTCAAGTGCTCAAAAATATTTTCTGATTAGTTGACATTTACAAACATTGAGTTTGGTTGCACAACAGTGTGAGTGAACTTTTAATGCTACTGAATCGTACACTTCAAAATGGTTAAAATGGGGTTTTATGTTCTTTAAAATCCATTTGTGGGGTACCTGGGTCACTCGGTTGGTTGAGCGTCTGAGCATCCGACTTGCTCAGGTCATGATCTCATGGTCCGTGAGTTGGAGCCCCACATTGGGCTCTCTGCTGTCAATGCAGAGCCTGCTTCTGCTCTTCTGTCCCCCTCTCTCTCTGCCTCTCCCCTGCTCTTGCTCTCTCAAAAAATAAACATTAAAAAAAATAAAATCCATTTGTAGACTGACATGTAAATGTATTTATTTCTTTGTTACAAGACCAAGAAAAGCATTTTTAAAAAAATAGCAATTCCAAACAAAGTTTCAAAAAAAATTCAACTAGAGACCTCTTAGAAAGAATATTTTCATTGTGTTTTTAAAAGTGAGAGCCAAAAAAAAAAGTGAGAACCAAACACTTTTATACTGTTAATAAAATGTTAAAAAAGAAAAGTGGGTGATCCAGATTTTGAATGTCTGCTGAAAAACTGGAAGATCTAGAAACTTCTCTGTAACTGGCAAGATAGGCCAGGTTAATGCTATTGCAACAAATAATCACAAAACCTCAGCGGCTTAACACAACAGATTTACTTCTTGTTCCTGTCATGTGACTATTGCATGTTGGGCAATTTGGAGGAATGGCTCTGTGCAAATAATTTTGCTCAGAGTCCCAGGTGGAGGGACCCCAAATGGGATGATATTGAATATGGGGGCTAGCGTGGGGAGGGAAGACCTCAGCAAATAATCACCAGCTCCAAAGACTTCTCTTCCTGGAAGAGATATATGTCACATCTCCTCACATTGTTTTGGCCAAAGCAGGGCATGTGGTCTTGTTGGTCTTTAAAGGGGGCGGGAAAGTATAATCCTGCCAGGCAGCTGGAAGGAGGGGAAACAGCTATGTCAGAAAACAACACAATAAAATAAGTCATACAAATAAAAAGTACAACGTAGGGAATACAGTCAATAATACTGTAATAGTGTTGGATGGTAAATACTTACCATGGTGAGCACTGAGTAATGTATAGAATTGTCGAATCACTGGGTGATATGCCTGAAACAAATGTCAACTCTACAAACTCTACTTCAATTAAAAAGAAGCCATATACATGGGGCATCTGGCTGGCTCAGTCAGGAAGGCATGCAACTCTTCTGAGTTCAAGCCCCATGCTGACTGTAGAAATTACTTAAAAAATAAATACAATAAAATCTTAAAACAAAAACAGTCAAACGGCCACTAAGGACTCTTGAGATAAGTCATGAGCTCTTTGGGCCACCACAGTCCTCCACACTCTTAGTGAACTCCTAGCCCTGCAGCCGAAGTTCAGAGGACATTTGTCGTGCTGTCCCCTGGTGCCTTTATTCTATGCCAGACTTCTCTAGGGATCAAGAAGTTGATGGGATGCCTGGGTGGTTCTGTCGGTTAAGTGTCTGACTTCGGCTCAGGTCATGATCTCACAGTCTGTGGGTTCGAGCCCCGCGTCGGGCTCTGTGCTGACAGCTCAGAGCCTGGAGCCTGCTTCACATTCTGTGTCTCCCTTTCTCTCTGGCCCTCCCCTGCTCACTCTCTGTCTCTGTCTCTCAAAATAAAAAAATAAAAAGACATTAAAAAATAAAAAAAAAAGAAGTTGAAGCTGTATTTAATGAGATAATCAAGACAAACCTGTGTTCAATTCCTGAATGTTGTGGGCAATAAACCTCTCTGAACCTCACTTTTTTTCCCCTGTAAGGTAAAGATGATAATTAGACCTATCTCATAGCAAAGAAATAAGACAGTGTTCATAAAACACTCAGTTCAGTGCCTGGTATATAAGCACTCAGAAACTACTCTTAGGATTATGCCAAGTTAGTTTTTAAATTACATAGAAATGTATATAACACATGTACATAATACATAGAAAGTTTCTTATTGTAAACATTTTTAAACAATTCAGATAAAATGAAAAGTTTCCTTCAAATCCTTATATTACTGTCTTCCACAGAGGCAGTAACTACTATCAGATTGCTGTGCATTCTTTCCAGACCTTGTTCTGTGGTTTCACAAATGCTGGCAAACACATATGCATATATAGTTTTTGGTATATTTTTAAGCATATATACTGTACATAATTTGCAAGATGCTCTTTTTTTTTTTAAACATTTATTGTTGAGAAACAGAGAGGGACAGAGCATGAGCAGAGGAGGGAGGGAGACACAGAATCTGAAGTGGGCTCCAGGCTCTGAGCTGTCAGCACGGAGCCGATGCAGGGCTCGAACCCACGAACTGCGAGATCATGACATGAGCTGAAGTCGGATGCTTAACCGACTGAGCCACCCAGGCACCCCAAGATGCTTTTTTTTTAAACTTTTTAATATTTATTCTTGAAAGAGAGAGAAAGAGAGAGCAAGCAGGGGAGAGGCAGAGAGAGAGGGAGACAGAGAATTTAAAGCAGGCCCCACACTGTCAGTGCAGAGCCAGATGTGGGGCTGGAATTTACAAATCATGAACCATGAGATGATGACCTGAGCTGAAGTCAGATGCTCAACGACTAAGCCACCCAGGTGCCCCTGCAAGATGCTCTTCTGAATGAACAACATGCTCTGGGGACTTATGTTATATATGTGTACTACTGTAATATATATTTAAAAAATTTTATAATCCTGCAGATTACTAGGATTTCCCATGGATTCCAGAACTCTCAAACCACCTGGAAAGCTGTCTCTGTTGCATTACCTGGTGGCATGCTTGAGGGGATGAAAGAATATTCTAGCCTTTCAGGGGTGTCTGAGGAGGCCAAACCCCTTTTTCTACTTGGGGCTATATTCTTCTTCCCTGGGCAGTATTGACAAGTAGGTAAATGAACAAGGACTTGAAGTCAGAGTCCTAGTTTCCAGCCCTAGTTGTGAGACCTTGGGCTACTCGCTTATCCTCTCTGAGCCTGTTTCTGAGACATGAGAAACATGGTTGTTGTGAATATTAAATGAGATCATCTTTATAGAGAATATTAGCAAGGTTGCCTGGCTTATGGTCAGCATTCCATAGAGTTTCAGGAGGTAATAGGTTTGCAGACAGTCAATGCCAAAAAAGGGCGGAATCCAATTAGGCATTCATTTCTAAGCCAGTAAAGGGTCTTTTAGACTTTTATATGGTAAGGAGCAAAAGGAAAAGATGTTAGCAGTCTGGCAGGCAGGCCAATTAAAACATTCATTCTGCCTTTTCTTTTTTTAAATGTTATTTACTTATTTAGAGAGAGAGAGGTGTGCATGTGGGGGGTGGAGCAAAGAAAGAGGGAAAGGGAGAATCCCAAGCTCGAACTCATGAACCTTGAGATCATGACCTAGCCAAAATCAAGAGTCAGATGCTTAACCAACTGAGCCACCCAGGTGCCCTAGTGCCTTATTTTCAAAAGCCCTCATATACATAAAGGGATAATGTAGTATTCTATCCTGTTTTATTTTTTCTTATTTATTTTTTGTAAAGATTTTACTTATTTATTTCTTTTTTTAAAGAGGTATCATTAGTATACTAGGTTTTTATTTTTAATGTTTATTTTTGAGAGAGAGAGAGAGACAGAGAGAACATGAGTTGGGGAGGGCCAGAGAGAGAAGGAGACAGAATCCGAACCAGGATCCAGGCTCTGAGCTGTCAGCACGGAGCCTGAGTTCCGGGCTCAAACTCACAAATGGCAAGATCATGACCTGAGCTCAAGTCAGACGCCTAACCAACTGAGCCACCCAGGAGCCCATAAAGATTTTATTTTTAAGTAATCTCCACACTCAATGTAGGGCTCAAACTCACAACTCCAAAATCAAGCGTCGCATGTTCCACCCCCTGAGCCAGCTGGGCACCTCTATTTTATTTTAATTCCAGTGTAATTAACAAAGTGTTATATTAGTTTTGGGTATACAATACAGTGATTCAACAAATCCATATATGAGTCAGTGCTCATCAAGGAGAGTATACTCTTATTCCCTGGTTTTTCTTTCTTTTTTTAAATAGGCTTCACGCCCAGCATGGGGCCCAACGTGGCATTTGAACTCATGACCCTGAGATCAAGACCTGAACGGAGATCAAGAGTCAGATGCTTAACCGCCTGAGCCACCCAGGTGCCCCAGTAATCTTTGTTTGTTTTAAAGATCCAAGTTTCCATATTTGTATTATGGAAAATGTGTATATATTAAACCCTATACTTAACATTGAGTTTCTTTTGACAAATAATCCATGCACATGTTTAAAAAATTGTCAATACCAAAGGGTACTTTGGATGAATGAAAACTAAGCTGTTCTCCTACCCTGGCCCAAGTTCACCTCCCTGTTAACAATCATTAACAGTTTCTTATGACTGTTAATGATTGTTAACATAGACATAGCCTGTGCATATACAGCAAAACCATCCAGATATGTGTAGAAATAACTAGAGCAATAGAGTTTACCTTAATAGAAATAATTGCCCCATGGCATTGGTCCCCCTTTACTCTTTCCATTATTCTGCACTTTGCTTTCTCCATCTACGGGTATCTCTTGGAATTCTCCATCTACGGGTATCTCTTGGAATTTGCTCTGTGACTGTACACATAGATCTGCCTCATTTTCTCTCTGGTTGCATGACAGTCCTCTGTAAGAGTGCATTGTACTGCAGTGCTATATCTAACCAGGTCCATAGAGCTCTAGATTTGGATTGTTTCCTGTCTCTTTCTGTGTGCTGCAATCAATATTATTACACTAGTTCTTTGTTCACAGGTGAGAGCTTAACAGTTAAAGATACGTACAGGCACATGTTTTTAATCACCCTTCAGAAGTGATTAGATATGGGATATTAGATATCAGATTTGGGAAAAACTGATCCATTTGAGAGTCTTAGGATCATTCCTTATCTAATATTCCCTGCTCCCCAACTTCCTCCACCACCACCAAACTGTGTTTTCGGGGGTCTTGCCCATGTTTCTTCCTTCCCTGAATCTCATAGCTTTGGGGAGAATTGGCAGAAGGAAAGGGGTGAGGTAGTGTGTAAGAGCGGGGGTATCCAGCTTTTGCTTGGCAGTGGAGACAGCAGCAGGAGGTGGGGGACTCTCCCCTAGCTGACTCAGATAGCCAGATCAGGGGCTCTCAGCCTTGGCACTGTTGACTTTTTGGCCGGAAAGTCCTTTGTCATGGCAGGGGCGTGGTGGTGGTGGTGGTGGTGGTGGCAGGGTCTCTCTTCTGCATCTGTGAACCCCTGGCCTTTACCCACTAGATGCCAGCAGTCCCTCTACTCAGTTGTGACTAAACCTGTTAAGTCTCCTGGAGGGAAATCTCTCCTGACTCCCCTGCCTTGACAGTTCACTGGTGGTAAATTGCCCACTGAACATTTACTAAGTATCCAGCACCTGGGGCCTGAGGGTTTTATGAGTGGGGAAGCTGCCACAGGAGAGTGCCAAGTTGCTCTCTCCTTTGGAAGACAGTCATGGCCACCTGAGGGTTCTTGTCTACAATTCCTCTTCCTTCCTTTCTTTCTTCCTACCTCCCGGTTACACAACACAGTACATAAACACAGTCTCGTAAAACTTTCACGTAATATGTTATCCTCATCACTCCCAAGCTCAGGGACTCTCTAGGGGAAATAACTATTGTTTGAAATTTAGAACCCTTCCTATGCACTTACATACTGATTTTAACATACAGAAATCAAGAGTTTGTTTTTTTGCTTTGTTTGTTGAACTTGATTTTCTTTTTTTTCAATTAACAATCCAAATAACAAATGGAGACCCATCCATATCTGTGTGATTCTACCTCTTTATTTTTTCAACTACTGCATGGTATTCGATATTATGTGCATATCACTAGTTAATCACTTTGCCAATTGCTGAGCAATTACATTTTCAGTTTTTAAATATTTTAGCAAAGCTGACAATGCTTCAGTTGAACACCCTGGTTTAGACTTCTTTGTAAAAAAAACAAACAAAAAACAAAAAAACAACAAAAAAAAGTGGCTATCAACCAAGAAGTGCCATTATTGTTTTGGGTGATCTATCACAATTTTAATAGTTACTGCCAAATAGCCTTACACAAAGAGCTGTTTCACTTAAAATTCCCTCCAAAAGTGATTAAGAATAGCCATGATTGTTATCTCAGGCCATCTGGGTTAAATTATCAATCTGTAAATCTAAAGTTTTGCAAATCTGCTCTCATTAGCATTTCAATTTGGAGAGTCATCTTGTAAAAGGCAAATATCTCTTAGTCCACGCTTTAAGAATTTTTCCAGGGCCTCTTCATTGCCAACAGAATAAAACTCCGAATTCCTTAGCATAGCTGACCCGATCCTGGGCGGGTGCGGGGGTGGGGTAGATGGGTGTTGGGATAGGTGGGTGGGTGTCTTTACTGCAGAAAACTTTAGCAGCTTCTCTCTCTGGGTTGAGTTTCATCCGATGCTTTCTTAGTCTCAGACGCCTGGTTGGGGGCTCCGGCTCCAGCAAAGTGCCCCAGTCTGTTGGATGGGTGACGGAGAACAGAGACGGCATCCAAATCATCTCGGATCCAAGCCCTTAACCCGAACCTCATAAATGCTAAATGAGCTAGGCCGATGCGGCAGTGGGACTTGGGGGTGGGGGGGCAGAGGGACGCTCTCACTTGGCTCCTGGGGCGGCCGCGAGTCTCCAGCCTGGGGTCAGACCCCGCGCAGGGAGCGACTGGGGCCGCGCCGGGCTCCCAGCAGGCTGCTGCCGGTCCCACCAACAGAGACACTCCAGGTGCTTCTTCACCAAATTCTCTGCAAAACTTAACGGGAGACCACATGGTTGGAATGAGAACTGACCGAGGCGTCTGTGTATGTGTATTTCCTTACAGAATGCTCATGGTGACCAACAGAGGGCCCAATAAAACACCAAGAGACGTGGACAGGACCGGGCTGGAGCACCACTTAGCCCCTGAAGTGCTTCGGGAAATCTTTGGGGTGTCCGTGTAGGAGTTTGACAATTACCTTTTAAAGCAGTAACGGCACGAAAGAAGCCCCCCCACTCTCCCAACAATTCGAACGCTGAATGGCAATGGTGGTGACGCACAGGATGTTGCACTAAGGACCCAGCTGAGCGGAGACTTTACAGACTACGGTTCCTTGGCAGCAAGAGAGAGGGAAGACCTCAGCGACCTCCCACGAGCCCGCCATGGGGCCGGGCTGCCGCGCTTGGCACGAACAGCAGGGTGGACATCCGTGTTCTCCAACTCGGCAGCAGTTTCACGGGCGACCTTTATACACGACCTTAGGTACGCGGCAGCCGCTACTTTCCCCTTTGGTGTTCCCTTCACTGTTGGGAATAGTGCTGACTAATGGTGAGAGCCAGCAAGTGCCCTTAGGCGGCCGCATGGAAATAAAAAAGTTGCTGTAGGAAGAAAAAACCCAAACAACGGGAACTTTACCACTTGGCTTCCCTGGTGCCAAACTACAGAAAAGGCGGGAGCGGGGCCTTAGGGCCAGACCCAACAAATAAGGGAGAGAAAGGAAAAGAGGACGGAAGCCAGGGCCAGAAGAGCCTCAGAACCTCCCCGCAGGGCACGGAGGCCCTGGGGCTCGGTCTCCTTGGCGCAGTCCAGCCCCCGTGTCAATCAGATCCTTCCCGCTTTGCGATTGGCCAGGGCTTCCCTTGGGCTCCCTGGCGCCCACCTCCTTGTTGCTTGGGGTTTACTTCCCCAAAGTACACGGGCCCCACCTTGTGGAGCAACCGCTCCTGCATGGAAAACGGATCTCCGCCCAGGGAAACACATTTTATCGAATGGGAGCGGCCCCACGCACTTATTGGCTACTATGGGTATCAGTCAATGGACTCCCCACCCTCTTTTTGACGTTTCTTTAAGTAATTGGTCTCGCTCAATGCCAATCCGTTACTAGGGAAACGAGATCCTCACAGTCTCATAGGCATGAGTCTAAGCCAATCAAGAGCCACGCCTTCATCCCGAGGCAGTACCCAATTGCTGCTCGAAGAGCCCAGAGGACGCAGTCGGGATTGGTCACAAGCCTGCTCGACCTGGCCGCAACAAGTTAGGCTGAGTCGCGGTTATATAGACCGGCGACGGAGCACGCGTGTGTGCGGACGCAGTTGCGTGAGGGGATTTTGCCTTCCGCCGTGCTGTGGAGCAAAGCTTGTTCCTCTCCCGCTCAGTCGCGCAGGTACGCCGGGGTGTGGGCGGGGCGGGGCGGCCCAGGGACGAAGACCGGCTGGGACGGTTGTGAGAAGGAGGAGAAGTCCGAGCGGCGGCGGCGGCCGCGCGAGGCGTGCACACCGCCCTCCCCCCCAACGGCCGCAGGCGGGCGCACGGGCACGCGGAGTTTCCCCGCCCCCTCTTCGCCGCGCTCCCACCGGCCGGCGCGCGTGGCCGTGTCCGCGGCCGCCGCGGGCGCGTGCCACGCCCAACGGCCGCGCGGGGCGAGAGCGAGCGGCGGCCGCCACCCGGGCTCCAGAGCGACCTCGGGGGCCTGGGGCCTCGCGCGGCGGTCTTGCCGGCCTTTCCCGCCGGCCGCCTCCCTCTCGCGCAGCCCGCAGAGCCTTATCTCCCCTGGCGAGGGGCTCCAGTTTGGCCCGGATCTTAGCAGGCTTTTATTTAGGGGCGGGGGCGACCCGAAAGCGCGATGAGGGATTTTCGACTCCTCGGTTTTGTAGGGAGTAAAGGGGGGGAGGGGGAGCAGCGAATGCATGGATAATGAGCGCAGATAATAACCCCTGTTTTTTCTAAGCCCTTACTGCGTGCCAGGCACTGTGCTGAGCAACTTGTGTGGTTCTCATGCACTCCCGCGAGGATCCGATGAGGTAGGTACGGTGATTTGCCCTTTGGCAGTGGATTCGGAGGGCCCGCGGTGCAGGGGCAAGCTCAAAGGCACGCAGACGGTAAGGGGCAGGTATTGGTTTGAACCCACAGGCAGTCTGACTCCTGGCCCCGCAGCCTCCTTTGGGCCTTGTGCCAGCGCCCTGCGTGGCTCCAGGGCGCCGCTGTCCCCGGAGCCCTGGTCCCTGGAGAGGCCAACTACTGCGAGGACTGCAGCGGCGTTTGTCCTGGAGCCACTTGTGGGCTTCGGGGAGACGCGGGTTGGAAGTGGGGTTATGACAAAGGACACGGGAGGCTTTGGGCTTCCTTTCGACGTGTCTTCGCACGGAGGGACGTGCCGCCCTCCACGCTTCCGGCAAAAGTGTAGAATAAAACGAATACGTGCCAATGAACGTGGACGCTGTTCCCTCCTCAGGTTGGATACTGGTGGTGGGAAAGTCCCGTCAGCAGCCAGCAGACCTTGAAACCTTTTTCTTTTCTTCACCGGGGCCGACTTTGGAGAAGGACCTTCGGGAAGATCGTTTAACTTCCTCGTTTTGTAGCTGGAGAAAAGGCGAGTCAGAGCGAGGAGTTTCACATCTCGGCCGCCTGTGTAGGTTGAAATGTGAAGTTGGAACGGAAAGGATGGTGCCCGGTTACAGTACACATTGAACCAGCTTTTGCTGGGTGAATTGCGGGTGACTGAGAGGTGTTGGAAATCGTGCCTTTACGGCAGGTTGGGATCTTCGGAGGATGAAAGCCTGTCTGCATTCAGTTCATGTGTTGAGCGTTTCCTGTTAGGTTCCTGTCTGCATGCGGCCAATACAGAAGACACCCTCAAAGACGAGTGTAGGTTTGCGATATTTGAAAGCCAGTATGCTCCTTGGCTTAATAAAATAATTGTAGGTCCAGGGGCGCCTGGAAGCCTGTTGCTTAAGTTGCCCCACTGGACTTGGGCTCAGGTCTTGATCTTTTTGTTGGGGAGTTCGTGTTCCCCCTCAGGCTCTCCGCTGACAGTGCGGAACCTGCTTGGGATTCTCTCTTTGCTCCTCCCCTGCTCATGCTCACTCACTTTCTCTCTCTCAAAATAAATAAACTTAAAAAAAAATAGTTGTAGGTCCAGTTCATTACTTGACATCATGAATGTCTCTACTTGAGATAAACTACAGTTCAAGTTTTGGGACAAGCTCTTCTGAATTAATTTTGCTTGGAATTTCAGCAAGCAAAGGCTTTCGGCCTTTCTTTAGGGCTTTTAGGATTGGTCTTTTAAGGATTTTTTGCAGTCAGGGAATACATAATTCACATCCTGTTAGTAAATTAAAAAACTACAAAGAATCAATATTTGTAAGTGTTTAGTACTTTCCATGTTTCTTAACAGAAAGTAGCAATAGATAAACAAGATACTGTATGGCCAAGTTCTTTTTTTGTTGATGTTGCCATAAGTAACAGATTGCTTTAGAATATAACATTGTTTTAGTTAGAACTGGCCTTATTATGTAGCCATTTTAGTCTTATTTGGTTGTTACCTATTGAGTTAGCATTAGGTTTCAAATGTTAAAACATGACGTACATTTAAACTGTTAATTTTTAATCCAGCTAATGGTATTACTGCTCAGAGTAGAATATATCAGAATGAAATTTCCTTATGCATTGAGAGAAACTTTTGTTTCCCTTTCAGGTGTTTCTTAACCTGTTCTTTGCCTCAGGCGAATGGTTATCGGTTGGTCAGGAATATGAAAACCGTGGTACTTTACAAATTGGTAGCCTGGTTGATCTCTTGTGCATGCATTTATTAAGAATAAATGAAGCAAACTGTGATAATATAAGACTGGTAAGCCTCCCTTCTTTTCAGCCAAGTCAGGTTACTTTTGTTATGAAATCCTTTCTGTCTACGCTCATGTGCTTCTAACTGATAGAAAAGTAGGCACTTCTTTGTTCTTTATTTAACTCACATTCAGTTTGCTGTTCTCGGCTGACAGTCTGCTAAGGGCGCATCAGAAGATTTGGTAGTTTGTTGCTGACCTACTTGTTTTTTTTCTTTCCTGGTAATTTACATTATTTTGTTCTTGTTTTAGTACTTTGCATAGAAAGTAAAGGGTAGAGATTAGTTTTAATTTTTTATAGGTTAATGCCTTAAACTTAAGTTTTTACTGGTTTATGAATTGTATGTGGTTCTTAGGATGAATGAGGCAGTGGT
>CM053572.1:102981341-103001204 GCA_028646485.1 Cryptoprocta ferox | reverse complement strand
CCGCTAGTCAGTTACAACTAGTGGGAAAAACCTTTAGTTGCAACACTGCCCTTCCAGCCACTGAGTTAAATTTAGATACAGCAACTGTAATCTCACTTGTAGTTGGTGATCACACTGGTGGTTAACTAGGCTTATTATGTTAAGTCTCAAAAATCAGCTGTTTACTTTTTTTTTTTTTAAGTTTTCTTGGACACCCTGTTTGACCTGGGTTGGGAAAGCTGCATTGCAAGCTGGGTGATAATGGTGTAGAGCTAGGAATAATCTGCACAAGAAGAGTGGGCTTTATAAAACAAAGTAATTTACTTTTTAAAAATTTTTAAAAATTTACTATTTTTTTTAGTTTATTTTTTGAGAGAGAGAGCACGAGCAGGGGGAGGGACAGAGAGAGGGGAAGACACAGAATCTGAAGCAGACTCCAGGCTCTAAGCTGTCAGCACAGAGCTTGAACTCACAAACCGTGAGATCATGACCTGAGCCGAAGTCAGACACTTAACCGACTGAGTCACCCAGGCGCCCCTAAAACAAAGTAAATTTAAAAAATTTCTCTCACAGATTGTAGACTTAGTGTCTTTAGATGAATTGAAGTGATTTCTCCTTTCATCCCCTGGTAGTCTTGTCATGTTGTACTATTTAGCTGGTCAGCTTGTTGTATTTCAGGTATTGGAAAAAAAAAAAAAGGCAAATGTTAGAGATGGCTCAGAGAAGGTGGCTTCCTAGATGGGACACCCTTCTCCTCTGGGGATGTTAAGTGGCTACCTAACAGCATCAATGTGTATTGGTATAGCCCCTTATATGTTGTAAAAGTGCTTTTACATGTCTTAGTATTCTTATGTTTTTACTTACAAAGAGAACTGAAGCTCTGAAACCCCAAAAATTCTCTCTTTTGCAAAGTTTGTATTTCTAGCAGTGAACTGTAGACAGTAGCTATTTCCTTAAAAAAGTTTGTAGGATTCAGAATTTGGAAGGTGTGAGTATGAAAACTACTTACCTTTCTAGGTCTTTTTAGGTATGACTCGAGTGTACCATATGTTCATGGACTCTGAGTCTGCTCTGTGCTTTGTGGAATCTAAAGGATGGGAAATTCATGATTTTAGGAATTTCGTAGATGAGGCAGTATTAACCATAAAGTGTTTTTTCACCTCAGTGAGAAAGAACATAGACTGTTGCCTAATTATAAATCCAGCCGACTAGCTTTTAACTTTGGAGTGGGGAATGGATGCTAAAAAACCAAGAAAAGTTTGTAAATTGTTAGGTTTTTCCAATTCCTGTTGAGGTTTTTTTCTTTTGAGTAAACTTGAGTTTGAGAAAGCTAAGAAATTGATGTTGAATAAAATACTATTAACTAAATGATTGCCCTTATTTAGATTTCCTTAGTTTTTCCACGAATGTCCTTTATCTGTTCCAGAATCCAATCCAGTGGATACCACATTGCCTTTAGTCCTCATGTCTCGTTAGTCTCTCTCTGATCTGTGACAGTTTCTCTGTCCTTTGTCTTTTATGATCTTGACACTTGATCTAAATTTGGGTACACCTGGTGTTATAGGTAGACTGAAGTTAATGGATTTGGAGGAAGAATACCACAGGGTGACTTAGCCTTCTTTCCACATCAAAGGATACATAATATACTGTTTGAATTTAAGCTTGGTCAGCTGATTAAGTGGTGTCTACCAGGTTAGGATTTTCCCCCTTGTTTTCTTTGTTAAAAACCAGTCCCCAAGAAAAGAGAATCTGAATTTGTGGACATAAATTAGCTATATATTAAAGCTGTTATTGTAATTACTAAATTTTCTTCAGGTGGGAGACACTTCAAGGTTATGCTAATACTGTTTCTTTAAAGGTTCCCTTTTTACTTTTAGCATTTATTAGTGAATCTTGCTTGTGGCTGTTATTGTAGTGTAATGGTGATTCTTTATTTCCTTTGTTCCATCTGAAATTCTTCTGTAAGGCAGCTTTGTTTCTTCTCCCCTCTTTATTTTTTAATTGACATTATTTTCTTATTATTTTTTTAATTTAGTTGTTTATGTTCCTATGGATCCATGGATATTTTATTCTTTGGGTTGTAATCTAATATTACCTAAGTTATTTTTGCTTTTTCACTTATTTTATTGTTCAAATTGTTGCAGTTTTTGGCTTTTGTGCCCTTTTAACGTTCTCCTGAGTTTTTTTTTTTAAAGGATTTTCTTTTCTTTTTTTATGTTTAAAATGTTGATTTTTGAAAGGAGAAGGAGAGACAGAGGGAGAGAGACAGAGGACGAGCGGAGAAGGGGCAGAGAGAGACACACACAGAATCTGAAGCAGCCTCCAGGCTCTGATCTGTCATAACAGCCCAGTGAGGGGCTTCAACCCACGAACCACAAGATCATGACCTGAGCCGAAGTTGAATGCTTAATTGACTGAGCCCTTAAAGCGTTTTATTTACCAGGTAGTTCAGGCTAACCTTGTATGTTGCCTTTCCCAGCCCTAAAGTCAACCATTTCTCCAAGGAGCTATTAAGGAAGAATTGAAGGGAAGTGACAGGTTGGTAAATGTGAAGAGCTCAGGAAATAGATTGGGGGCTCCTGGGTGGCTCGGTTAAGCATCCGACTTCAGCTCAGGTCATGATCTCGCGGTTTGTGAGTTCGAGCCCCACATCGGGCTCTGTGCTGACAGCTCAGAGCCTGAGCCTGCTACAGATTCTGTGTCTCCCTCTTTCTCTGCTCCTCTCCTGTTCACGTTCTGTCTCTCTGGCTCAAAATTAAATAAACATTAATATTTTTTTTAAAAAATAAAAAGGAAATAGATTGAACAGTAGATCCTGTGATAGTGATGCTGCTCTTGCTCTGAGTACAGTGGCTTTTGTGTTAAATTTCTCTGGTTCTGGGAAAACATTTTGGCTTCTCTTAATGCCCAAATCACATTTCAAATGTCTGAGTACATATAGCATAACCTTGCTACAAAATTTATGACAATATAATATATATTCATGTTAGTACACACAAACCCTTGGTGTTTATTTTTTTTTTCTTAGTGTTTTTGATAAATTAGTAAAATAGGGTGAAATGAGGACTTAAATGTCCTAGTTCTTAGAATTGACAGTTAACAATTTGCGTCACTCTTTTAAATAGGACTCCTTGTTTCCTTTTTCTTTCTTTCTTTTTTTTTTGTTTCTTTATTTTGAGAGTTTGGTGGGGGGGGGGGTAGGGAGAGGGGGGAGAGAGGATCCCAGGCAGGCATGGAGCTTGATACCATGAACTGTGAGATCATGACCTGAGCTGGAATCAAGAGATGGAAACTTAACCAACTGGACCACCCAGGTGCCCCCTACATTTTCTAGAATTTTTATGTAAACTGTATCATACAATATGTGCTTGTTAAAAAAAATTATATTCTGTAAATACACCACAGTGTTATCCATTCACCTGTTGATGGATGTTTGGTTGGTTTCCAGGTTTAAGGTGTTAAAAATAACTTTCTAAGAAACTGCGTAACTTAAGTGGTTGTGCCACTTGACATTCCCACCGACAGAGTTTTGAGGGTTCCACTTTCTGTATATCCTGGCCAACCTTGGGCAGCATTTAAATTTGGTCATTCTGACAGGTGTAGTGGTACCTTACTGTGGTTTTAATTTGCATTTATTTGATTACTAAGGATGTTTTAGCATTTTTCATGGGCTTATTTGGCATCCAAATTATTTCTTTGGTGGAGTGATTGTTCATCTTTTGCTCATATTTTATAGGATTGTTATTCAGTTATGAGAGTTCTTTAGATAACAAGTTTTCCTAGCAGATGTATGGTTTGAAAGATTTACTCCCAGTCTAGCTTGGGTTTTCATGCTCTTAAAAGAGTCTTGCAGAGCAGGAAGTTTTAATTTAACGGAATCTACAGTATCAGTGTTCATATAGATTATTTTTTCAGTGTATCTAAAATCTTTGCTTAACCCAAGGTCATGCAGATTTTATAGTTCTAGATTTTACATAAAACCACTTTGAGTTAAATTTAATGTGGTGCATGAAATGAGATTCATTTTTTCCTATGTATGGATATGCAATTCTATCATTTGTTGAACACAATATTCTTTTTCTACTGAATTGTCTGCATTTATGTTGAAAATCCCAGTTGTCCCTTTATGTGTGGGTATATCTTAACTATTCTGTTCTATGGATCTATTTGTCTGTTTTTCCTTCCAGACTATTTTAAAAATAAATATACCTATACGCTATTCTTTTCATGTCCTTGTGGATGGCAAGATTTCATTCTTTTTGGGGCACCTGGGTGACTCAGTTGGTTAAGCGTCTGACTTCGGGTCAGGGCATGATCTCACAGTTCATGGGTTCAAGCCCCGTGTCGGGCTCTGTGCTGATAGCACAGAGCCTGGAGCCTGCATTGGATTCTGTGTCTCCCCCTCTCTTTGTCCCTCCCCCGCTCATGTTCTGTCTCTCTCTGTCTCTAAAAAAATAAATAAACGTTAAAAATTAAAAAAAATCTTATTCTTTTTGAAGGCTGATAATGTTCCATTTTGTGTGTGTGTGTGTGTGTATGTGTGTATACACACACCACATCTTTATCCATTCATCAGTCGATGGACATTTGGGCTCTTCCCATAATTTTTTAACTTTTTTTATTTTGAAAATTTTTATTATATATATTTTTTGAAAGAGTGTGTGCCCACGCAAGCAGGGGAAGGGCAGAGGGAGAGGGAGGGAGAGAATGCTAAGCAGGCTCCACGCTCCATGCAGAGCCTGTGTGGGGCTCTATTTCATGACCATGAGACAGATACTTAACCAGCTGAGCCACACAGGCACCCCAGCTCTTTCATTATTCTGAGCAAAATAAGTCAGAGATAAATATCATATGATTTCATTCATATGTGGAATTTAAGAAACAAAACAGATGAACATAGGAGAAGGAAAAATATGAAAGCAGAGGGAAGCAAACCATAAGAGATGTTTAATTATAGAGAACAAACTGACAGACTGAGAGTTGATGGAGGGAGGTGAGTGGGGGATGTGCTAAATGGTTGATGGGCATTAAGGAGGGCACTTGTTGGGGAAGAAAGAAACCTGGAAATGAGTGCAGAATACAAATCATGATTAAAAAGAGAAAACAGATGAAGGAAACCAAAAGGGTAGATTGGAGTAAGAGTTACAGGTGATGAAGTTATTCCAGAGTATCTCATTTGCAGTCACGCTATAGTTTAAAGCGTAAATTAGATAATCTGGTTATGCTCCTTTGGGTTTATTTTTAAAATTCCACCAAGTAAAAGCAGCTCTTTATAAATATCACAGAGTTGATGACATAGCTGTAATAAGATTTTTACATACAAGCTGGATAATTTGAATGTTTTTCTTATCCAAATGGAATTTCTGCTGGGATATTCCATGCTTCAGGCTAATTTCTAGGCCTTATATATTAGAAGAAAATCTAATCCATTGGAAGTAACAACATTTCAAAGTTAGGACTAAAGTATTTATCGTGTACTATATATGACAGCATAATGTTAATAAAGCTTTTCATAAGTAGAAAAGTACCTATGAACAATATCTGATGTTTTTGTGTATACTAAAAACTTTTAAATGTTTGAAAGCTGTTATACAGTATGTCTTCAGCAACTGACTTTTCATTTTAACATTGTTTTTGAGATCTATTTCATGCTGACTTTGGTCACTATAAATAGGATGACTTTATGCCTTGGTTTCCTAGGGACAGCCCTAATTCACTCCAGTTAACCTGGCATAATTATAAATAGTACTGCTTTTCAATCTTGTCTGTGCCCCATGTGATTATCTTAGATACAGGGTTTGAATGATTTGTATAAACTGCACCCTAATCCATTTCCTGTTTGACAGATACATAGGTTATTTTTTCTAATGTTTTAGAACTAGGGTGGCAGTTAATTTCTCTGTTTATCTCTTGTGCCTGTGGGTGTGTCCCTTCTGTATATATCTAGAAGAGAGTGGCTGGGTTCATTGGAGCATTGTTGATTTTATCAGATGACTTCTCCACTGTGTTGGCAGCTTTGCCGGTTCTCTTTCCCCAGCTTCTTGCCAGCGTTGGACATTGACTGATACTTTAATATTTCAGGGGATCTTCCGTGAGAAGTGATGAGTCTTAATTTGCATTTTATTGGTTGCCTAGTTTGTCATTTTTTGCCCATTTACTTTCCTGAGAATTGGTTCTTCCATTTCCTTTGCCTGTTTTTCTCTTGGGTTATTTGTGTTATTGGGTGATTTGTATGAGAGTTCCATATGCATTCTGGATAGTAATTTTTTATTGTATAATGTTGCATTTTTTAGTTTAAAACCAGCACTTACAGATAAGATATTTTGCTCTTTTGACTTTGCCAGCGTAAGCTCTTCCATTAAAAATTCAGGTGGAAGGGCACGTGGGTGGCTCAGTCGTTTGAGCATCTGATCTCATGGCTCATGAGTTCAAGCCCTGTGTGGAGCTCTGTGCTCACAGCTCTGAGCCTGGAGCCTGCTTCAGAGTCTTTGTCTGCCCGCCCGTGTCACTCTCTGCCCCTCCCCCGCTTACTCTGTCTCTCTCTCTCTCTCTCAAAAAGAAATAAAAACATTAAAAAAAATTTTTTTAAAGTGCAGTTGATCTGGTTTAAGTGAAGTAATGGGACATCTTAAAACTTGGAAACCACAGGCTGTGTGACTTACAATCTAATGTCCACCTGTAACTTTGAAGTTCTGAAAAATTTAGGATCAGTAAGAACAAGAACATCTGAATTTATTATTATTATTATTTTTTGGACTATGAACCAGGGAAGAATATAGCAATTTCTCATTATAGTTTATAAGTATATTAATTTAAGCCTTAGGATCCAAATTTTTTTTACTCTTAACCATGCCTGCAGGTAAACTACTCTCTAGTATGACTAGGAAGGTATTCTGTTTTGATCTAATGCCTGTAATCTGGGGAAAATATGGACTGGCTTTGAACTCATTTCTTAGGTTTCAGTGAAACAAGTAGTAAATGGGACAGATTTTCAAGAATAATACAGGGGCGCCTGTGTCACTCATTTGAGTGTCCGACTCTAGGTTTTGCCTCAGTTCATGATCTCACATTTCTGTGACTTCAGGCCCCATGTTGGGCTCTGAGCGGACAGCATTGCAGCCTGTTTGGGATTCTCTGCCCCTTCCCCACTTGCACGCCCATGTGCGCATGCGCGTGCTCTCTCTCTCTCTCTCTCTCTCTCTCTCTCTCTCAAAATATTTTAAATAAAAGAATAATGCAGATGCACTAGATGAGGATAAACATACTTCCACAACTTGTTTAGGGATTGACCAGTCAAAGTCTGTTTTGCCCGTCCTTCGAGAAAACTGACATAAAATGTCTTGCCTTTTACTGTAATTGATCTGTACATACCTGTTTGCCTGTATGTTTAACTTGAGGATAATTTTATCTCCTCAAATGAAAAGTTGGATTATCATGCCAGATATTTTTCCCAAAAAGTTTTATTTTGATAATAACAATAATTGAGGACTTACTGTTTGCCCACTGCCTTTCTTAATACTCAAAACTTTATAAGTCATTGTGATTTTGAGGTGGTAGAGATAATTTTTTTGAGTAAAAATAACATCTTGTTAACTCACCCTTTTTCAGATTATATTTGGTTTCATTATGAAATGAACGAAGCTTAACATTTTTAGATTTTGTGGTTTCTCTTAAAGGTACTAGAAATTTTCCTGATATTGACTAAGAATGTGATCACATGTACCTCCTGTAGGTCAGAGCTATATTTATCACCCTTGAATCTAGTATTGCCACAAATAAGAATGTGTTTGTTAGAAGTGGAACACTTTTAATTGGGTTTAAGAATTTAAAGAGGGGAGCCTGGGTGGCTCAATAAGTTAAGCGTCTGACTTCGGCTCAGGTCATGATCTCACAGTTCTTGAATTCGAGCCCTGGGTCAGGCTCTGTGCTGACAGCCTGGAGCCCACTTTGAGTTCTGTTTCTCCCTCTCTCTCTGTCCCTCCCATGTGTGCGCTCGCTTGCGCGCGCTCTCTCTCTCTCAAAAATGAACATTAATTCGTCAGGCTCTGACAGCTCAGAGCCTGGAGCCTGCTTAAGATACTGTGTCTCCCTCTCTCTCTGCCCCTCCCCTACTTGCACTTTGTCTCTCTCTCTCTCAAAAATAAAATAAACAGCAAATAAACATAAAAAATTTTAGAGAAATTATGATAGGGTGCATGCTGGAAAGAAGTACCTTTGAAGTTCTTATAACATTTTATAACATTTTGACTTTTGGGAATAATAATGAATTCCCACTGTTCATCAGATTGCAATAAATTTGAATAAAAATCTAACCTGGTCTGTGTGGGTTTTATTTGTTCTTATGTTTATTTTTTAAAAGCAAGAATTGCTGAAGTGTCTTGTCTTAACTTTGAGTTGGTTTTAGCTAAATAATTCCATTTTTTCCCCTGCCAGTTTTTCCCTGTGTACTTGATCTTTCAAATTGAACATCTTCAACATTTTTTTCCAGGTTGAATTGACCAAAGCAATGGTTATGGAGAAGCCTAGTCCCCTGCTGGTCGGGCGGGAATTTGTGAGGCAGTATTACACGCTGCTGAACCAGGCCCCAGACATGCTACACAGGTAAAACATTTTTTTTTTTTTTTTTTAACCCCATGTCATTTAATGTTTTTTGGTATGTAGGTACTTATCCTTGAGAGTCTCTTATTTGTCATGCACCTTGTAGAGCTGTTGCATAATATGTGCTTTGTACATCAGAGCCAATAAATGATGGCTATTAAAATTAAAATTTCAAGTAGCATATACAAGTATAAAGAAATTAGACTAAGTTACCTAAACTTACACATTATCAAAAATCATGGCTGAAAATGTAAAAATGTAGTATTTATGCTTTTTTTTTCTGTTTTTCATGGTGTTTTTGGTGAATCATGAATATTTTGTAAGAGTGTATTAAAGACTCTTCTTGTAATAACATTTTTGTGTCCACATGCTTTTAAAAATTAGGGAGACTATTGGAAATATGGTATAGGCTTGTAAATTAACAGTTTATGAAATACACACAAAAAGCTCTAGTGAAAAAACATGTTTATAATTTTTCTTCGTATATGCAAATATTTTTAACATACTGTCTTTTAGTTTCTTCACTTGATAGTCTGGGGTCCTCTCATAAGGGTAGTACATGGTATCACATTAATTTTAGTATCCACATATTTTTTATTTTATAGAGATAGCGCACCCTTTAATCCCCAGTGGTGAATTCGTTTGTTGCTTCCAGTATTTCTTCTTACAAACGGTCCAGCATTATACAAAATTATAAATATACAAGTTGATTTATAGACTTATTAGAGTAATTTCTTAGAGATGCCAAAATGTCTGTTTCCCTCTTTTCTTTGACCAGCTTACATGTTGGATATCACATGCTTATTGGGGGCAAAAGAAAATATATAAATTTGTTTTGAGTCCTTGCTGTGAAAATGGAAAATCTCTTTTTTTTTTTGAGAATTTACAATTTTCCACTTTAACCTGTTTCATATTGATCTTTACAAAAAACTTTTAGTAAGGCATTATTAGAATAGTTAACATTATTTTGCAGGTAACATTATTTTGCAGGTAGCATTATTTTGCAGGTAAAGATGCTAAGCTGTTAAACGTTTACTGGTGTTGGGGTGCCTAGGTGGCTCAGTCGGTTAAGCAACTTCAGCTCAGATCATGATTTTGTGGTTCACAAGTTCAAGCCTGGCATCAGGCTCTGTGCTGACAGCTCGGGGCTTGGAGCCTGCTTCACAGATTGTGTGTCTCCTCTCTCTGCTTCTCCCCCTCTCATACTGTGTCTCTCTTTCTCAAAAATAAATTTAAAAAAAATTTAAAAATTTGCTGGTATTGACATGACTATTAAGTGATTGAACAGGTTTTTCACGTATTTTTCCCTTTTTTCTTCTTTTTGTGTTTTATGTCAAAATTTGTATCTATATCCTCAGATTAGGTAACTTTGGAATTTGAAAAGGAGCAGGGGGTCCCTGGGTGGCTCAGTCAGTTACGCATCCGACTCTTGATTTCAGCTCAGGTCATGATCTCACAGTTCATCAGTGTCAGCCTGGAGCCTGTTTGGGATTTCTTCTCTCCCTGTCTCTCTGCCTCTCCCCTGCTCTTGCTTGCTCTCACTCACACTCTCTCAAGTTAATAAATAAAACCTAAAACAGGAGTTGAAAGAGAACTAAATGAATTAATATATTTCTTGTCACTATTGATATTTATTGACTCAAAGACCTTTTGTTCCACATTTTACCTCTAACGTACACCATAGATATACAAGCATATCTCACTTTATTGTGTTTCACTTTATGGTGTTTTGCAGATACTGTGGTTTTTGGCAGTTATAAGTGGCAATCTTATGTCTAGCAAGTTTATTGGTACCATTTTTCTAATAATACTTGCTCATTTTGTGTCTGTCACATTTTGGTAATTCAAGGTATTTCAAACTTTTTCATTATTTGTTACTGGTAATCTGTGATCAGTGATCTTTATTGTTACTATTATAGTTGTTTTGTGGTGCATGCCCAGGCATATAAGACCGTGAACTCAATGTTCAATATATGCTGTATATCTTCTGACTCTTCCACTGACTGGTTGTTCCCCATCTCTGTCCCTCTCTTTGGGCCTTCTATTCCCTGAGACTCGCACTATTCAAATTAGGCCAGTTACTTAACCCTATAAGGGCTTTAAGTGTTAAGTTAAAGGAAGAGTCACATGTCTCTCTTCACATCAAAAGCTAGAAGTAGCTTAGTGGGGAGGGAATGTTGAAAGCTCAGACAGGCCAAAAGTAAGGCCGCTTGGGCCAGTTAGCGAAGTTGTGAATGTAAAGAAGTTTTTGAAATTAAAAGTGCTATTCCAGGGACTACATGAGTGATAAGAAAGCAGAGCAGCCTTATTGTGGATATGAGAAAGTTTGAGGAGTAGGATGGAAGGTCAGATAAGCCACAGCATTCCTTTAATCTAAAGCCTGATTTAGAGTAAGGCCCTAATAACTCTTTAATTCTGTGAAGGCTGAGAGAGGTGAGGAAGCTACAGAAGACGAGTTTGAAGCTACCAGAGGTGAGTTGGTGAGGTTTCAGGAAAGAAGCTGTCTCTGTAACATCGAAGTGCAAGGTGAAGTAGAAGTGCTGATGTAGAAGCTGCAGCAAGTCATCCAGAAGATCCGGCTCAGGGAGTTAATGAAGGTGGCTGCACTAACCATAGATTATCAGTATAGATGAAACAGCCTTATATTGGAAGTGATTCGTGGGAAGATGTCAAGATATCAAGATGAATAGGAGTTGAGAAGAAGTTGATTCCAGCCCTCGTGGATGACTCTGAGGGGTTCAGGACTTGAGTGGAGGAGGTCACTGCAGGTGTGGTGGAAGTAGCAAGAGAACTAGAAGTGGAGCCTGAAGATGTGACTGAATTGCTGCAATCTCATGATAAAACATTAACAGATGAGGAGTTGCTTCTTAAGTATGAGCAAAGAAAGTGGGTTTTGAAGGTGGAATCTACTGGTGAAGATGTTGTGAAGATTGTTGGAATGACAAAGAAAAGAATACTACATAGGCTGAGTTGATAAAGCAGTGACTCTAAGGATTTAAGAGGTTGACTCCAATTTTGAAAGAAGTTCAACTGTGGGTAAAATGCTATCAAACAGGATCACAGGCTACAGAGAAATCCGTAGTGAAGAGAAGAGTTAATTGGTGGAAGAACATTGGCACAGCCACCCCAGTTTTCTGCAACCACCACCCTGGTTAGCAGCCATCCACTATTGAGGCCAGACCTTCCACCAACAAACAGATTAGGACTCCCTGCAAGTACAGATGATGGTTAACATATATTTTTTTTTTTCAGCAATAAAGTGTTTTTAGTTAAGATATGTGCATTGTTTTTATAGAAATAGTATTACTTAATAGACTTAAGGTATAGTGTAAACATAATTTTTATATGCACTGGAAAACCAAAAAATCTGTTTGACTCCAGTTATTGCAATATTCTCTTTATTGCGCTGATCTGGAACCAAACTCGTGGTATCTCTGAGGTATGCCTGTAATGAAAAGTGGATTAGCTAGCACTGAACTGATTCACTGGCAGACATGCAGCCTTTTAATAACTTGAAAATTTGCAGGGTAGGCTTGGGTACCTGTGGGCCCAAATCTGTCCTATTTGCGGGGCCAGGGAGGGCAGAATCAGGATGTAGAATGATATGTATGGGTTCATTTGTGAAAAATTGCAGATCTGTAGATAGTATAGGTATTAAATTCTTTTTTGAAAAATTTTTTAAATATTTATTTATTTTGAGAGAGAAAGCACAAGTGGGGGAGGGGCAGAGACAAGGAGAGACAGAATCCTAAGCAGGCTTTGTACTTTTAGTGCAGAGCCCAATGCGGGGCTCAAACTCGAGAATCGTGAGATCTGACCTGAGCAGAGATCAGGAGTCAGATGCTTAACTGACTGAGCCATCCAGGTACCCCATTTTTTTTTTAAGTTTATTTATTTTGAGAGAGAAGATATGAGTGAGCAGGGGAGCGGCAGAGAGAGAGAGAATCCCAAGGAAGCTCTAGACTATCAGTGCGGATGTGGGGCTCAAACCCACGAACCATGAGATCATGATCTGAGCCGAAATCAAGAGTCTGATGCTCAACAGACTGAGCCACCCAGGCATCCCAGTTATCAAGAAATCTAAATGTTATATCTGGGTTGGGGTACTTTTGGGGCATCTCTGTGTCTCTATCTGGCTTTCCTGACCCAGTATTTTTCCCCCCATCCAGTATTATAATGAAAAAACAAAGCAAATGAGGATATAGATGAATTACAGCTATGGGGAATTAAAGTCTGAAGCTCTTAATGCATCAACAAAAATTGTTAGAAATTACTCTTAACCCTGACCTGCATGAGTTACTAGTTTTTGTTGTTTTTAAATTAATGGAGTTTTTTTTCTTTTCTTTTTACATTTTTTTATGTTTATTTAGTTTTGAGAGAGTGACAAAAGTGCAAGTTGGGAAGGGGCAGAAAGGGAGGGAGATACAGAATCTGAAACAGGCTCCAGGGTCTGAGCCGTCAGCACAGAGCCTGATGTGGGGCTCGAACCCACAAACCACAAGATCATGACCTGAGCTGAACTTGGCCGCCTAACCAACTGAGCCACCCAGGTGCCCCAAATTATGGAGTTTTTAATGGAAACCTCTCCCATGCTTTCTCAGATATAAAAGGATCAGACTTTGTAAGCTATAGGAGAGTATAGATGTCCTCATCTGTATTAAAACTGTTTTCTTCTTGAGTGAAAACAGGAACTTGTTTTATTCTAAGTAGCCTTCCTGACATGAACTACAACACAGTCATCCTACTCTGAAGTCTGGAGCTTATGACTTGCAAAGTGTTCTGCCTCATTGACCAAATCTATTTCCATTCAGCAAATGTTGAGTGACATGTAGGCAGTAGATCTACGATTGCATACAAAAATGAAAAAGAAAAACACGTTCTTGTATCCAAGAGTCTGCCAGTGAGGCAAATAGATACCAAACATGAAAATAAATATCCAGTCTTAAGATACTTATAACTGACAAGTAAATTATCTCTGTTTTACAGATTTTATGGAAAGAACTCTTCTTATGTCCATGGGGGATTGGATTCAAACGGAAAGCCAGCAGATGCAGTGTATGGACAGAAAGTAAGCATCCCAAACTTTATGTAGGCTTGTCACACAGCTAGAAAATAACCCATATTGAGGCAGATACATGTTTAATAGATTTGTTGATATTTAAAGATGAAGTTTTCAATTTCTTTTTGGTTTCAGTAGCAATTTGGTAAATAAAGCCATTGAAAAGCTCAGTGTCAAATTTGCTTATTTTGAATGATATATTCTGATAGTTTTCTCTTAGGAGGGAATTGGTTTTAGCATGGGGATCATTCTCATTTACTGTAAACATTGTTTAGGTATGTCAATTCAGGACAGTTTTAAGAAGCTCAAGGCGGGTCAATGGGAATATACTGTTCTAGGGTAAAGTAGGGTCTGTGTAGTTTGTAATTTAAATGTGTAGATTGTCTCTCCTTGTGTAGTATTAAGTTTTTTGTTGTTGGAGATGGTGTAAACTTTAAGTCATTAACTCTCTCTTCCCTTGATTCCTTAGGAAATCCATAGGAAAGTCATGTCACAAAACTTTACCAATTGCCACACTAAGATCCGCCATGTTGATGCTCATGCTACCCTGAACGATGGTGTGGTGGTCCAGGTGATGGGGTTACTGTCCAATAACAACCAGGCTTTGAGGAGATTCATGCAGACATTTGTCCTTGCTCCTGAGGTATGAAGAAACAAACAGCGAAAGGCTGTTCAAATCTTTTTATAGAAACTATTCGTTCTGAAATTCAGACTTACAGAAAAGTTGTAATAATAGTACAATACCTCACACATGTTGTACCTTACCTAGAGCCACTGCCAACACTTGTCTATACATTTGTAGTTCTTTTTCTCTTTACCTGTCATTTTAATTTAAAACCATTTGAAAGTAGGTTGGAAACATCATGCCTAGTCATCCTCAGAGACTTCAGTGAGCATTTCCTAAGCGTAAGGAATACCCTTTGATAACTAAAGTACAGTATCTATTGTTTGTTTTTGGTGGGGGGAGCACTTTATAACTTTTGTGGCACAAGATGTTTCAGGCTTATCTTGCATTCTTCTTGCTCCAGCCCCATTCCTAGCTCTAGCCCCAGCCCTGGTTCTAGAATCTGCTGTTTCTTCAGGGAGCCTTGGTTCTTTTCCTGCTTATCATGAAAGGGCCATAGGTTTATGTTGAAGACTTGCACTTGTCCTGTCTCCCTGATTGGTGCAGACTGAACAAAGTCAGGAAGCCTATCTGCATAAGCATGTGGAAGTGGCTCAATAGGGACCTGCTGATTAGATGTTTTCTTTAGCATTATCCTGAAGATAATTTTCTGTTCAGGGGGCCTGGGTAGCTCAGTTGGTTAAGTGTCTGACTCTTAATTTAGGCTTGGGTCATGATCTCATGGTGGGTTCAAGCCCTGTGTTGGGCTTGGAATATTCATTCTCTATTTCTCCACCCCATTCCCCTTCTCCTCCCTCTCCCTCCCTCCCTTCCTCCCTCCCTCTCTCCTCTCTCTTCTCCTCCTCCTTTCTTTCTCTGCCCCCTTTAAATTAATAAATAAATATTAAAAAGATAATTTTATGTCAGAATAATGAATCTAAAACCCCTATCATTTTACTGTTTGAATAACTCAGTTGTCTTTTTCAGAAATTACATTTCATTTTAGTCATCAGTTTCAGAGGATGGCCTAGATTATCTGTAGTATAAAACGTGATGAACTTCTAACTATACAGAGTCATAAGGGATATGATTACCAATTACTTTTAAGTTTGTTTAAAGTTCCTTTTCCCATTAAAGAGGAAGAATCTAACATTACCTTAATATAATTCATTGTCACATGAACTGTCTCATTTAATATCCAAAGCTCTTAGATAGATGGGAGATGTGATATCCCCCTCCACCCCCCCTTTTTTTTTTTTAATACAGATGAAGAGACACTGTTGGAAATTGAATAGCTAGTTAATGACATAGTTGGATTTATACTCCGGTGTGTCTTCTACCTGCTGTAGGCAGACCTTTTCAGCTGTAGCACTGTTGAGTGTTTATATCAATATTCTTGGATACAGATTTAGGGAATTTTAAATACCTGTTGCAGTTGGTAATATGTAGTTATTGTTCAGAAAATGATTTGAGGTGTGTGGCATGTTAACATACTTTACCAGTGTTTGGCTATCCATCTGGTGGTATTTTAAGAAAGCAGTGTATTTGAGTGTAGTTTTTAATGGCTATCATGCAGAGCAGGGTTTTCCGTTCTCGGTGTTGGTAACATTTTGGACCAGGTAATTCTTTTTTGTGGCTGGTCGTTCTGTGCATTGTAGGATGTTCAGCATCATCCCTGCGCTCTACTCTAGCAGTAGTTTCAGTTGCATTCTCCCATGTGAAAACTGAAGTATCTTCAGACATTGCCAGATGTGTCTGGGTGGTGCAGGATTGCTCTTAGTAGCAAACCATTGGTGTAGGGTAATTTGGCTGTTGGGTGAAAATCTGAATAAAAAGTTTTTGTTGGCATTGCAGGGCTCTGTTGCAAATAAGTTCTACGTTCATAATGACATCTTCAGATACCAAGATGAAGTCTTTGGTGGCTTTGTCACAGAGCCTCAGGAGGGTAAGTTACTTGTCTAAATTTTTTTTTGATGGCATCAGGTTGACGTGAAGAGAGTATGGGTTTCTTGAATGTTTTTATTATACTCTGTTCTTTATTAATAACTTCTAATTGTCAAGACAGGGAAATGTCTAAGTTTTTAACCTACTTGAATCTAACAGGTCAACCAGCTTCATGGAAGACCTAAAACTCCTAAGTCAGTAGTAGGTAATTACTCTTGCAACGGTAGTAGACCCCACAAACTGCGCGATACCTGCATTGTGGCAGGGTGCACTCCAAGAGTAGAACCCTTAGTTCAAGGAATCAAAATCTTTTATAATGGGCAGTGTATGTGCCCACCCAATCGGGAGGTAGACACTTCTGAGGCTGCTGTATACATACTTCTAAAAGTCTAGAACAAAAGGCAGTCATTGCCTTAGTTGTAAGATGTGCAGAAACACGAGAGACACCTGAAGAATGGTCTCTAAACACTAATAATAATTAGTACAATAGTACTTCTATATGGCTGAAATAATTCGTAGTTGATATTTATTGTGTAATCCAACAGCATATAGATAACTACTTTAAGTACTGTTCTCATTTCATAGCACTGAGACGCAGAGAAGTAATTTGCCTGATGTTATATATAGCTAGTTAGGTGGTAGAGCCTGCATTGGATTATGGGCCTCAAAATAACCTCAGATTCCATGTTCTTATTCTTACCCCAACCATTACATTAGCCTTAATTCTGTCCTTACAGCCTTTCCCGTGATTTTACCAAATTGCCATGTTTTATTTACTTTTTATACATATGTTCTTATTTCATTATTTTTTTCTCTTAAAGTTTTTATTTAAATTCCAGTTAACATGCAGCATAATATTAATTTCATGTGTACAATATAGTGATTCCACACTTCCATACAACCTTTGGTGCTCTTTACAGTGCACTCCTAATCCCCATCACCTATTTAACGCCTCTCCCCACTCACCTCATTACTTTTTTGATCATGATGAACATTGTAAAAATGAATATAATGTTGATTGAACAACATGGGGGTTGGGATGCTGACCCCCCCACATGGTCAAAAAGCTGCATAGAACTTTTGACTCTCTATAAACTTTTTAACTGTTAATAGCCTACGATTGACTGGAAACTACTTACAACATAAATCGATTAACATGTATCTTGTATGTTAAATGTATTACGTACTGTATTCTTAAAGTAAGCTAGAGGAAAGGACATGTTATTAAAATCATAAGGAAGAGAAAATTCATTTACAGTACTGTGCTGTATTTATTGAGAAACATCTACATAGAAGTGGACCCTCACAGTTGAAACCTGTCCTAACGGTCAGTTGTATTTGAGAATTAAATAAGCACAAATTACTTTAAAATTTCTTTTCTCATTCAGAATCTGAGGAAGAGGTAGAGGAGCCTGAAGAAAGACAGCCGACACCTGAGGTGGTACCTGATGATTCTGGAACTTTCTATGATCAGACTGTCAGGTAAGAAAACCTTTGTTGATCTGTCCAGAGCCGCATGAGAATTTGGGTTGTCTAGTCTTTCCCTTTGTTGGAAGGCAGTTGTATATTCTCAGAATTATCTCTGAAAATAACTAATTTCCTAGAAGAAAGGTTTTGCTTTTGGTATCTCTGAGCTAAAAAATGTTATAACTTGTTTAATATCTATCGCATAATGAGAACTTTTTAAATAGTATCCATCGGTTGCTTTTTGGTTTCATTTTTTCATGGCCATATGTGAAAAATGGATTTTGGGATTTTTTTTCCCTCAAAGATTTTCTTTTTTTAAATGTTTATTTATTTGAGAGCGAGAGCATGTGCTCCAGGGGTCAGGGCGCAGAGAGAGAGGGAGAGAGAATCCCAAGCAGGTTCCATACTGTTCGCACAGAGCCCAATGTGGGGCTTGAACTCAGGACCCTGAGATCATGACCTGAGCTGAAA
Source organism: Cryptoprocta ferox (assembly GCA_028646485.1). Classification (NCBI taxonomy): domain Eukaryota; kingdom Metazoa; phylum Chordata; class Mammalia; order Carnivora; family Eupleridae; genus Cryptoprocta; species Cryptoprocta ferox. Next base: position 102,983,082 of record CM053572.1, on the reverse strand, counting down.
TCAATTTGGACCTTAACTGACTGAGCCACCCAGATGCCCCTCAAAGATTTTAAGTAAATCTCCATACCCAACATGGTGCTGGAACTCACAACCTCGATCAGGAGTCTCATGCTTTACCAAGTAAGACAGACAGGCGTCCCTAATTTGGGGATTTCTTATCAAGTATTTAACACATCAAGGCATTGCATTAAGTGCTTTGGGAGGAATAAATATGTTCGACGATTTATTTAGAGATCAAGCATAAATTGATAGAAATTCAGACATGAATTAATTTCATTAATTAACTCAGACAAATGTGTTACAATATTTTAAGCTTTTTTTTTTTTTAATCTGCAAGAGAACAGAAATATGATAGGAATAGAAATAGTTACTTGTCATGTGATAATAAACTTTTGGTGTTAGTACTTAGTGCTTAAGAATGTTTTCGTGTTTCTCAAGGTTGGTGATGGACTAACTACATTACTCACATGGTTGCTAGTTGAAAATGATCTCTTGTCCCACCACAAACCTGCCAAATTAGAATTTCAGGGGGGAAATCGTTTGGAGCATTAACAAACATTCCTTGTGATTTATCTGGAAGTTTTAAGAAGTGGTCTTCTGAGTCATAACTAACGTCTTTTTTCTCCAAAATTACTTGATTTTTTTTTTATTCTGTGAGGTTTTTTGTTTGATCTTAAAAACCACATAATATAAAATTTACCTTGTTAACCATTTTTAAGTGCACTGTGTAGTGATGTTTGTTTTTTTAATTTTCTTTTTTAAGTTTATTTATTTTGACAGAGAGTTCAAGCTGGGTAGGGACAGAGAAAGAGGGGAGAGAGAATCCCAAGCAGGCTCACATGAGCATGGAGCCGCATACAGGGCTCAAACCCACAAAGCCATGAGATCATGACCTGAGCCGAAATCAAGAATGGGACACTTAACTGACTGAGCTACCCAGGCGCCACCCCAGTGTAGTAATGTTAACTATATGCAAATTTTTGTGTAACAGATCTCTAGAACTTTTCGTCTCTCAAAACTATAACTATAACCTTTGAACAACTCTTTTCCCCTTCCCCACAGTCTGTTAGTCTTTTGTATGTGTGGTAGGTGAATTGTGATAGTTTCAGGATTGTAACAGAAACCACGATTGGGTTCATTTTGATCTGTTTTTGATGTATTTGCTTATGAGAATTTAGCAAATCTGATTTGCTCGTTGAATGCTTTTTTAACAAGTTGCCTTGTTTTAATACTCAGATCTTTTTTTGGAGAGAGGGAGCTATTTTCAGATCAGGTCTCTATAGTTAATAAATACTTAGGAATTTCTTGCTAAATCAGTAGAGGCAGAATGATGTTTCTCAAATTTTCCAAAGCAATGATTTGGAAGAACATTTAGAGGAACCTGTTGCTGAACCAGAGCCTGATCCTGAACCAGAACCAGAGCAAGAACCCGTGTCTGAAATCCAAGAGGAAAAGTCTGAGCCAGTGTTGGAAGAAAGTGCTCCTGAGGATGCTCAGAAGAGTTCTTCCCCAGCACCTACAGACATGGCGCAGACGGTCCAGGAGGACCTGAGGGTATGCAGGGTGTCTTTATTCTTGTCTGTTTCTAGGTGGTTTTTAAAAACCTCTCTTTTCCTTTATTATTGTTTGGTTGACTTTTATAGGTACGTTTTCATTTGTTCAGGGAAACATTACATATTGAGCCATACTTCAGATAAGAAGACACCTATTGTTTTATTTATTTATTTATTTATTTATTTAT
>CM053572.1:102862747-102980841 GCA_028646485.1 Cryptoprocta ferox | reverse complement strand
CAGTGTAGGAGGGTACCCATTTTTCCACATCCTCACCAGTATCTGTAGTCTCTTGAGTTGTTCATTTTAGCCACTCGGACTGGCGTGAGGTGGTATCTCAGTGTAGTTTTGATTTGTATTTCCCTGATGATGGGTGATGCTGAGCATCGTTTTCATGTGTTTGTTGGCCATCTGGATGTCCTCTTTGGAGAAGTGTCTCTTCATGTAAGAAGACACCTATTGTTTTATAAAAGTAATTCTCTTTTCCGCCCAAGGAAACTTGAATACTTTTTAGACCAGAAATTTCAGGTGCTATTTTATCACCACATCAACAGTCTCTCATTTTAAATACTTTGTTCAAAATATGACTTGCTTGTTAAAAACAAGTGATAATGCGCCTTTTAAAAATATATCATGGTACAACAGACTTTTTCCTGCCTTTTTTCTGAAATCTAATTGAGGGTAACTTCACAGTAGAAGTAGGAACAAATTGCTGAACTACAGCTACTTTTCTAATTAGAATACTTGATTTTCAAAGTTGGGAAGCTTCTCAGTTACTCCTGAGTTATTTCAGGATGATGTTCACTGAATCACAGAACGTTTACGTTTGATGTTCTGTGAAGGAAGGTGTTTTCTGCTGTATTTACAGGGTCAGGGTTCTTAAAGTTCGTTCTTAGATCATTTATCTAACAGTTCACGTGCCTCTGCTAGGCGTTGTTTTGGGTGTGGGAGATACTGGGTAAACAGGGTTCTTGGTCTCTCCTTAGAGGGCAGTGATGAGGTGAGTAGGGAAGAGTTGGTTAAATGACTGGAGCTTGCAGGGAGAAAAGTAGGTTGGCTGGATTGAGAAGGAATGAGTAGTTAGGTGACTGCTGATGTAGCCCGGGAGAGAAATCCTGACACATGGGATTAAGGTTGTGGCAGTGAAGGTAGTTAAGCTGTAAATAGCAAGGTTTGGGAAGTTTGATACGGATTGAAAAGGTGTTCAAGGGAATTCTAAAGTTGATGTAATAGGGTTGATGTTTGTACCATTAATTGGGGAGAAATCCTAGAAGGAAACTGGTTTTGAAGGAAAGAGAATTTTCTTTGATTCACAAACATGAAATTGAGTGAAAGTAGCTTCTTAGACCTTAAACTTATTTTCCTGATACTTGATGACTAATCCTGGAGGATTTTAAAACTAAATTTGTAAGTAGGGCTAGAAAGGGAATCTCAAGATATTTACAAACAACATCCTGCTTATGAAAATGTGATGGATATATTATGTACAAGATATTACGAACTAACAGCTTTTATATTATTTTGATAGGGGTAATCAACTAATGTTATTGTTTCCTTAGACATTTTCTTGGGCATCCGTGACCAGTAAAAACCTCCCACCTAGTGGAGCTGTTCCAGTTACTGGGATACCACCTCATGTTGTTAAAGTACCAGCTTCACAGGTGAGTTTTTAAGCTTGTATTTTACATGTAAAGTGGTTCACAGTGGTTTGGATGATGTAGGAACTGGTACATAGAGCAGAAAAGAGTACAGGTGGTTTTTAATAATTTCCTTTTTGAGAGAGTTGTCATTTTTTTCTCTTTTATTATAATTTTTTATTTTTATTTAAAAAAATTTTAATGTTTATTTTCAAGAGAGAGAGAGAGGGAGACACAGAATCTCAAGCAGGCTCCAGGCTCTGAGCTTTTAGCACAGAGCCTGATGCAGGGCTCAAACTCATGAACTGCGAGATCATCATCTGAGCCAAAGTTGGATGCTGGAAGTTTATTTATTTATTTTGAGAGAGACAGAGATAGCACAAGGGGGGCAGAGAGAGAGAGAATCCCAAGCAGGCTTTGCACTGCCAGCACAGAGCCCGATGTGGGGCTCAAACCCACAAAGCCATGTGATTATGATCTGAGCTGAAACCAAGAGTCGGACGCTTAACCGACTGAGCCACCCAGGCACCCCTGTCATTTTCTTTTATACCTTATTGTTAGCTAAGAAACTTCACAAGAAAAAAGGTAAGCTTGCTTTGTTTGTATATAGAAGTTAACTTACGAATTTTTCAGCCTCGTCCGGAGTCTAAGCCTGAATCTCAGATTCCACCGCAGAGGCCTCAGAGGGATCAAAGAGTGCGAGAACAACGAATAAATATTCCTCCCCAGAGGGGACCTAGACCAAGTAAGAGCTCAGAAGGGTGACTTCTAGTTTGGGGGATTTTGAGGTGAGAGCTTGTTCTTTAGGAGTGGTTGATATTTTCCAATTTAAAAACAGTTATGGAGCTGATGGAGTAACCCATGTTTGGGGGTGGAGAAAAACTTATTGAATGAAATAGTCACATAAAATGTCTTTCTCTTTTATTACTGTTGTTTCTTAAGTCCGTGAGGCTGGTGAGCAAGGTGACGTGGAACCCCGAAGAATTGTGAGACACCCTGATAGTCACCAACTTTTCATTGGCAATCTGCCACATGAGGTGGATAAATCGGAACTTAAAGATTTTTTTCAAAGTAGGTTACTGAGTTTTAAATGCTAGATTTATCTAATACATCTGTTGAGATTTAAACACTAGATTCATCTAATATATCTATTTCCAGTAGAAATAGATGAGCCACATAGGTAATTTTAAGTTTTCTAGTGGTTATTTAATTAATTAATTTATTGTTTACTGGTTACATTTTAAAAGGTGAAAAGAAACTGGAGAATTTCATTTTAATATTTTATTTAACCCAGTCTATCAAAAACATCATCTCAACGTGTAAAAATAAGAGCTATTTTACAATTTTCCATATTAAGTCTTTGAAGTCCAGTATGTAATTATACTTGTGGCACTTCTTATTTTGGACTAGCCACATTACAGGTGTTCTGTAGCCACATGTTGACCAGTGGCTATCATTGGTTAGTGTGTGTGTGATATTTAAAGGAAATGTTCTAAGAAGTTAACTTGAGAATCTTTGTTTCACTTGCAGGTTATGGGAATGTGGTGGAGCTACGCATTAACAGTGGTGGGAAATTACCCAATTTTGGTTTTGTTGTGTTTGATGATTCTGAGCCTGTTCAGAAGGTCCTTAGCAACAGGGTAAGCAGTTTTTCATCTTCATTTTTTTTTTTATATATGAATAACTTGGATCTTTGAATGTATTCATTTTACAACTATATGTTACATGGAAAGTGCAATTTATTCTAACATGTTTTGGTAATATGTTCCATTGTGATGGGCCATTATTGTTAAAAAGACTTGCCTGGGAGTTTAGGGTAACAACTTATGTCTAAATAACTATTTTTGAGTCGTATGATGAGAATGAGATAACTAATAGTTACTAATGCACTGAAATTTATGCAGATTTCTTTCCTTGGCGATTTCTGGTTTAGGAGATGAAATACAGTGTTACTTCTTACTAAGATAAGAGCCGATTTCCCCAGGGCAGTTGTCTAAGTTTAGAGTCCCCTCCCTGGAACCAATTTCATTAATAGTACTCTTCCTACAAATACTTTCTAATAAGAGAGGAATTTTGTAGATTTGAAATCTTACTACTGTGTAGCTCTTAAGAAACCCTTCCCTTCCTCCACATCTTTCATTAGCACAAAACACTTTCTGTAAGAGTTGTAGAGAACAAGTGTATAAATACTATTAATTTATTGTGATGGGTGTGGGATTTTAAAAAGCTCAATTTAGGGGTGCCTAATTAATAAACATTAAAAAAAATCTCAATTAAAAAAAGTTGAGGTAAAAAAATTAGAAAATTGAGATGAAATTCATATAACATAAAGTTAATCATTTTACTTTAAGTTTATTTTGAGAGAATGCCGTGGGGCGGAGAGAGGAGGAGGGAATCTCAAGTAGGCTCCCTGCTGTCAGCACAGAGCTCGATGAGGTGAACCCGTGAAATCATGACCTGAGCCTCAATCAAGAGTTGGATGCGTAACCGACTGAGACCCCCAGGCCTCCCAGTCATTTTAAAGTGTTAAACTTAATGGCTTGTAATACATGTTGCGCAGCCTCACCTGTCTAGCTACAAAGCATTCTCCTCAAAAGTTGCCAACAACAATGAATCTTTTAGTCTCTGCAGATTAAAACTACACATTTTCTTAACCATGTAATAAAAATCTCGTAGGTCATTATTTCTCAGGTTCTATAGAACCTCTGATGTTCTTCAGACTGTTGATTGCTTTACTGCCAAGGTTACTGTTGTGTTCATAACATTAAGTGAGTCTTACTCTGCAAATGTGTATTTAATCTTTCAAACTATTTGAGCACTGTTTTTATGATGCATCTCCTGCAGAAACACTTAGAAGTGAGGAGAGGACAGTGGCTTTTCTTAGCATAGGCACAGAATACTGAACCTAGAAATGTCCCATAGGTTTTGTGGCTAAATCCATCGTTCGGCATACAGAAGGTCCAGTGCACCTTGAATTCAACCTTAGAGGGAATGATAGTCCCAGTGGGCCAAAAGAGGTCAAACCTGATAACTGGCTTTTTAGTTAAAAGTTGGCAGTTAGTTAAAAGTGGCTTTTTAGTTAGTCCAAGGTAAGGAGTTTGTTTCATTTCATTTAATGCACATGGAGAAGCCATGGCATTTTTATGCATAAGAACTTTTGCAATAAATTTTCTCAGAAAGGGGCTGTATGTCTGAGACATTTTTCTCATTCAAATTATTTCTACCCTTGTGATAACTACTCAGAGATGTCTTCAATCACTGCCTTTAAATTTTTTTTTTATTACATTTATTTATTTTTGAGAGACAGAGCGTGAATAGGGGAGGGACAGAGAGAGAGGGAGACAGAATCTGAAGCAGGCTCCAGGCTCTGAGCTAGCAGTCAGCACAGAGCCCAATGCAGGGCTCGAACCCACAAACTCTGAGATCATGACCTGAGCCGAAGTCGGGTGCTCAACCGACTGAGCCACCCAGGTGCCCCAATCACTGCCTTTTAAAACATCCCCAGCCCCAACCTCTCTCACCTTATCTTTTAGAGTTTAATATAGTTTTATTTTTCACATTGTATGTAGAATATTGCCTGGAACAATGCATCAGATTAATGTATGTGAAGTGGTTTAATACAGTGTGAATATTAAGACATTACATAAATATGTTATTTTAGTGTTATATTTATGAATGTACAAATACAAGTATGTGTTTAATCAGAATTTTAAATATAAATCAGCTCAAAAGAGCCCTACCCCCCCCCCCCTTTTCCGCAGGCTTCCTCGTGTACTTTCACATCACCCCTTTGTACTGGGGAGCTTCAAATGGAGCTTGTCTTTTCCCCCCTTATTACTGTATTGGCAGACCTCTGCCACACTCTCGAGTAATTTTTTATGAGTATAGAAATTGTTTATGTAAGACTGATGACCATGGTGTTTGACATGCTGTAGTGTAGCCTAGTGGTTCAAAGCTTTTAGTTGCCTGTTAGGATGCCTTCATTTCCTTCTTCCATTGTTCATTATGTTGTGACCATGGGTAAGTTCCTGAATATTCCTGGCCCTTACTTAGTTTGCTGGCCTATAAAGTAGTGTAATGATAGCCCTCGAAGGGTGGTTGTGAGCATTAAATGAGAAAATAAATGTGAAGCATATACAACACTTTTTATCATAGTCAGTACTTTTAGGTATTTATTTAAAAATATATATACACATATACCTGGGGTGCCTGGGTGGCTCAGTCGGTTAAATGTTCAACTCTTGATTATGGCTCAGGTCATAGTCTCATGGTTTGAGAGTTCAAGCCCCATGTTGGGCTCTATGCTGACAGCTTGGGATTCTCCCTCTCTCCCTTTGCCTTTCCCCCCATCCATCCATCCATCCCTCCCTCCCTCCCTCTTCTTCTCCCTCTCCCTCTCCCTCCCTCTCTCTCCCTCTCTCAAAAAAAATGTCACTTAGAAAACCAGTGTGTGCCAGTGAGGAGCATAAATTGGATTTGTTGAAATCTCGAGTAACCCTTTGTTTTCTACTTTAGATCTATTGGGCTAAAAGCAAGGCCCAAGACTTAGTGTGGATGTATCTTTTTTCCTTCACTAAGGTCCTCTTTATTATCTTCAGTATTGTCAAAATTTTGTTAAGGTAAATAGCATTTTATTACAGTTTTATTTAGATGAAATTAATGATTTTGAGATGTATATGTACTTTGCATAAATACGTGCAGCAAAATCTTTCCACATTAGGTGATGGGAGTTTATATAAGCCTTCAAATCCATGGGGAAGATGGCAATTCTTATTTATACTGTTCTGTTTATATAATTCTATGGGAAGATACATTTGCTCATAGAAGCACAATGAGAGTTACTTGTGCTGCTGTGGTGTTTAAATTGTCCTTTTTTTGAACCAGTTTGCATACCTAGCTCCACTTCTCCATGTATTTAATGATGTGTTCTGAGTTTGAAATAAAAACTGAACTGAGAATGTAGCCAATTTGTAAGTTGCTGGTTAACTTTATGATAGCTTTGTTGATTTTCTTTGGTAGTTGGTAGCCCATACGCACTCTTTGAATCTGCTCACTTTTATTTCTACAGCCCATCATGTTCAGAGGTGAGGTCCGTCTGAATGTGGAAGAGAAGAAGACTCGAGCTGCCCGGGAAGGGGACCGTCGAGATAACCGCCTGCGGGGACCTGGAGGTCCTCGAGGTGGGCTGGGTGGTGGAATGAGAGGCCCGCCCCGTGGAGGCATGGTGCAGAAACCCGGATTTGGAGTGGGAAGGGGAATTGCTCCAAGGCAGTGAATTGTTCTTCATTGATTCACGCAGCAGTACAAATCTTCTAGCTCCTGCAGAATGGTGAATTTCTTACACCAGCGTTTGGTATCCTGGAGTATGACCCTAGTCTATTATAAACTGCTTAAGTTTGTACAATTTTACTTTTTGTGTTAATGATGTGTGCTCCCTCTCCCTCCCTTCCCTCTCCTCACCTTTTTAGTCCTTCACTTCCAATTTTGTGGAATGATATTTTAGGAAAAACAGATTTTTAAAGAAGAGAAAAAGACTGAATTTCCTTGCTTTACTTTTGCATATACAGACTGGATTTTTTTTAACAGCCGTTTCCCCAAAGGAATGTGTCTTACCTTATTACTGACATTTGGTATGTTTCATTCATTCATTGGAATATTATTTTCTATGTGTTTCAAAAGCCTGTGAGAAACACAGGATTTGATAAACATTTTGAAGGCAGGAAAAATCTAAATTGTTTCTTCTTTGAGAGCCATGACTACCTTCTGGTGTGTAGAAATTGCCATTGGAAAAATTGACAGTTTTGATTCTTGCTGGTATGGTTAAAAACTGAATAAAAGGTGTTAGTAGAGTTTTTTTCATTTGATATGTGATCACAAAACAATATAAACCTACTGTTTTTACCATTTAAATTTAAATTGTGAGATAGGTTTTAAATGTCTAGGATGCAACTGATTAGATTTCTTTTGAAGTAGGGTTCTTTCGTGTTTAATTTGTATTTGTAAAAAAAGAAAAACAAAAAAAACCAAAATACAACAAAAAAGAAACACCAAAATCCGAAGAACACAAAACCCAGAGCAAAACTGTTGTGCCTTCTATTTATCTTTGATTCCAGCCTTGGCAGTTGTTTAAAGAAAAATAAAAAAAAGAGAAAAGTCTAGATTTGTTTTACCAGGTGTAGAGTATGTTGGGAATCGAAAAATCCCTCTTTCACCTTGTATGTCTTCTGTTCATTTGTTTTATGCCTTATTTTTAAATTGAGTCTCAAACTGGAATGCCTTTGAGGACAGACATGCTTCTATAGAGGTCCTTTGACCTAAATAGTCCAGCATTTGTATTAAGTTTTATTTCGGTATCTATTCAGAATCCTAATCACAGCCCATAAGAAGGAATATGACTTTAATATTGGACTTTGTGCTTGAGTGTCTGCCAGTTTTTTTCTTTAAATCATAGGCATATCGTAAATTTTCTATTTTGTTATGGTTCTCTTTTATTGATGGGCATGCAGTGGGTGTTTCTTGGAAATGGCCAATTTTTATTAAAATATTTCTGGAAGAAAAATTAATCTGGCAATATAGACTAATATTCGTTTTACATAGTATGTTAATTTCTTGAATGCTGGGTGTGAGGTGGGTGAAGGTTTTGTCTACACATTTGTGAAGCAAGCCTTTGTGTGATAACTTGTCCTACTAATTTGAAGGGCAACGAGGTTGTCAAATTTAACTTATTTATTTTCTTAACAGTGTTCATCTTTAGGACTGTTTGAGGAGAGTATATGAGTAGGAATAGGAATGTTTGTTTGTTTTGCTGTTACTGGGGAACTCTAGGTTTGCTGAAGGGTGTAGTCTTAAACTAAAATGAAGTTTGATGTTATCGGTCCTAAGTACCTCAAATATTTGAAAATTGGGAACATCTCCTTCACATAAAGAAAATTACATAACTGAGTCACATGGCTGTTTTATGGGTCAGTTTAAGTAACTATTTGGTAACCACTTCATTTGGGCCAGGCCAGTGATAATTGGAAGACATTCGGCTTGTACTTTTTGTAGCTTATATTAAGCCTGTGGTGGAAAGAAAAAAAAGTTAGCTGGAGATATTTTTGAAAAAAAATTTTAAGTTGTAGTAACTGTAAAGTCATAAATTATGGATAACCTAGAAATCCTTTTTCACAAATAAATGCTAAACCATACATTTCACAATAGGTGTTTTTCCTACTCCATGGTTTAAGGGCACTTAACTGGATGCAGTGATTCTCAACTGGAGCTGTTAGTACTTCTTAGGGGACATTTGGAAATGGGTGAGATTTGGGGAGGAGTGAAGAGGAGACACCACACACATCTGGCATTTAGTGGGCGGGGCTGACAATGCTACCATAAAAATGAAGCACACCCCATTGAGATCATGGGTATTCCCCATTCCCTGTAATGCTTGGAGGATGGAGGGGGTGGATGAGGACAACTTGAAGACTCCTTCATTTGAAAAATAGCCTCAGATAAATTAAATGAATTATCAATAGAAATCTCCTTCAGGAATTACAGTAACATCTGCAGGTAATTAATAATCTCACTTTTCCTTTGCTGTGCCCATGTGTGGGTTCAAATATGCTAGGTGCTTTTTGTAACTTGTTGCATAAGCTTAGAAAAGTAGGGTTGCTTTAGTAATTTCAAGTCCTCAGAATTGGGATGATTGTGGAGTTTTAAATAGCATTGGACTTTATCAGATTTGGCGTTGTGGTTAACACTATGAAGAATCCCAATATCATAGTTTACATTGTTGCCGGTAGAATAAACATGATACCCTAGATACACATATTCCCACAGGTAGAAAGTGAACATAGGTTAGGGCAAGATTTTCTCTAGGCAGCACCAACTTTTCACATTTAAACTTTTCAGGTTTTAAAATACTATTTTTCATCTGTAAGAATGCCCCAATGTACAGTTCTTTTCTTTTGAGGTTTAAACCCTTTACCCATGAGTATTTTAGCTAAGTAAGATTAGTTTGGTTCAGTGGGTCTTAGTCTTGTAAGACCTTTTGAAAAGCAAGCAGATATTAGGCCTTACAAAAATACATTGTTTTCTTTTATAGTGGGATTGGGCTTTACTCTTGTATTCCTATGTTCTCAACTTTGTGAGCTTTTGCTGGGAGCAGTGAAATGGATAATCCAAAAATCATTGGCTTTGGATTGGGTAGGTTACTTACCATAGTATTAGTTGAACACTTCCATTTTAGATTAGAAAACTAATTTTCACAATTGACCCTGTGGATTAGGTGTTGTTTTTCCCAGAGTAATAGATGACAAAAAAATTGCACCAGAGCAGTTAATCGATTAGGCCTGTAAGTCATCCATGTAGCAAGGAGCAGATTGGCCTCCAAAACATGCTTTTTCTCTAGAACCCTAATGCCTACCTAATTTACATTTGAATGACATATTAAAAGAACAAGGCATGACCATAATCTACCATAGTACAGAGACCTGAGTCTAAAACATTCAGAGTAAGATTAGCATTCCTCTTCTCCATTTCCTTTAAGGTAAAGAAGGTAAGGAACCCTTGATTTTGTAGGGCTCCTTTGATTTATAGATTGTGGTAACAGTAATAATTTGTTCTTAGGTTATTTTCTCACCTGAATTTTTAATACACCTAGTATAACCTTGAACCTAGATGTGGAAAGTAACAATAGTTTTATAATATCTTAATCCAGGTGGGTTTATAGCATTTGTGTTTTGTGCTCATAACTGCCATTGTCGGATACTTTTCTTCATCCCTTTATTTGAATATCCTTGTAGAGTTTAATAATTTAGTGGGGAACATGGCACTTTATAGGAAGCAATTTGTTAGAACCTATATGGTTGCATTTGTCAAATCTGCTGATCTAAAGATAACTTTATATTGAAGTTTTATTTTTGTGCTACTTAAAAGAATCTCTGCAAGAACTGCATACAGATAAGACCTTTGGTTCAGCAGTTAGGAACCTTTTAAGAAAAGCAACTTCAACTTTTATTTGAATATGGGGTTTTAGCTAACTGCCTAATATACCACAGATGGGCAGAGGACAGTTAGAGTCTTCCACAAATGTTTTAGAAATCTTGAAGAATGTGTTAGAAACTTAGCAACATTTTATGTGAGAAGTTGCTGATCAAGTAATGGCCACGTGGCACTAGATAAGTAAGGGTTTCTGGTTTTAAGGTAGTAACGCCTTTTGGGATTTGTATTTGTTTACTGTGATATTGAGGTTCTGGGGACCATAGGTGGGCTTGTGAACTCCTATGAAACTATTGTTAAAGGAGAAATGGTAGCACATGTGAGGTAAATGAAACATTTACTTCTTAGTGGATATGTAGCTAATTCAGGATAATGCTGAGATTCGTCTGCTTTGCTCATGCTTTCATGAAAGAGTCTGATAATGGCCTGAATAAAAATTAAAAAGCTGATTAGCAGTGGTCTAAAAAATCCATTACCAGTTTTGGTTTGATTATACTTATGTATTGGCTTAGAATTAAGGTTGCTCACTTTGATCATTATGACTTGTTTTGAAAACCTTGGACAGTCTCTGCTTCTCCAGTTTCCACTTGAACCTGGTAGCTTTTCTTAGCTCTCTATGAGAGGAAAATAGTATCAGAAATCAATTTCACGGTTATTTCCATAGACCATGTGACCTGGCCAATTACAGAAATCCATAGGAGTACCTTGGAATGTGGCCAGTGTCACAGATTCATAAGGGACTTGCAGTCATCCAATGTGTCTTCGTCTTTTAAAAACAAATGTTTACCAAAAGTTCGCTATTGAATTACTTTAACAAGTATTTATTTTTTAGAAACCTGCTTATGGGAAATTTGCATACATTTTTGGTAGGAACTAGAGATGATTATGTCTTGTTTAATCTGTATATAAACACTTTTAACTATTTGATGTAATTAACTGCTTTGGTTACTGATTTTCTCCCCAAGCTTTGTTGTCACCTGTTTGACTTTGGATTTGGTTTAAATTCTTAAATGTTTTTATGAAGAGTATATACACTGATTTGGCCCTTTTAAATGAAGTCGTTATACCAAAAAGCTGGCATCAGGAAATAGGGGAGAACAGGTCTTCCTTTCTCTAAAGATTCCGTTGTGTGCTTAAGTAGATTATGTAGAACACATCATGTTGAAGATGAATTCATGTAGGTAGATGTTAGATTTTGAAGAAGGGGCGGAGGTGGAAGTTAGCTGGTGGGATAAGAATCATTTGTGATATATATAGAAAAAATCATAATTTTGAGTGAGAAACATCAGAATATTTAGTTGTTGTTCCCATTTTGATTATTACCATAAGAGATAGGAGAGACTCCTAGAATTCTTTGAATCATAGAATGTTAGTGCTGGAAAGGACTAAAGGTTGTACAACCCCTTCATTTTTCAAAAACTAAATGGCTCAGAGAATAGATTATTAGCCGAGAGTCCCACATTGGCTTGTAGAAAAGTAACATGGATCACCTTCAGGGTCACCACTCTGCCCTAGGTTCACTGTAGGAAGCCAGCGCTGTTAAAGGTCAGGATGTGGGGAGAAAAGGGAAGGAGCCACACTTTATGTGCTTACTCAGTTGCTTCTGTAGCTCAGTTTTCATACCCATTTTTTCTCAATTTTCTTAGAACTGTCTTAATGCCCAGTTCTACCAGGGCCTGTTGTCTAAGGACATTATTACCTTGTGCTCCCCTCAGGGATGGGTTTACTACTAGCTGTCAGAAAGCTATTGGGTATCCTAATGTTAATAGCTGAAACTCAGCTGTAATTTTCTCCTAAATCCTTCAGCATTTTGCATTCTGTACATTGTGGTGCTTTCCCACCTTGTATTGTTATAACTGTAAGCTCCTAAGGGGCAGCAATTTGGTCTTAGGCATATAACCCTGTTCAGTGCCTGGCAGCGCCATGTACCTATCAGGGTCCTAATCTTCCTTTCCAGTGATTTCTCCCATTCTCCATGGAGGTGATATGTCAGCCGCGCTAAACTACTTCTGGTTTTTCTAATAAGCCCGGCATTGCTAATATTTGTGGCTTCAAGTGCCTTGTTTCTTCCCTGCAGATAGACTTGTATCTGCATCCCCCCCTTCCCCAAATTTCTTGCCATCAAAATTGCTTTTATCAAGACCCAATTCAAAAGCATTTTCCTTTTCCCTAAGAGAAAAGATTTGCAACAGGAGTGGGGAACCCCTTTTTTGGGGGGGTTGGTTTGGCCAGAATTTGAAGTGGGGAGCAAATTCATTCTCATCTACTTCCCTTCTACATCGTCCTTCCTGTTTGAGATTCTGTCCCAACCTTCATTTTTAAAAATGTGTGTTCGTAGAGCACTTTTAACCTTTCTCCTTGCTCGTAACTTACCCCTTCAACCTACAATTAGAATGACCTGTATCTGATTTACTACCATAATAGACCATAAGCTCCTCAAGGACAAGGACTGGTTAATTATACCCTGTATTTCACTAGAAGGTACAGTAACCCCCATGAAAAGAGTCCTTAAAAGAGGACTCATTGAGTTGAATAAATCAATGTATTTGTTGTTGTTTTTATTCTCACAGGTAAGACATGCCTAGAGATAGGACTTAATAAATTTTAGGCACTATGACAATTCATAGTGGAGGGGATTGTTGGGAAATTTTGAGGGGTGGGCAGAGGAGGGAGGAAGTCACTGAGGGTCATTCAGAGGTACTTCCATCCTTGGTCTGGGTGATTAGCCATTTCTTTCTGATTGGACCCAGTATATCCCAGACACCTTGTTCCTGTGCAGAAGAATTTTATGTGCCAAGTATCATTTCTTTTCCCTAAACCTAGTTCATGTCCTCTCCCATGCCAAAAGTCTAAGTCCTCTGCTTTTTTTCTTCAGCTAAGTCCTGTCAGTGCTACCTCAAGTCTTTCACACCTCTTTTCCTCCCCACTTAGATGATTTCAGTGGCCTCTCAGCTTCCTTTACCTGTTCTTACCCCCAGCCTGCCTTATACACAATATTAGATTCATCTTACTGAAACATAGCTCTGACCATGTATCCTGTGTATGTGTTCTGTCTCCCCTACTAGACTGTAAGCTCCTTCCGGGCAGGGTCTGTCGGAGTCATCTTTGTATCTCCCATAGTACCTATTAATAAATATTTCTTGAATGAACAACATAAAGCCTTGTCTTAAGTGAAATGATGTTCTCTAAATTATATGCAGGTTCCTCTCTGGGGTAATCAGCAGTACTTGAAAAGTTTTTTCACAGATAAAGTTGGTTAAATAGTAACGACTATGAGTTGACCACCGAGAAAATTTCAGAAAATTTTAATTTTTTTCCATTGGAATCAGCATGGATATGTGTATATGGATGGTTCAATAAATATATTTTTATATACATGTATCACAGAAATTTTACATTACATCTTCAAACTGCAGAAATAGATTTTTTATAAGCCAAAAAATAACTGCCATAACTTTTATGATTTCATGCAAAAAAGGGGAAGGAGTAAGGGGCAAGAGGGAATTGGTTGTTTCAGGTTAAGAGTCCAGTAAGAAGTAAAAATGTTACATTAAAGAAGCGATTGCTTAACACGCTGCTTAAGGTGGTAGCCAGACAAATCCTTAACTGCAGCATTAAGGCCATACCAAGTTTATACATATATACAAAGAAATTTCCATATAAAAGACATACTATCACATTTTCTTCTGGGAAAGGATGAGGAGCTTTGTGAGTAATTCTGACCCAATTTTCCAGGCCAATTAATTGTTTAAGATGTCCCCAGGCTCCTGAACTCTCTTCTACTTTAGCTAGCTGTCAGTTGCTTTTATGTGGGCTTGTGACTTTTGCTGTAGTCTCTTACGTGAAAGTATGAATCATCTTGAACCTCTTCCATTATGGGTGATGAAGCACTTTGTAGCTTAACTAACACTGCCCAGCCCAGCATATTTTACATCTCCTCCCAAAAGTATAGGAATCACAGTCAGAATTGTACATTGTAGTTGTCTTAACCTGTATCAGACTCCACAGCCAGTGTTGGCATTGTGACCTGAAGAAATACACGGTGCCTGTCTGTTCTTTGGGGTTAAAATAACTTTGAGTAGGTAAAGTGTAATGAACCAAGTTAGGAGGTTTCAAGGTATACCCTGGGCCTGTTGAAAATGGACACTTTTACCCCCTGTATGTCATGACGTACTTAAGTCGGTAGCTACCTTTTTGAGAAAAAGGAAATGTAAAATCACTTGCAGAAGAATAACATGGGGTTTGCTCTTCTGTCTAAACATCAAATCAGGCAACTTTTAAGACAAAGGGTACATCTGTTGTGCAAATATCCAAGTGCATGAAATGGGGAAAATATAAGGACAAGTCCTTTGGAGATGACTTCCAGTTAGGCAAGAAGTCATCTGCTTTGGCAAGGTTGGGGGTGAGACTCTCAAGGGTGTGCACTCTGCTCTGTCGGCAGAAACTGGCCCATCTTGGTGGATGAATGTTGAGTTAAAGTTACCAAGTCTAAGATAAATTATGTCAATAAAATACCGTTTTACCCAGTGACTGAGCCTTTATAACTCCTGTGGAATGTTTTAAATCAATCTAATACTGCTTTTTCATTAATGTTGTAGCTGTGAATTGGAAATCACTAGTAGTCCTGTTTGTCCCCAGTTCTCTGTAGACCATTTTCCAACTATGGCTCCAGCATGTTTACAACAATTATGGCTGCAAGGTAATCCGGTCTCCTCCCGTGGCTTCCCTGGGCCAGTCAAGTTTGAGGTCTCTGGAAGTGGCTTGTCTTGGGAGAGGACCAAATTGTATTTGGAAGTACTTAGTGTGTTTGAACCCTTAGAAAGCAAGCACTCACTGTCCTTCCCAGTCATGCCTCAACTGATCATAACCAAAAATGCTAGTTATTTACATTGCAATACTTTGCATCAGTTCTAGGGAAAGTGGTTTTAGCCAACAGGTCCGTTATGAGGCTTAACCTACACACTGAGACATGGACATCCTTTGGCAGTCTTACCTAGAGGGCTTAAAAGTACTAATCGTTTTGTGTCGGTCACTTTTGTGGTTCACTTTGTACCTTTCAAGTCTAATTATAGCAGTTGAAGACATGTATCGTGTCCAGTTTTTTAAACTTATTTTGGAGGCCACTGAGGTATCTGGTATATTTGTCTTGAAAGTAGAACTTGGCTGTTGGGCTTTTTTTTTATTTTTTTCATTTTTTATTTTTTTCTTTAGGCATTTTATCTGTGCCCAGTATACTAAGCAAGACACACCCTTTGGGGTTTAATTCACTCATCTCACTTTAACTACCATTAGTGTTAAAATACTATAATGGATTAAGTATTAGAAGATTGAACCATGAAAGTATGAAATGATATGAATTTTAAATGTTCTGAAATTGTGGGAACATCAATGTTTTAGCTTTTTATATACCATTCAGTCATGTTGAGCATGGTACACTTTTAAATGAGGTAGAAATATACCTAATGTGGAAAAAATTGAGTTTCGCAAACTACTTCCTTGATACGTAATACTTTTTGAAGATTTAGAGGGGTCTTTCATTTACTAGGGTAGGTTATACTAACCTATTTCCCCACAACATTTTTTCTAAAGAATTTGCCTAAGAGAAATTGTTCTGGGGGGGGGGAACCCCCCAAAATACTCTTTTTACGTACTTCCAGTAGCAATGACTTGATTAAAAACCAGTTACATTTTTTTCCTTTCTAATCATATTTGGCTTTCCCCACCTCTATACCCTTTTTTCTTTATGGATGTGATCTCATGGTTTGAATAGAGAAGTGCCCTCCAGGTAAGGAGAAGATGTCATTCCAGGTACAGCTGAGAATACGAAGGATATGCTAGTCTATGTTTTCCTTCTAGGTCAGCTCTTTTTAATATTTCAGACCAACAAAAGGTTATAGTTTTTGGACCACAAGTGCTCCTTCAGAAATACCTGCGTTGTATTAACTTTTTCAGAAAAAATATAGAATAGTGAGCTCACTGTAGAACCATGACTTTACCATACCTTTGTTATCCCCCTTCTAGTGCCTACCTAGCACAACTAAATGCTTAGTCCTTATTGGGTTGAATTGATGCCCTTGAAGTTGTGAATTTCTAGTGGGTACAATAACTGCATCTGAGATGAAGGAAAAGGTGAGTTCTTGAGAAATAAGTACAGGAAAATCTGAATTAGGCTGGAAATGTCAGCTAATGGAAAGGACATAGAACGAGCTGTTCTGCCCATGAAGGAATACCTCATTGGTTGGTCTTTGAGAATTGCCATACTCAAGAGTCCTGATCCCTTGCTCTATATTTAAGGTGGTTATGATATACTCCAAATCCATCTTTCCAAGCATGTCTCCATTCATGACACTTTGGCCAAACAGATAATCGCTATACCTTGTATATGCCCCTTGTTTTTTACCTCCATGTTTTTACTCTTGTGGTTCCTTTTGCTGGAATACTCTCCCCATCCATCAAAACCACATCTTTAAGGTACCACTGCTCAAATGGCCTGTAACCCTCGAAACGTTTTATGGTTTATTATCTGCCTGCTCCGAAGCACCCTCCTTTCTCTGTTAACATGTTTTCTGCACTCCACATTAGTGATTATCTTGGCACTTGTGCCATCCCCTCCTGTACTGTAAGGAAAGAGGCTGTCTTTCATTCTGATGCCCTGCTTTCAAGGTACACTGCCTTGCCACAATAGATTTAATAAACAGGTGGATGGATGACAGGCAAGTGTAAGGGAGGTTAAAAACAAAGCTGATAGAGAAGTGGAAAGAGTATGCATTTTCTAGTCCTGACTGAATTTTTGAGTCAAACTCAAACCTTGAAAGGCTGAGCTGCTTTCCCCAGGCTGGGACATTTCAAAAAATCATCCAAAGGCAAGTCTGTCACAGTTAACCTGGACACCCACTGCATCTGACTTGAGGTCACTAGGGTCCATTCAGGTGCTTCTTTCCTCACCGTCATTCAGAGCTGCACAGGGGCAGCTGTCCTAGTCCTCAGGGCAGTCACTAAGACATTGCTGGCATCACTGCTATAGCTCATGATTCTGTCACACCAAAGGCCAATCTTCAGGATACACCTGAAGAGATGTGGACGAGGCCAAGTGCAACCTAGGAACTGTAGTAAGCAGAGGTCTTGTCCCATGAACTGGTCTGGCTAATTCGTACACATCAAGTTGCCCAGGGGATTGTTAAGTCAGGAACAAAAGGACTTGGAGACAAGCTGCAGCTTCTAAGAATATTTTTGGTGGGGGAAGGGTATGTTCATACATTTTCCCTGTAATTCCCTTGTCCCACTTTATTTCCAGAGCCTGAATGGGGGTAAAGAACCATTCAGAGGCCCTCCCTTACTGGAACATTGGTCAGCCTGCCATTTTTAATACTGTTGTTGCAGTGGTATCTCATATGAAGAGACGCTCCTGCTTTACCTGAGTACCTAACTGAAGGAAGTGGTTTACCTGTGTTAACCCTTTGAAAGGTGGGTGAGACCACAATTACGTCAATCCAGATAGTAAACTGCTGTGGAAAATATTCTTTTGGTTTAGAGTCTGAGCTCAAATGTTCTGTTCTTCAGGAGACCTTGGATTGTCCCTGTGAGATTCCATTTCTCTGAATTCTGTCTCTGCCTCCTCCGTCACCATTATCTTCTCTTGAATTAGTTATTCGTATCCATATCACATTTCACGGCTCTGAATTGTAAGTTCTGTACTTAGGGACGGTGCTTATCTTTTGTTCCTGTGCCTTGGTATCGTTTGTAGTAGGTTCTTAGTCTTAGTTGAGTGACTCTTTTAGAGGGATTCTAGACTTAGGAAAGACTTCCAGAATAAGTCTAGTCCTTAATTCTCGATGCTGGCCAAATCCAGGCCATGCCAGGCACACACTGATCTCATGCAGGACTACAAACGAGTGTGTTTTCACTATCCTCCAAATGTCATATATTCCCACCCTGCCTTGTTGCTTACCCATTTTATTCTATTCCACAATTCCATACCCAGAAAATGGTCCCATATTGAGTCTAAATCCCTCATATGCCCCAAACTGGATTGATGAGTAGATTCTCAACCTTTTAAGGTGGGCCAATAGATTTATATTGTTTCTATCCCAGTTCTGAGAAGAAGGCCAAGGATTGTCTTATTTGGTTCTTAATCAAGATGTTTGATTTCTAGTCTAGTAAAGATAGTATTCCTTGGCATTTAACACATTACAGGAGCTTAAGTTTTTGTGTAGTAGAATGTTACTAAGGCAAAAGGGTCCATATTTTTTTTATCAGCATTTATAAGATTTATTTAAGTTAAAATGAATTAATAAATACCTATTTACTTTTTTAAATGACAAAATAAATTACCACATTAATGACTTGATTTATATTCAATAATTTGGGAAGATAGAGCATTTTATGGTGGGGGAGGGTGGTGACAAAGGTCACCAATAAGGCCAAATAATTTGTTGAAGGTCAAAAACAAGTAAGTGGAAGAGGTAAACACATCATACCTATTTCCAAAATTTAGCTTCCTATTGTCTATAGAATCATGTCCAAACTTTGGCAAGACTTTGACTTAGGCTAATACAATAAACTTTCTGAGCCTCAATTTCTTCATGTACAAATTGAGAAGATCAGGTCCATTTTTGAAATTAAATACTGTAATTTAAAGAGACTGACATAGAGTAGGTGTTCAGTAGCAGTATTGGGACTTTCAGGGTTCATTCATGATCTGTTACTGGTCTACATGTGAGTGATAGCTATTTGCAGAGCTATGGTGTGCTTTCTATTGAGGTAATATTCAAATGATACTTGGGCAAAAGGGATACAGATGTTTGATAAGTGGAATCAGGACTAGAGTGTGGGTCTCTTCAGTGGGTGTATAAGTTCGGGGAAGCATGGAGGGGCTAGTCCTGCAAGGTCATAGGCTGCTCTGTAGGGCAGGTGGATTTGGCCTTTTGGGAGCCAGCCTCAATTCTGAAAGGAAGGTCTTGGCTGCCCTCTTCTGGCAAACAGAGAAAAAAGTGGTAAGAATTTGGGAGAGACCGAGGTAGTGACAATGCTTTATATTGTTTACAGCGGGGGTGGAGTTAATGTGGACTATGTCATTTTATCTAGAAGACGGACGTGTGAGGTGGGTATTATTGTCTCCAAATACATAAAGGAGCTGAGGGGCAGAGAGAGAATGGTCTTGCTCAAGATCATGTGCCTGTGGTAGTTGCATCTCAGCCTTCTTGGAAGCTAGTCTCCTTTCCCCTGCACTAGAAAACCACAAATGGATATAGAGAGGAAAATTGAGAAGGTAAGAAGAAGAGTGGGACCATGTCAAAGTCTGGGGGAAGTTTTTTTTTTTCTACAGCTAAAAGACAACTGGAGAAGTGGCTTAAAAACAGCAACAACAAAACTTTACTATTGGGAAGCCCCTTCAGGCTTAACTAATTCAGTACTCCTGTTGTACAGATAGGAAAATTGAGCGGCAGAGAGGAAAACAGGTAGGAATTTTATAGGGACTATATATTAACCACCTAGACTATACAATTATCATTTCACTGTATTTGTGTTATCGCACATCATTCTTGAGGTCTTTTAAAATCCCTGATTTGAATCTTTCAGGGGCAAAGAAGGACGTGGCTATACGGTGATAGGGGGCCAAGGGTAGGAAGTGACTGAGTTACAATATGGTTTCTATTTTATTATGAGATCTAAAATTGTCTTTTTTTTTTTTAAAGTCTATTAAATTCTTAACCTTGGGAACAAGGAAAAAGTTTCAGTCTGCAATATTCCCATTAATTCCAGGGCCAGATGAAGAGAGTGGAGATCATTTGTCATAATGTCAACCTGTAAATGTTTTGAGGCAATTCCACCGATACAAAGCATAAATATGTCCTTGCTGGGAAAGATAGGGGCAATGTTTTCTGATTATAAGGAGTGTTTGTTGGAGGTACGAGAGTGTGGAAACAATTTCAGAAACATCATTGCCAGGGTGAGGTTTTGTTTGGGGGTGGGGCATGCAGTGAGCAGGCCCCACTTCAACCACACCTATATTTTTTCTTTTCTGTTAGGATAGCCTGGCTAATGGTATGGATTTAGATGAATCTCTCTAGTGGCCTGGAACAATCCCACTTTTTCTGCCTGTAACTGCAGCTAGCATAATGTACAAATGGGAAAATATTCTTAAATCTTGCTAGAAGTTTCTTGTTACGATTAAATTCCATGTGCGGGAAACAGGCTGAGAGGGGACTTGGAGTCATTGCAGTATTTCCCTTGGGGTGTTTCACGAGTCCTGCTCTGATGTGTTTCTCTTGGATTCTTCCAGAGGCTCTGGAAGACAGAACTCAACTACCATGGGAAATGGGTTACAGCCTTCACGGGGCATACATGCTAAAATACCGGAGTGGAATGTCATCCTGCGTTTGATGGGATTCTCCCGTGAGAAGCCAGTCTTAGAGGCAAGTCCATCAGTGCCGTAAAATACCTTCACTTTCATGGCAAACAACCACAGCAACCACAACCAACAACCAAAAAACGAAGATGGTAACCTCTTTGAGGGCCAAGACTCTCCTCTTTGCTAACCTCTCCCTCCCTGCCCCCCAAAAGGCCTAGGATGGGATTCCAAGCCTGACTGAAAAGGGGGAAATCATGAAATCTTCTCTAACACATGGTATTCCCTTTCTTCTTTTCTTTAACCTGTCAAACCATCCAGGGTTTGCGTTCGAACAATCTCCTTCTACTCCCTCTTTTTACTGGGTAGTGAGTAGGTCTAGAAAGGCCAAGTAGCTTCCCTGCATTTCCATGGTGAGCCTGAGGGAATGCCAGAGCAAGGACCGACTTCCTACTGGCCTCTGTCCACCTCAGAAGGCAGGTGTGTTTAAAGAGGATACTGGGTTTCTGAAGTTACTTAAGAAAACAGTGGAATCTGAAGAAAGGCAGGCCAGACACAAGGCAATGCAGGGAACTGTGGAGCAAGGGGCAAGGGTGGGAACAGGAAATCCACTGTGCTTGCATCCATGCGCAGCCAGCACATGTCTGTCATCCCCACATGAGTTACCTGGTGCTGCTCTGTAGGTGGTTAATGGCCTTATGTAGAACATCATTTTCAGCACTGGGCTCTTGAAGGGTATATTTTTGGCTTGCCATTCTCTAGACTCTGACTTCTCGACCCAGTGTTCCAATGGAAATTTTCCAGAGCAGTGAAATTTCAAAACGTACAGGAAAGAGGAAGAATAGAAACCGCAGCCTTAAAACAAATGAGACGGGAGCTGCTGTGTCCATTCTAGTCCTTCCCATCCCCCACCCCCTCAGAAATAAGCCAGCATCTTCTAGAGGAGTTTGGTTCCACCAGATGAGAGGCACAGACTATGAAGTAGAGGAGATGCTGACAGGGAGGCTGTGGGAGGAGGCAGGGAGAGAGCATCAGAGGGAGAAGTAATGGTCCGGATGCTAGCTGAAGAAGCCTTAATGATCCTAGAAATTATTGGGCAATAATTTCTACCTCGGAACTCATTTTGCTTTTCTAAAGAATGATAAAGCACCTTAATTATTGCTTTGAATAACCACACAGCTCCATCAAAACAGCATGTAATAGCACTCACGTATGAACAAACCTATCTCCTGCCATAGCTGTCTTTACAGCTTGAGAAATCCCAAAGGAAGCAACAGGATAATAATTTGGTAGTGGCATCATCTAGTCTGGGCCCCAAGACTCAATATTACTTAGGTTCAGAGGGCAGCATTTCAGGATTTTTCAAAGTTCTTTATTTCTGCCCGAATTTCAACCTATCTAAGGATATTCCTTATTCATTGGGATTTCAGGATACTGTGAAACCAAAGCCTTTCCAACATGTACTTTTCCTTACACAGATACAAGTAGTTAGGCAAGCCAGCTCAAACAAAACAAGGCGTATTTCTTGTACTCCCTCCTTGGGTCAGGATGAGATCCTATTTCTGGCTTTGTAGAGCTGCTGGAAAACAGGAGGGTTCTCAATTCAAATTTCTGAAATTGGTCTCTCAGAGAAAGGGCTTAGTGGAGGAAAAAAAGATAAAATGTAAGAGCATGGCTTCTGCTTGCTTGTTTAGAGTAAGCTTGTTTTGGTCTGATACGTTTCTCGATTAAAGACGCTTTATATTAGAGGGTAGAGGGCCATTTAGCCTTCCTCAGCACACCTTACCAGCCCCTCAGAATGCAAGCTTTCTAGGCAATCTGGGAAACGCAGCCTGTAGAGAAAACCCAATCTTGCCCACCTCTTTGGAGTTGGGGTAGAGGGTGGGTAGAATGTGCAGAAAGTGCTTGTTGAATCAATCCGATAGCTTCCAGAGTGATATTCATTGTCCCCGGGCTGGGATTCCAGCCTGACTGGGGACAAGTACATCTCAGCTCTTGATCCCCAGTCCTCCAGCTGATGCGTACTGTACCACCACCGAGCCCTTTGCTTGCTATCTTCTTCTAGTAAGGAGGCAGTTACTGCAGACATAAGGAGAGCTCCCTTCAATTTCAGTGTGTTGCAATTAACTAAGGAATCTAATTTTCACAAAAGACTGATTTATCAGTGATGGTAACAGCTTAGCTGGGGCACTAATCTACTCTGCAATCTAATATCATGGAGCCTCAGAAAACACAATCTCTTTTTAATGATGCCCATAAAAATGTGTACTTTGTTGTTTTTTGTTAATGGCTACTTTGAAGGAAAGTTAACCAACTCCTGTCATATTTATTTGTTTTCTCCCTAGTATGAAAAAATAGTCTGTGAAAAATATTGGTAGGCTTTTTAGAGGGATACGTTTCTTATTTGTTGACAGTTTAGAAGAAATAATTTGGATTAAATGACCTTCTTTTATCTCTCTCTCTCTGTTTTTCTCTCACACATATACCACACACACACACACACACACACACCACCACCACCACCACCACCACCACATATTTATATTAACTCCTGTCCTTGGGTTTCTCTCTATAGCCTTAGCCCATAATGGACTCTTGAATGTTTGAAAAGCCCAGAGAGTGGCAGAGGTGAGCCATTTCTTTTGGCTGCTCTTTAAACTAATCAAGGTAAGTTGTAAACTAAGGTGAGAAGTTATCGGTATTATTATCTATCTGCTTCATCGATATTTCTCAAATTGGATTCCTAGGAATAGCTACAGTTTTGGAGGTGGCTGAAATCACCATGTGCTCTATGCCCTATCGCGTTCTAGCTCCTTGCATAAATACTGGTCTAACCACGTAGAGGTTTGAGAACCAGGAAGCCACTCGATACACCTTAATCAGTTTTCTCCCTACCATAGCGTTTAGTCCCATGGTGTGATATCCCGCGTACAGACTGAAGAGGAAATTAAGAAAGTATTGTCCTATTTCTCGGAGCCACCTAAAAAGTTTTTTTTGGCCTAAACTATCTGGTTTGATTTTTTTATAATGATAAAATCCATGTAATGTATTGTGAAATCCTCACTGCGTTATACATTGATGATAATGCCTTCTCTCCGAGCATGCTCCGTTCTAATTCATTTACGGTATTTTTGGCTTTACAATGATTGATGTTCTTTTCCCACCCCTGCTCATCTTTGATAAAGTGGAGCAAAAGGAAGAACAATTCCACAAATCTTCCAGAGAAGAAAGGCCGTGAGGATTGTGTGGATCCACGTTTGTGTGCATATGTATATGTGCACGTCTCTCTAGAGGGTTCAGGAATCAAAGCAACATTAAACTTTTCATTGTGTAAACCTCCCATAGATCAGTTCAAGCACACAGAACACTTAGGGCTAGAAGGGGTTAGAGGTTTATACCCCTCTCCCCATTGTGTTTGTAGGAGAACTAAAGCTAAGCATTTATCCAAGGTTCCCCAACATATTAGTACTAGGACTAAAATTCAGGTTCTTCTTTTCACTGCTATGAGGCATTCACTCACATTTATTCTCCACGAGGAATACCAAATTTGGAACAGTCGGAGCGAAGATTCCAGTGACATTCCCCCTCCGTGTCTCAAAAAGATGATTCTATTGTCTGCTAGATGCTGTCAACTAGACCAGGCAGCTCCCAGTGGGGCCACTGGTTGAATGTGGTGGCAGAAGTTCAAGGACCCAGCAGAGGTTGGGCAAACGGCCCAGCGATGTCTTTGTTTCGGAGAGATTCCAGACACCTCCTACAAGGAGCCCAGTTTGAAATCTGCAGATATTGCTGTTTGCATGGAGACAGAATTGGAACAATTGGTATTGTCTTTAGTCCCTCATAGAGGCCTGTCGCCTTTGCTGCCTGATCACCTACGCGTCAGACACTCTGAACTTAGTCCTGTCATGAGCAAACTAGGGAAAAGGGATTCTTTATTTTTTTTTATTGAAAAAATGATTTTCCCCTTAAGCAAAGGGAGTAAAGCGCTAGTAAGGGGTGAATAGCCTCTCCAGTGACTCACGCACCACTGCAGGACTGAGGATTCCCTCCCCTAAATAAAGTGAACGTCGTGCAGATGGCAGTTCAAACACTGATATTCCAGTCTTGAACTGGTGGTACTTGTTCAAATCCCTCTGTTTCCCTTTTCCTCCTTTAGACAGTTTGTGGTGGGGAAAAGGATAACAGGAGAGTCTTAGAAGAAAGATTCCTACCCACATGGCTCCCCTCCCTCAGGAGCCGGGTTCCGTCCCACATCGTCCAAGGCTAGAATACAATTTAACTTTCTAGTTACACAGGCCCAAGAAGGGAAGGCAGTGACTTACAGACCTTGAACCTGGATGTAAACAGTCTGATCATTCAAGCCTCAAACCAGATCCTTTTCTGGCTGCAAAGTGCATTTTCTTTACCTAAACACTTTAGATCCTTGTCTTGACTTGCTTTTTTTGGGATGGGGGGCTCTAGAGGTATTAGCCATTGTGCCACAGGAAATGGGAGAAGCTTCTCCAGAGGAAGGGGCTTTATAGGGAGAGTTAGGCTCCCAATGTCCCCCTTCTCTCCCACCCCACACTGGGGATATTTGAAAGACACATGTAAAACCCCAAGCCTCAGGACAAACCGATTCGCCGTTATGCCCCACCATCTACCACTACTTTGATTCAAAGCCAAGACACTAAAGTGCAAAGGAAGAAATGTAACCCAGGATACTGGTCACAGGTCACAGCGGGGAGCGTGCCAGACAGCAGTGCCATCATTTCAGGCATGATGCTGTTGGCAGAGAGGACAGAGGCTACCAGAAGCAACTCCCGTCTTTAATTCTACGGTCCACGCTGCAGACCTCCCATCTGTGAGCCTCTGTGTCCTTCAGCAGGGTCCCCTACCCTTCACAGTTCATTTCCTAGTCCCTCCCCTTTTTTTCTTTTTTTTTTTTTTTCTGGAGTGCCCTAACTAATCTGGGATAGTTCTGGCACTTCAGACTTAGAGGGAAAGAAATATTTGTCTAACTTGCCTAAATGTTAAAGCTAAGCAAGCACCAAAAAGGAAAACAAAAAAGACTTATAAAAATATAATGGGGTCATCTCCCCATGCTTCCCACATTCTTTGTGGCATATGAAATGTCAAAATATAATGAACACACTTTCTAAACATTACTATCTCTTTCCACCCGTATACATCTGAGCTGCGGCAGCCTCATTACTACCCTTTCACCTCCTAAAACTTCCCTCTGTAGAATCGCTATGTAAGAAGTCTATTTCATCCCACCGACCCCACCTTCCCAAACATATACCCACTTGCAATTCCAAAGAGACTCTCCAAAAAATAGATATTTGAAAAAAGTGCATCTGTTTATACTCAGTCTATCTGCATACTATTTCTTGAGATTACTTTTTTTTTCTTTGAACCATAAAAAAGATTGCATATTGGCTATATAATGAGAAAACCATGGCGGCCATTTCTGGGTGGCAGTGGAGGGGACGTGGGGGGAGGTGTTGAAGCACAGAAGCGAGGGGGCTCAGGGAGGGGCAGGTGTGGTCCTTAGCCTCGAGACGTGAGGATTGAGGTGGAGTTCTCTTGATTCTCAATCCTTGGGCCTCTGAAATGCCCCATCTCTTTAGCCACTCCCTCTTCTCTCCACTTTGCCCCGTTTGCACTGCCCATGCCCAGGCCGCACAACCCTCTTGAAGCAGAGGTGGAATGGCTTTTTTGGCATGTGTCCACCCAGGCCAGTTTGAAGACAGGCACGGCATCTGGAGGGCCATGACCTGGGACACACACCAGAGCAAAAGATTATTTGTGACTGTTTCCACTCTGGGAAAAATTGTCCATCACTTCTGTGACTTGAAAAATTTAAGCAGTTACTAGGCTGATAGGTTAAGAAACAAATCTTTTGTTCTTGTGATTTTGCATTAATATTAAGCATGAATATATATCATATATTACATTGCTTTCCTTCTGCTCTGGGGCAGACTGCACTCTCCTCCCAAATAGGAAAACTGCACAGCCCATGGACTCAAGTTTTTGAAAGCTGTTATTCTCCCACTCCCTAACCCCACCCCTACCCCTCTCCTTCCTCCCAACCCCTCCACTTCTATATTAGAAAAGCCCCTCCCTCCCCCCCGCCCACCAGCCCACCCGAAGTTAAATAGATAGTGCCACATTCTAAGATTCATGCATCACTGCATTTTGCTATTGCACATTTTGCAGAGAAAGAGGGAGTTGTGTATGTGTGCCCCCTCCCTCTCTTCCCCTTCTCTTCCTTAGGCTCTCAGATTCCTGTGCTATTTCCATTCTGCCCTCTCCCAGCCTCCCCCACCCACCCCATTCCAGACCCATCACTGGTTGTGGACATCCTCCCTGCGGACAATCTTGTAGATGATCCAGTAGAACATGTTGAAGATGAGGAAGGCCATGGGGAAGCCAATGCGCGATATTTTGTCAATCTTCTTGGCCCTCTGGATGAAGAGTTTTCGCATCTCCTCCGGAGACTTAGACGGTGCGGGAGGGGGGTTGGTGGTGTTGTTGTTATTGGCGCCTTTAACTGAGATGCCATCCTTGGCCTGCAGACAGGCTGGTCCCATCCCATAGGCAGAGAAGTTGAAGCGGCCCTCCCCGGCCTCATCCTCCTGGAACAGATTCAGCATGGGGCTCTACTCAAAATAAGACAGGGGCTGGGCACCCTCCCTGCAAGGCGCTCCCCTGGGGGCCAGGCCTCGCCCATCTGGTTTTCCCTGCCTATTGGACTCTACATTCCCGGCTTCTGAAGGCTTTCAGGCTGGCTGGGGAGTTATGCCTTATAGAGGGGCGCCACTTGCTTGCTGAAACAGATACAAACCAGGGGAGAGGAATGTGGCATAGTGTCTGGACACCTACGTTCAAGTCTTGGCTCTGTCACTTGCCGGTTGTGTGACCTGAGGCTAGTCACTTCTTTATTTGAGTCTCAGGGTTCTTTATTTCATATTTTCCTATAAGCGGGGGAAAAGATTCACCCCACTACATCAAAAGGTTCTTTTGACCCATCAGAGATTACAGATGAGCAGATATTCTGAATGCTGGTTTGTTGGAAATCAAGGAGACAATTTGGAGAGATCCCCTGCTTTGTCTCTGTTGCCTCCTTGCCCTCTTTACCCACCCCATTCCCCAGGTGATATTTGCTCCAGAGTTGGTTGGGGAGAGGGGCGAATGGCCCAGGAGAGAGCAAGAGCCTCACTTCCTTTTCACAAGCTGGGGAAGCCACAGCTCCTTTCTACCTCCATGTTCCCATATCCCTGGCAGTTGTGACCTCACACATACCTCCGGATTAAGTTATTTTGAGCAATAGCTTCATCATTTGTCTCCAACTTACCTTACAGGCTTTTGCCTCCCCTTACCTCCCCTTACCTTCTGCTTTGCACACCTGCCAGTTTGCTTGCACTCTGCCAGTCATCCCTTGTGCATTTCCCCCTCCCTGCCTTATGCTCACCACCAACATGCCTGCTGCCCTTATTCTTCTAATTCCTCCCTTTCCCAGCTCATGGTGATCTTTTCCTGATCTGACCCATGAAGACACTGTTGTCTGCTTTCATCATGTTTAGCTTTGTTATCTTCCCGTGTGAGCTCTGTGGTGGCACTGAGAGTCTCAGCGGAGCTCTTGATTCAGTGTGTGGCTCTGGGGAATTTTTATCAGCCCACATTGCCCTCCTAGGTAGTGAGGGCTGTTAGAGAAGAAAGCCTATCTTCTATTTGTTCCTGTGCAGGACACGGCTGGCAGAGAGCAGGAAACACAGCATAGGAGCCCCTGTCTAGCTCTGCTCTTGCCACCTCGGTTGGGCCACCATACGGGCTTGTTGTGACGACTTCCAGCCCAGTCTTCCTACCGCCTCTGTTCTGGCCCTCCCAAGCCACCTGGGTTGTCATAACACAGATCTGACTGGTATCTTTTGCTTGAACTTTCTAATAGGCTGCCACTGGCTTCAAGATAATTAAAATCTTTGCATGGTAAACAAAGCTTTAGATGACCCGAACCCTGCCTGCCTCTCCAGTCTCATCTCATCTCGCACCATTCTGTATCTGGCATTCTGTACACCAGTGACCCTGAGATAGTTACATATATTCAAAAGTGTCATGCTCCTTCTTTTTAACTCGAGGCCTCTGCTCAAGTTGTTCTCTCTTCCTGGAACATACTTCTCACCCCATCTCTGCTTCTAACTCCTTCTCTTTCACTGAACTAATGTCTTACTCAGAAGCCTTTCCTGAGGGCAAGGATAGGCTAGGGGACCTGCCCTGTGCTTCTTGAGCTCCTTGTACATTCCTCTCTATTTTTTTTTTAAAGCTCTTGATTAATGTCTGTCTCTCCCATCAGACTCGAAGCTCCCTGAAGGTAGAGCCTTATTCATGTTCATTGCACCTTCAACACTGAACATATGAACAGAGTTCCTGGACATAGGCTCAAAACTCAGCAAATATTTGTTGAATAAGTAAATGTTTACCAGTGTATCTTCACTACTCCTAGCTTTCCTTTTGTAAAAAATTTTTATTAAAATTTTTTTAACATTTATTTATTTTCGAGAGACGAGCACAAGCAGGGGAGGGGCAGAGAAAGAGGGAGACAGAGAATCCAAAGCAGGCTCCAGGCTCTGAGCTGTCAGCATAGAGTCTGACATGAGCCTCGAACCCACAAACCGTGAGATTATGACCTGAGCTGAAGTCAGGCGCTTAACCAATTGAGCCACCCAGGTGCCCCCCCCCTTTTTAAAATAGGGTTGTATTCCTAGCACTAGGAGGATTTGAGACATGAAAAATGCTCAAGAAATCTTTGGCAAATGGATGAATCTGGTCCAGCACCCTCAGTGCAGAAATGGGGAAAGAACATGAGTAGTGCCTAGCAAATAGATCTCAATAAATACTTGTCTATGTGTAGGGTGACTGTAGGGTGTTTGTGCCAGGGCCAAGGAAAGGAGCTGGGGGGAGCTGGCCAAATTACTGGACCCTGTGCCTGGAAGGGATATCCAACTCTATTGCTTATCAGCTTAAATCTGCCCTTGCTGCAGGATGGGGTGCTTGAAAATGTTTTCTCATTGGGCTCCAGTTATGCAGGGGAAACACCAAATTAATTTTATATACAGCTTTGGGCAAATTATCCTCTGCCTTTCTCATCAATTAAACATAGGAGTGGAAGGGGTGGAGGTGTGGCCCGGAGGCCCCATCTAGTTAGATGATCATCAATTTCACATTGTAGCCGGGAGAAAGGAAAATCCCTGGAAATGACTGGAGAAAGGCTTGCTATTCCTGTTCTCCCCAGCAGATGGCAGGAAATGAAAGCTTGGGGATGGAGTTGGGACTGGAACAGGGGAAATCTGGTCCTGTGATCTAGAACCCAGGGAGGTTGGGAGTGTGCCTGCCCAGCCAGGTTCACACGTTTCTTAATAATCTGACTAATGAGGCCGGCCAGGGAATTTGAGGACCAGATGCTTTGTGCCCAGCAAATGAGGTAACGTGGGAGGATGGTGGGAGTTGAGGAGCCCGGCCAAGATCGCAGGCTCTGAGAAACTCAGGCATGGAGCTAGTTCCTTTTCACTCACCATCTGGGGCTGAAATCCCCTCTGCAAACATCCAGGTGAAGGGAGGTTTCTGCAGCCCAGGCTTGTACGATGCCAACGTACAAGCCACATCCAGAGGGGTTTACTGCAGAGGAAGTGCTGCTCTATGGTGAGCCCAATTCTGCATCCTTGTAGTTTCTGACATTTGAGTCAATTTCAGAGCCCTTAGGAACAAGGTCACACTGATTCAACCACACACAAGGGGCCACGCAGGAGAAACGTAAGCCAAGAACTGAGCCAGAGCGGAAAAAGTCTCCAGTCAGGGACCGTGGCAAAGTGGAGAATGTGTTCCCTCCCTAACAGCAGTTCCAGGGCCCCAGTGTGAGGTGGGATGTGATTCCAGTGGAGTCAGAGGCTGTGACTTTTTGGCTGAAGGTAGAAGCATGATTTTTAAATGCTGGCACCTTATTCCAGACTTCTAAGACACTGCTCGTGAAATTGAGGACAGTCACATGTTGAATTTGATCTCTGGCTACTGGTTTTTGACCTCTGCCTTCGGGTAAGTCTTAGTTCTTATTTGTCATCTAATAAGTACAGGGCTATTTTATCTGCTTTGGGCTGGAAACCACTCATGAATATAAGCAACTGATGGTGTATGGTCAGTGTTTTGAGAAAAGCCATGGGACCTCCAGCACCTCCCCTGCTTTTGCCACCAGTGCCTCTGTGATCCTAGTGACTTGCTCCTCCTCATTTTTGTCACTTGCATGGGAAGAGGGGACAAGAAGGCTCTCCTAGCACTAACAAGCTGTGAGAGAGCGAGGAGGACACTGAGCAGGGTTATCTGATCAAACCTGGCTTTATTTACACTTCACCTGGCCAGAGAGAAACTTTTGTTTTCCTCTAGTGTGTACCACTGGTAAGGATTTGGTGAGAGTGGAGGCAGCCTTGGAGGTACTATAGGCCCACCATGGTACACATCTGCAGGGGGCTCCATTTACATTTTAGTCCATGCAAATAGTGCCCCCTGAGGTTGTGCCACACACAGTATAGTGGCCTGGTGCTAGTCAAATATTTCAGACATAGTCTCCCCAAATAAATGTCTCTTCAACAAATGTATTAACCCTCTTTTAGCAGAGGAAAATGCAAAAAGCAGCTAGCCAGTGGGAAAAAAGGAAAAATAATAACTTCCAAAGATGGTTGTGTTTGGTAAGTTCTTGCTTAGATTAGTGTAATAGTCAGGGGCTCAGTATCCAATGGGCAGTAAGGACTAAGACTAGAGGTCTTTTAAGAAATCCTGTCTGGGGTCCCTGGGTGGCTCAGTCGGTAAAGTGTCTGACTCTTGATTTTGGCTCAGGTCATGATCTCACAATCTGTAGGTTTGAGCCCCGCGTTGGGCTCTGTGCTGACTGTGTGGAGGTCTGCTTGGGATTTTGTCTCCCTCTCTCTCTGCCTCTCCCCTGCTCATGCTCACTTTCTCAAAATAAATAAACTTAAAAAAAAAAAAAAAGAAATCCTGTCTGGCTTACTTCACCTAGGATAGTTTTCTCTTCTAATGCAGAGTTAAAAGGGTGGTTATACCTTAACTCCCATGGACATCTTCTGTCTTGAAATGTCTACCTCCTGCCTATGGGAAACTGCTAGAAGTTAATTGAATCAGATTGCTGATGTTTAAGAAACATACTGATGGAAATCTGTGCATGCATAATCATTTTATTCCCTGGCTTTTGTGTGGCAGGAACAAAAACTTAAAGCTACCTTGTAATCTGATTTAATCCTCACCAGAGTCCCCAGTTGTGTCAATTTAGTCCATTTTACAGATGGAGAAAATGGGCCCAGAAAAAGGCTAGCTTGAAGTCACATACCAAAGAGTGACAAAGAGTCCTTTGCCACAGCACATTGTAGCTGGGTAGACAGCTATTTGAAGTCAGTCAGTCTAAAGCTTAGAGGGCCTTGGTGTGTGGCAGGTATGTAGTATGGCCTGACAGCTCATAGTGTGTTCTTGGTTGGGTTGTCTTGGGTTCTTGGTTGCCCTAATCTGTTGCTGGAAAAACTTCTTGGTAGGCTCTCTGACTGGAAGGGCTCCTCTTTGTTCTTTAGTTTATCCATTTGTCCATTTGTTCAATAAATGCCTATTGCATGTTCACTGTATGTCAGGCATTGTGTTAGGCCCCAGAGACATAGAGCTGAGCAAAAATAGATATGGTCTCCACCCTTATGGAGCTTATAATTCATTGGAAGAAATAAGCACAAAACAATTACATCACCAAATACATAATTGTAAAGATAAAATGTTCAGAAGGAAAGAAACTGAGTTCAGTTAGAGCATGAACTTTGCTAGCTCACACAGCATCCTTGGGCAGATTAGGAAAATGGCATCCCTCCTTTCTAGACGTATGAATTGGAATCCCTTCCTCTGGCTGATACAGTCCATACTGAGGCAGGACTTAAGATAAAAGTATCTCGTTGGCTAGGGGACCATGTAGGGTACAGCCTGCATGGCTATACTTGACAGTGTTGTATGAGAACTTCAATACAGGACCTAGACTTTGACTCAGGTTTCAGGGAAGATGCCTCAGCTGAGAACTGGAAAATGAGCGCTTGGTTAACATTAAGCAAAGTGCACTGGGAAGGCATTCCCAGAGAGAACAAGACATTTAAAGTCCCATGTATATGTTTGAGCAACTAGGGAAAAAACTAGGGTGGTTGGTACTCAGAGAAAAAAAGGAGAAAGCAGTGTAAAAATGAAGCTGGAGAGAAAAGTAGGTTCTCTGATCTCCATGGGAAACATCTTTAGGGGAAGTAGTTGTAGACCAAGGTGTGTAGCTAGTTTGCTCCCAGAGACTGCACACTCCCCAGTGGCCTTTGCTGGTTGGAACACAGTCTCTGAGTTGGCAGGGGCTGGTGATTTTGCAGAGCTGGCCTGCCAAGTATTTCTTTATTCAAGCCCTCATAGAGTGAAAGAATCCACTTTGGGGGAGGATCTTGCTCGATGCCCCTTTCTTGGAAGTAGGAAGCAA
This sequence comes from Cryptoprocta ferox, assembly GCA_028646485.1. NCBI lineage: Eukaryota > Metazoa > Chordata > Mammalia > Carnivora > Eupleridae > Cryptoprocta > Cryptoprocta ferox. The sequence goes on along the minus strand of CM053572.1, from coordinate 102,947,588 downwards.
AGGCCTGGCACCTGGACACTCTACTCAAAGATCTTACCTTTTGTGGTGCAATTCCCTTCAGAAACCAAACCCTTGGAAATAATGCGGCCTTGCAGAAGACATCGATAATCATCTTTTAGCCTGCCAAGCTTCAAGGTCACAGCTAGTTATTATCTTAGCCCCGTCAGTGTTTGTTCCATCAGTCCTGTCTTCAGGTGTAACCTGATAATTTCTATAGTGTTGTTAACGGTTAGAAGAATAACTGCCCACAGACTCAATCAAGTCATTATTTATGGGAGGGGAAGTCAGGACTTCCAGGAGTTTAATCCCTATTTTATGTCTGCCTTACCCCCTGAGAAGGACGGTCCAGTGAAACAACTATTATGAGGCAAGTCTGCCTGAAACTCTTGTTTACAACCAGCTGTCCCTCCTTAGGTAGTGATCCAAAGGCCTACCTTGTGATGTCTTCGCTTCCTCCTGAATCGGAGCAGCTCTTTGTGCTGCCGAGACACAAAGTTGACAGCGGCATACTCAAGCAGGGCTGAGAACACGAAGAGCAGACACACTGCCATCCAAATGTCAATGGCTTTCACATAGGACACCTGGAGTGGGGGTGGGGATGAACACAGGGCAGTGAGGGCAGAGGAGAATGAAATATCTCCATATTTCTGCTCCTCAGTAACTTCACCATTACACACTGCTATCCCCTTCCTCAGCTGGGATATTAGGAAGGTGCAGAGGAAAACAGAAGAAAAATGCATCAGGAAGACTGCACGGAACTTTGGAGAAATAGAATATGGTACCTAGAAGAGTACTAGAGAGAGGAGGATAGTGTATCGAGCATCATCACTGAGTGAAACAGAATGTTGTGTTTAGCTAAGGGGTGATAGGAACAGAATGGTGTACCTAACATTAAAAGTAAACAGAGGATGTTAGCAAAAGTGACAGGGTAAGATCTTCAAAAACACTCTCCTCTATAAAAGCAATGAGGACAACAGCAAAAATGGTCAGAATCAACTTTCTCAGAAGCTCTATTATTAAACAAAGGCTAACAGCAATCTTGAAAGCATTTACTTAAAAAGTCAGCTGAATACCAGCAAGAGCATGAAACTTTGTGGCATTAAAAAAAAGAAAACAGCTCCATTGAGATATAATTCATATACCATACAATTCACACACTTACAGTGTATATTTCAGTAGTTTTTAATACTTCAAGATATGTGCAACCATCATCACAGTCAATTTTGGAATGTTTTCAGCATCTCCAAAAGAAACCTAGTAACTTTTAGCCATCATTATTTTCCCTATTCCCCCAAATACTCTTCCCCCAGTCCTAAGCAACCATTAATCTACTTTCTGTTTCTATAGATTTTCCCATCCTGGGCATTTCATATAAATGGAATCATACACCATGTGGTCTTTTATGATTAGCTCCTTTTACTTAGCATAATGTTTTCAAGATTCATCCATGTTGTAGTATATTTCAATATTTTTTTATGGCCAAATCATAGTTCCTTGTATGGATATATTACATTTTGTTGATCCAGTCATCAGTTGATGGACATTTGGGTTGTTTCTACCTTTTGGCTATTATGAATAATGCTGCTATGAACATCTATGTACAAGTTTTTATGTGGATGTATGTATTTATTTCTCTTGGGACCTTGTGGTGTTTCAACTTGCCATATTCCCATTCTCTTATTCCCAGTTCTGTGCTAGTCTTGAAAACCAACAGCCTGCAAGCACAGTGAAAACCAGTATCCAGGCAATCAGTCGACGGGGCAGAACAGAGTTAGAGCTTTTTTAAAGTCCCATTCCCAGAGAACTGTCATTATTTGACCTGTCTTGTGGTTCACTGAAAGACCTCACTCACTAGGCTGTCTTTTATTTGAGCTGACTTGGAACTGTCCCTGTGTGAACAGCCTTTTCCCTGGGGGCATTTGTTGAAAAGAGTCAGTGGCAAGTGTTGAACATCACATCAGCCTCAGGTAGTAGGTAACAGTTGAGGCAAACAATAGGTTGATCTAAAAGCTTAAAAGGAAAATCTGGGAATGAGATGTCCATGGGGGCTTTAGAAAGCTCTGACATATATATGGGAATCTATGTGCATGCTCAGACCTGTGTGGGTACTCAGGGAAGACCTGGGGAGGCCCCCTTAGCTCTCAACTCTGGCTAACCTTGACACTCTGAGCAAGCTGCAAGTGAAGGGTAAGGCAAAACTGTAAACTGCCTGGCTGACTGACAGTGTGTTCTAATATATATGGAAAGCCCTTAGGAAAAGGCCAGGACATTTATAGGTTCCAGGCATTTGAGGAAATTTCTGTCCAATTTTAGCTAATGGCCAAGCTAACTGAGCAGAGACTTCAGTGGCCCCACACAACAAGTAATAGAGATGTTGCAGAATTCGTTCACAAAAGTTACTAAACAAACAGCAACAACAACAAACCCTGAGGAGGGAGGAGAATCTGATTTCCAGAGATGCCACATCACATTATGTTAAATGTGTAATTTTCAACCCCAAATTCTAAGATATGCAAAGAAATAAAGGATGGCCTTGCAATGGACTAGATGGTTGTATCCCATCTCCCCTTCATAGGTGGAAATTCTAATTCCAGTGTGATGGTATTTGGAGGTGGGGCCTTTGGGAAGTAATTAGATCATAAGAGTGGAGCCCTCATAGTGCCTTTATAAGAAGAGGCCCAGATAGCTAGCTCTTTTTCCACCATGTGAGGATATAATAATAAGTTGGCAGTTTGCAACTGGAAGAAGGCCCTCACCAGAACCCTACCATGCTGGCACCTGACTTCCAGTCTTCAAGACTGAGAGAAATACATTTCTGTTATTTATAAGCCACCCAGTCTCTGGTACTTTGTTACAGCAGCCTGAATGGACTAAGACAGGTCTGTCCATAGAAAAAAAGGCAGTCAAAAGAAGCTCCCCCTGGGAAAGCCTAAATGTTGGGCTTAATCAAAGCTTTAAATCAGTTATTTTAAGCATGTTCTAAGAGCTAAAGGAAACCTGTATAAACAAGAAAAGCATGAGAACAAAATCTCACCAAATAGAACATGAGATAGAAATGATAAAAAGAATGAAATAGAAATTCTGGAGTTGAAAGTTAAATAGCTGAACTGAGGAGTTCACTAGAGAGGATAAATAGCATATTTGAGCAGACAGAAGAAAGAATCCATGAACTTGAGGTTATCTTGTCTGAGGCACAGAATGAAGAAGAATGAAAAGAGACTCAGAGACCTGTGGGAAACCATTAAGTACAGTAACGTATGTCTAATGAGTTGTGCCTGAAGGAGAGGCGAGAAAGAAGCAGAAAGAATATTTGAAGTAATAGCCAAAATTTTACCAAATTTGAAGAAAAACACTAATGTACACATCCAAGAAGTTCATGAGCTCTAAGTGAAATAAAGTCAGTTGGTTAAGAGTCTGACTTGACTCAGGTCATGATCTTGCAGTTCATGAGTTTGAGTTTGCAATCAAATTGTTAGACGACAAAGAATCTTGAAAGCCACAAGAGAGATGCAACTCATCATGTACAAGAAATCCTAAATAAGAATAACAACTGATTTCTCATTAGATTGATTATATACTTCTAAGTTGGGGGGGGGCAGCTAGAGATTGTTAAAGCATGGGGACAAGACCTGTGGGCAGAAAGAGCTGCACTGTAGTTCTAAGGAGTGAGATTTCTCATTAGAAACCAAGCAGTCTAGGAGGCAGTGGAATGACCTAAGTAAGTGAGAGGACATCTGTGTTTATAGACTGGAAGACTTGACATTGTTAAGATGGCAATACTCTGCAAATTCATCTACAGACTGAGCGCATTTTCAATCTCGGTTCCTTTTTTATTGTTGTTGCAGAAATTGACAGACTGAACTTAAAATTCATATTCAGGTTCAAATGGAAATGCAAGGGACCCAGAATAGCCAAACCAATCTTTAAAAAGGACAAAGTTGGAGGACTCACACTTCCCCATTTTTAAAATTCTTTTAAATGTTTATTTATTTTTTGAGAGAGAGAGACAGACAGACGCAGAATCCAAAGCAGGCTCCAGGCTCAGAGCTTTCAGCACAGAGCCTGATGTGGGGCTCAAACTCATGAACTGCAAGATCATGACCTGAGTCAAGTCAGACTCTTAACCAACTGAGCTGCCCAGGTTCCCGTACACCTCCCAATTTTAAAACTTACTACAAAGCAACAGTAATCAACTGTGTGGTACTGGCATAAGTATATACATACAGATCAATGGAACAAAATTGAGAGTCCAGAAATGAACCCATACATTTATGGTCAATTGATTTTGAAAAGGATATAAATTCAATGGAGGGAGAAAGATAGTCTTCTCAATAACTGGAGCTGCACAAACGGGGTATCCGCATGAAAAAGAGTGATATCCCTCCCTCACACCATATACAAAAATCAAAATGGATTAAAACCTAAATTTAGGGTTAAACTAAAAACTCTTAGAAAAAACCATAGATATAAATTTTAAATATGATAGCAAAGGCCAAGCAACAAAAGAAAAAATAGATAAATTTTACTTCATTAAAATTAAAAACTTTTGTGTATAATGGACCCTATCAACAAGTGAAAAGATAACCCAAAAATTAGGAGAAAATATTTGCAAATCACATAGTTGATAAGGCATTAAAATCCACAATGCACAAAGAACTACACCTCAACAACAAAAAGAAATACCTCTATTATAAAGTGGGCAAAAGATTTAAATAGACATTTCTCCTACATTCTAGAAGAGGCCAATAAGCACATGAAAAGATGTTGAACATTATTAGTCATTAGGAAACGCAAACCAAAATTACAGTGAGATACTACTTCACATCCACTAAGATCTCTATAATCAAAAAGACAGATGATAACAAGGTTGGTGAAGAAGTGGAGAAATTGGAACCCTGGAGAGATTATCAAATGGTGTAGCCACTTTGGAAAATAGTTTGGCAGTTCCTAAAAAAGTTAAGCATACAGTTACCATATGACCCAACAATTCTACTCCTAGGTATACACCCTGTGAGAGTTGAAAACATTTGTCCCCACAAAACTTGTACACGGATGTTCATAATAGCATTATTTATAATAGCCAAAAAGTGGAAATAACCCAAACATCCCTCAACCGATGAACAGATAAGCAAATTGTGATAGACCCATACAATGGCAATATTATTCAGCCTCAAAAGGGAATGAAATACTGATATAATGTACAACACAGATGGATCTTGAAAACATTATACTAAGTGAAAATGCACAATTTATATTATTCCATTTATATGAAATGTCTAGAAGAAGAAAGTTCATAGATGTAGAGAGTAGAGTAGTGTTTGTCAGAGGCTGGTCAGAGGGGAGAATGAAGAATGTTGATGAGGATGGGGGTTTCTTTTTGGGGTGATGAAAATGTCCTAGAATTAGATAGTGGTGAGGGTGTACAACTTTGTGAATATATGAATTGCCACTGCATTGTATGCTTTAGTAAAAAGCAAATGGGGGTATAATGTGAAGTTGAGTGTTACTATAATAGCAAATAGAGTCAGGTACTGAATCTGGTGTTAACAGTGAGTGGAACAGCATGTTGAATCTAGTGTGAATTGTAACTGAAAGACAATGTGGCATCAACTATTAATAGCGGAGCAGGATGTTGAGTCTAACATAAGGAAAAGAAAGCAGGTATATCTGCTCTTAAGTTGCACAGAGCACAGTGTGTGGCCAAGTGGTAATAGTAAACGGAATTTGGTTTCAAGCATTTATGGTGGATCTAGCAGAATGCAAAGTCTAGTGTTAATAGTGCAAAGGGCAGATTATGGAGCTTTGTATAAGAATGAATAGAGGAGAGAGTGGTGTCTAGTGTGGATGGCAAACAAAGCAGAATGTCCTCTCTCACATTAAAAGTTAGTGGAACAGTAAATGTCATAAAAACAAAAAACACTAGGGAGAATGTTCTAGATTAAAAGAGAAACCATAAACGCCATGAATCTTTATTGGATCCTTGATTGGATCCCTCACCATATATACTGATGATGTTTTTCTGACAACTGGAAAAATTTAAATAAAGTTTCTGTATGAGATGACACTATGGAATTATTTCTAATAATTATTAGAGATAGATTGTCATGATGTCTGTAATCATCAAATGATTCAGCAAAGATTGTATCTACCTACCTACCTGCCTACCCACCTACCTACCTGCCTACCCACCTACCTATCTATATATAAAGAGAGCTAAAGTAAATGAGGCAAGATAATAACAGGTGAATCCAGGTGAAGGGTATTCGAGTGATCATTGTATATTCTTCCAACTTTTCTATATCAAAACAGAATGCTAAGTGAGGCCTTAATCGGAAATGGTGCAGAATGTTGCATTTAGCATAAGGCTGAAGGGAGCCAAATATGGAGTCTGGCATTAACGGTAGAGCTGAATGTTGTGTCTGCTGTTGAGTGATTAAGGCAGAATGTGGCACACATGACAGTAGTGAACGTAGTAGAATGCAGGGCCTAGGCATTAAAAGAGAGGAAAGCAGAATGAGGCATCAAGCATTCGTAGTGAAGGCAGCAGAATGTTGTACCTCACGTATGGGTGAATGGAGGAGTATGTGGTGTCTGGCATTAATAGTAAATGAAGCAGAACATTATGTCTAGTGTTAAAAGTGAATTAAGCAGAATGTGAGGTCTGGTGTTAACAGTGAAAGGAACAGAATGTTGCATTTATTGTAAGGATGACTGGAGGAGAATTAGTGTCTGGTGTCAGTAATGAATGAAGTGGAATGCCGTGTCTGGCGTTAGAAGAATGGAGCAGAGTGTTGTGTCTAGCACAGAGTGAATGGAACAGAATGTGTATCTGGCTTTAACAGTGATTGGAGTGAAATGCTGTGTCTAGTGTTAATAGTGAGCAGAGCAGAGTATGGTTCAAGTGTGAACAGTGAAAGTGACAGAATGTGTTGTTGAATATTAGAAATGTAAGAAAAGATGGAGGTATGTGCAGAAAAGTGTTAACCAATGATTTTTAAGATGAGGCTGCTATCCTTCAAAGGACCTGCTTGCAAGATTGGCCCTTCCTTGGTTGACATCTGGGAACTTGGATTCGGGAATGTTCCCACTTCCCCTAATTGATAAGGGGGCCCTGCTGTGCATAGAATGCCTGTACAGACAATATGGTTTAGGCTGAACATTTCCTTTCCTCCCGGGAGTCTGGAATTTTGGTTTGTGCTAGGCAGAGCATGTGACCAGCACCCAATAAAAACCATTGATACAGAATCTTAAAAGAATCTCAAAACAATTTCTCTACCTCTCTGGGCAGAAGCATCTCACACGCGTGACTGCTTTTGTATTGTTAGGGTAAGAATTGTACTCTGTGTGGTCCCTGTCGTGGGAGGGAGAAAACAAGGAAGCTTGCACATGGATTCCTCTGGACTCTGCCTGTGTCTTTTCCCTTTATCACCTAGCTTGTGTCCTTAATACATCACTGTAAGAAATCTTAGTTGTGAGTACAGTGATATGCTGAGTCCTGTGAGTCATATTAAATCTCTGAACGTATGAGTGGTCTTGGAGACACCCAACACAAAGTATCTACTGTTAATGGTGAGAGAAGCAAGATGTTGTATATAGCACTAAAAGTGAATGGAAGAGGAGGTGGACTTGAGTGTTAATAGTATAAGTGAAGCAGCATTTGTGTGCAATGTTGGCAGGGAATGGAGCAAAACGTGATGTCTGGCAACTGTTCATCTGGAGGAGGGGTTTGCTGGATCAGAATGCTGGATCCTAGTTTGGGTTCAAACCCCAACTCATGCCTCAGTTGAGGTCCAGATATGGACCATGGAGTGACCTGTGGAGTGACCTACCATTACCTTTACCTCATTATGATACTAAAATCTCCACCCCAGGGTTAGCACGAGCCTCATTCACATAACATAATATATGTATTGGCATGTTTCCTTAAGGCACATGCAAAACCTTATGCCTGCCTCTACGTACAATGATGAGGCTCCCCTTTCTATATGCATTCTAACCCTAATTAAAATGAATCCATTCACCCTTGCTCAGGGATTCATGGCTTTGGAAGCTATTCCCCATGATCTCCTTATTTGCTGCAAATAAAGTTTACTGTGTGCAACAACTCCACATCAAAAACAAAAACAAACACAGAACGCTGGATCCCGCCAAGTGTAGTAGATAAATAGTGACAAATCACTAGTGCTCTCTTTATCTCTGGCAAGGTAGGGAGATGAGTGTCCTTCTTTGTCCAGGTGTTCTGTGCTCTTGGGCAGTAGGGCTTACCTTGGGCAGGGATGCTCGGGAGCCAGAGCTCTGGGTGGTCATGGTGAGCACAGTGGTGATGCCCAGGCCCACACGGGCTGGCGCGGCATCCATGTTGATCCAGAAGGAAATCCATGAAAGGATGACAATGAGCAGGCTGGGAATGTACATCTGGATCAGGTAGTAGCCCATCTGTCGCTCCAGGTGGAACCGGGCCTCAATGCAGGTGAATTTCCCTGAGAGAAATTATGGTGAGAAGGCAAGGTAGCCTGGTGAGTAGCAACACGACTTTGAGGTCAAAATAACCTCAGCTGGAGTCCTGGTTGAGCCTGGCACTAGCTGCATCCTCAGACAAGTGACTGAATCTCTCTGTTCTCAGTTTCCTCATCTATGGTAAATTAGGGATGATGATGATGATGATGATGATGGTGATGATGATGATAGTGGTGGTGGTGGTGATAGTACCTACCTCATATGGTTACTGTGATGATAAAATGAGATGATACCTATAAAGAACTTAGCACAGTCCTCACATCATTAATGCTCAGGAACGTCAGTTGCCATCATCTTCATCAGCCCTATTGTGTCATTAAGAGTGGGCCTAAGTGGACCATTCTTTTTTTTTTATGTTTATTTATTTATTTTGAGAGAGGGTAGGAGGAAGAGCAGAGGGAGAGGGAGAGAAAATCCCAAGCAGACTCTGCACTAACAGTGCAGCTGACAACGTGGGGCTCAATCTCAATAACTGTGAGATCATGACCTGAACCAAAATCAAGAGTTGGACGCTCAACTGGCTGAGCCACCCAGGTGCCCCCTCTTACTTCCTCTTATAAAACCTTTCTTTCCTTCCTTCTCTCCTCATACCAGAAAGTCCCCTTTACCTACAGGGAAAAGTTCAAACTTTTTAGTCCACTCTTCACAAACATGCTCTGGTCTGTTTTTCCATCCTTCTTCCTTTCTTTCTTCACCCTAATCATGACCCCCTCTATTCTATCCCTTGCCTTGAGTATGTCCTACACTTTGACCCTTCTGAGCTTTGGCTCTTGCTAATCTCTCGGCCTGGAATGCCCAGACTCCTTCCCACAACCAGCCAAAGCAAGCCCCCTGCTCCTCTATGATGCTTTGAATGTGGTCTGCCCTAGGCCCAATCCCACCCCCACCCCACCCAAGTTCCTTCAGTTCAGTTCTGTTCACATGGTCATCAGGGCTTTCAGGGCCCTGGTGAGTGTATAAATGGTGAGTGTATAGGCACATTGGTCTCTCTCTCTTCTCTGCACTGGACTGTGGGCAGCTGGTCTCCTCCCCATCTGTGCATCCCTGGAACTGAGACAGAGCCAGGCCCATGGTGGGGTTCTCAGCTCTGATCCACTGCAGCACAGTTACTAGGTGATTCCCTAGTGCTCTCTGGACTGTCTGCTCCATGTGAGCAGGCCCTTATCAGCCTTTCCTGCTTGTATCCACAGGGCCTAGCACAAGCACAGAACTCTGCTCTCACTTCAGTAGGAATAGTGAAGAGCAAATGAGATAGTGAATGAGAAAATGCTGTGTGAACGGTGACGGGCTGCGGTATGTGAGAGTCAGGGTGATTACGTGATTCATGGGAAGTCATTGCTCTCATGGCTATTAATGGGAGTACCATTACCTCTCTGAGGCTCAGTGTGCCCAGGGATCAAGAGAGTATCTTTGGAGGTTCTGAGACATCTTGGAGGTTACATAGGAAGGGGCAGGTGTCCTAGACAGACCAGAGCTCATGCCGCCTGCCCTTGCTCTGGGCCTTCTGTTTGCACCAGAGCGCACAGTGATTTCTCTCAACACCCCTGCTTCACCTCCTCCTCTCCCTGGCGTCTGTCATCAGCCTATTTCATGCTTCCACTCTCAGCTTGGCACACACAGCAGCCTTGTACCCAGCCCTCCAGTTGGCATACTGACTGTCTTTCTTCCACTGTGCCTCCATGAGCTCCTTCCCAGCCTGAGGCAGGGCAGGTAAGGCCAGTCTTGGTTTCACTCCAGTTCATTCCTGTGTCTGATCTTCCAACAAAGGCTATGCTACACCTGGGAGACAGAGAGCTGAGCAAAACAGTGGTGGTTTCTTCGCCCTCTTGCAGGTCACAGTCTAGGGGACCCCTTCCAACTGCACTTGTTTACTAACCTCAGTGCCACCTCTCAGCTCCCTCCTGGTGAGGTCTGTGTACTTGTGCTCTGTCAGAAATGACAATTCCCCTGTGACAGACTCTTCTAGATGTCCTCCTAATATCAGCTCCTCCCTTCTGCCTTAGGAATAAGATTCATTTTGACTGGGAATACTGCTACCTGGGATGGAGACTGTATCTCCCAGACTCCCCGGCAATGAAGTGTGGCCTAAGCTTCAGTGACTTGCCCCAGGAAATCCAGGAAGAAAGGGTCAGAGCCACTTTTTTGGTTTCAGAGCCTATTCTCTTAACCATGAGGTAATAAACACAGAGCTATGTCCATCATGGACACCTCTTGATTGAATGAATGTTTGAAATGACCCCTGGCCCTGGTTGGGGGTGGGACCTGAGGGGGATGTCCTTGCACCTACCTGTGTTGTAATGCTTCGTGCAGTATCTCAAGTCCTTCTCCTCTTTCAGGATAAACTGGGGTAGAGTTAGTCCATCTGCCACCTGTACAGCTCCCTGTTCCTGCCACTCGAAGATCAGGTCATTCATGGTATAGCCAACTGTGATGGGGGATCAGAAGAAGGAGCAATCACCACCCAGAAGCGCTTATTTGAAGCATGTCAGAGTGGGTTTGGGTTAGAGACTAAGAGGCACTGGGCACGAGATGGAACTCATAAGGCCATGTTGTATTGCTACCACTATCTCCCAGCCCACTTGCAACAAAAGAGGTTAAAACTGGTTTAATTATTTTGAGCCTCCTGTCATTCCACCTCACTTCCTACCCCTCCCACCATCCGACACTGGCTTGTCCTTTTGTGCCCAACACTCATCCCCATGGTCATATTCAGCTCACATCTGCTATTTTGCCCACACACCATCCTTGCAAGCTCCCTCTTTTCCTCTGGGGAATGACTCTCTAGAATACTGTGGCAGGACTATCAGCTGGGGGCCAACGTGTGACTTAATGACTCAACTAGATCAATCAGATGCTCTACGCCAGGACTTTGTTTCTTGAGTCAAGTGACAAAAGGTTCAGAGTCAGCTGGTGCCAATTCCCCTCAGAGGTGGTGCTCCAAGGGGCTGCCCCATTAGTTCCCACTGCCTAAATCCTCTGCCCTGGTACCTGTGTTTTCAGCTTCTCTTTCACATCTGTGAGGAACCCCTATGTCCTTCCATTTCATTCCATCTTTTAAATTTGATTGGTTTCTTACTGCAGTCAAAGAAGGCAGCTACCTCCTCTGGTAAGTTCACTTGTGACCTCCTACATAAAGCCTTCTCCAGTACTCTTTCTCTTTCCCAACCAGAAGGAAGCACTCTTTCCACTGTGAGGCCACAGCACTTGTGCTTCTCACAACATGCTTACCGCTTGCCGCCCTGTGTTAGAGTTGTTTGTGCAGCTAGTTGGGTATCTCCCCTGTGAGTTCAAGGGCCATGGCTTATTCAAGCTCTTCCTGCTGCTCTCCTGGAGAGCATGTTCACAAGGGACACAGAACAGTGTCTCTTGGGAAAATACTTCTGGCTTCAAAGCTGGGCCTCAGCCAGACAATGGAAGTGGGGGGGGTTATAGTTCTAATGCATTTTCTAAAGCAAAGCCCCTCATCTGTTATTTTGGGCTAGTGCAGTAATCCCTGGGGTCCAGCAGTTAGGAGCAGCTGTATGGGAATTTCTGCTGGTCCCATGGGTAAAGGGGAGTCTGTTTCTTTCTAAAGCCATCAGGCAAGGGACTCACAGCTTTCCAGTTGCATGATACACGTCTGGACGTCCATGGGGAAATTCTTTAAGTCCATGGGGCAGGCCAGTGTCAGGGTGATTCTGGTAAGAAAAAAGAGTTGGATGATAGTAGATCCACAGACCAGGGAAGCTGTGCCGCTATGCCAGTTATTACCAGAAAATTAGTTATCTTGGAGAACTCACGGAGGTCAGGAAACTAGCATGTATTGAAATAATATATGTATATTTCTACATGCCAGCTTTGGAGCGGAGGATCAGAGAGATACAGCAGGTTGCCTAAAGTCACACAGTCAGTAGAATTCCTGGGTATCTTTGGAGACTGTCTGGCTTCTAGACATCTGCCTTTAGCAAGTTGCCTGAAGGCCTGGAGGCCAGGGGCTGTCCCTGATCCCTACTCCTCCGTAGAGTCTGGTTTTTAAGTTGAGTAGCCCCAGGCCTCAGGTTTCCCAGGTGCACCTGGCAGGTGCTTTGAGTCATTCTTTGCTGCCTCCCTTCATACACTGGACTTATCAAAAGTCATTTCAAAGAGGCCTTTCTGGGTGTCCAAACAGAGCTGGCTCTCACACCTGTGGGCTCATGCTGGGGTCAGTTGGGAAGTGGTGGGTGCCCCCAGGCTTCTGGGATAGCTGTTTATTTTGGGTTGTTGGGCCCTTGCAGAGGCTCAGCCTTAGAACCAGAGGGAGTCTCCCTAACAGAGCTGAAGTCTGCAGCTCAGGCTAGGATGCAAGGCTTCAGCTTAAAAGGCTGTGCCAACATCTGAGCACCTGCTGCAGAGAATAGAGAAGAAAGGCTCTCAGAGCCCAAAGAGCCTTAGATCATCTGGCCAACTCCCTCATTTGACAGGTGAGAGAACTGGGGTACAGAGAAGAATTGGTAGGGACTCATGCAAGGTCACACAGCAAGCGATGGCTCAAAGGCAGGATTCAAAACTGTCTCCTGGCCATTGGATTCTGAACTCATGTGTTTGCTTTCCAACACTGCTAACCTGAAAGGCACCTCACTGGCGGTGGTCTAGTGACACTTAGCTGCTGGTGCCTTAGCTGCAGATGGTGAGCACATGGCCCTGTGTCCACTTCCTCCCTCCAGCTCACTCCCAACTGCTCTGGATTTGGGTCCCATTTAAGCACAAGGTAAGAAGCAAGAGGGGAGAAAGGGAGGGGAGAGGGAGAGGAAGAAGGGGGTGGGGGGAGGGAAGGGGAAGGTGAAGAGAAAGTGAACACAGTTGAATTTCTGCAGATAAAAGCTCCAAAGTGGGGCAGCTGTCACACTAGGTTAATTTCCTGAAGTTGAATGACCTTGGGAACATCACTTTCTGCTGATTTGTCCTTCTGTCATGCTGCATGGGGCTTAGCTTTGTAGAGATACAAAACTAACCTGGCAGCAGCAGAATCCAAGCAGGGTAACCTCTCCTGCCCCAGCCAGTCAGGGCACTGGTGGCCTTCATGAGCCCATCACCCTTCCATCTGGATGTGCACTGGCAGGACGGGCTCTGGGGTGAGAAAGGCCACATCGGCCTCTGGCTCCATCCAGCCATCCACTCCTTGGTGCCTCCTTTCCCTGCTGAAGTTCTTAAGTCCCCCCTCCTACCTGGCCTGCTCTCAGGAGATGCCCCGAGTCCAGTCACATCTGAGGGTTATGATGTATGCAGACTCCCTAGGGTCCTGGAAATTTAAAGCTCATCTGCTGATGGAAACAAGAAAATTTCTTTCCCCAAAGAACTGGAAGGGGAGGAGGAGTCATTTAGGGCCAGGGTCCCTTTTAAGCTTTTTGAAATAAAAACATTTTCATTCATTCATCAAATGAGTACCTACTGAATGCCCTGTACTGTTCTAGGCTCTGAGCATGCGTCAGATCCACGCTAACAGATTAGAATCTAGGCTGTGCTACTAGGTGGCTGTGGGAACTTTGGCAAACGACCTAAGCTTTCAGATTGTCCCTTGTCTAATCTGTAAAGTGGGTATAATAGAAACTATTTCATGGGATTGTTAGGAGGATTGCAAATAATTTATGTAAAATACTCAGCTTAATAAATAAATTCTCAGTGGATGTCATATATATTAGAATCTAACATGGACATTGGTCATTTTCTCCATGGGTCAGGGGAAGAAATTGGGAATGAGGTGGGGAGAGTTGGCAGGAGACTCTGAAAGCTTGCCCCTAACCAGTATCTGCAGGATACCTCCCAACTGGGAAGGGGTCCTAGTTTCCTAGACTCAGTGCAAGGTATGCAGGATAAGTAGGGTTCATAGAAGGGTTGAAGCAGCCCTGGCTTGTATCTGTGAGAAGCACCACCCACCTTTTTTTGTTGAATGTTGAAGTTGCTATGACTTTTCAGGCTTTGTGCCTTTGCTCCTGCTATATTTTTTAAATTGTGGTAAGAACATCTGACGTGAGATCTAACCTCTTAACAAATGTTTATATGTACAATACAGTATTGTTAACTCTAGGCATAATGTTGAACAGCAGCTCTCTAGAACTTCTTCGTCTTGAGTAACTGAACAGCCCTGCTGCTGAGCACTGTCTTGGATACTCTTTCCCCTTTTTGTTTTATTGAAATGGTGCGTGAGCTTAGGGGGACTAACCTTAACCCTGCCTCCATCTCTTTAGGATGCTTCCTTGGTTTCCCAGGTTAATGAACCACTCACTCCTAGGGTTTCCCAAAGTATTGCGTTCTCACTCGCTGAGTGTCATTTACAGAGCTGGCTGAGGTGCTGGGTGGCCAGGGCCTGTTAATGCCTGGTTGGCCCACTTCTTAGTATCCACTCCCAGAAGGCAACGGGACAAGGTGTGTTCTGAGGAGGATGGTGGGGGAGAACCTGTGTGGAACTCACCTGATGCTGTAGAGGACATTTCCATTCCGGGAGATCCTCAGCAGTTTGTTGTCTGTGGTGATCTCGTGGAAGTGGGCCCCCTTCTCGTTGGCGAAGAACAGGTCAGGTTTCCAGATGGAATCCAACATGGATGGGTCCAGGTCCAGAGAGTCATCCGGGTACTCATTGTAGGCCAGCCGGGGGTCATTCCACTGCTGCCTCAGGAAGATGTTGACCCTATAGTCCTATAGCCAGGAGACAAGGAGGCAGAGTCAGGGTCAGGCCCTGGGATGTCAACTTTGGAGGGCCCCCAGTGCTTTCATTCAGTGCTCCCCAAAGTCCCTTCTGGAGAGTTACGAGTGTGGTTGCATCTAATGTGGGGTGAGACATAAAGTCTGTGCATCAGGAAAAAGTCAGAGGAGTCATTGCTAAAACTCCTCTTACATTAAGTACCTTTAGCTCCGAACTGAGATTATTTAAATATTTTCTTATGAAAATTAAAAAAAAAAAAAAACGAAGTTCCAACTGGGGTGCCTGGGTGGCTCAGTAGGTTATGCATCTGACTCTTGATCTCAGTTTAGGTTTTGATCTCAGAGTCATGAGTTCAGACCCCACATTGGGTTCCATGCTGGCCGTGGAGCCTACTTAAAAAATAAAAATGAAGTTCCCACTGATGTAATAAACATCTGTTTTCATCCTGTTGGTATTTTGTCATGTTTGCTTCATTTTTTTAGACAGGGGAAATAGTACATTACTGATAAAGTTGAAGCCTCCCTTTTATTATTGACGTCATCAGGGCAGTAATTACCATGCACACTGAGGTTTGAGGATCCCTGCTCTAGACAGATTGAAGGGGCAAAAGGAAAGGATAAAAGCTGAGTCTGAGCATTCATACTATTCTACCTAAAGAGAACAATTAATTCCCAAACAGTGAAGGAAGGATGAGTGAATTCAGTGGTGTTCCTGCTGGTCGTAGGCTTCACATCGCTGTTTCAATACCAACCTTCTGCAACCTTCTATCATATATGTTAATTTATTTCTTTGGGGAGAATTTTCTTAAAAAAAAGTTTTTTTTAATGTAAGCTCTATACCCAATGTGAGGCTTGAACTCACGACCCCAAGATCAAGAGCTGCATGCTCTACCAACTGACCCAGCCACCCCTGGGGAGACTTAATAGATGTTGTGGAGTTATATCTTACTGGGTTCTAAACTCAGTTAAATGCCTCTCTGATGGGACTGTAATGTAGTTATTTAGCTGAAAAAAAAAAAAGAGTCACGATCAAACTAATGAAGGAAATGTTGGACTAAACCAAATGCAACTGATTTTTTATTGTAGGACTTCTCAGAGACCTTAATATGCTAACTATTTATACATCTCTCCAAAGGGGAATAGAATATACAATATTTCCCTGATTTATTTTGGCCACAGAACTCTTGTGCTTGTGCATGACGCTTGTCTTCTATAAACCTATGTGAAGAACTGCCATCCTAGTCAAAACTTCCTCCCCCAACCCCACCTTTTCTCCAGGAAAAACCCCCATTTTTCCAGATGGAGAAAATGAAGTCCAGAGAGTTAAGACTGACCCAGTTATCACTCTGAAAAGGCAGGTCAGAGCTGATTCTGGAACGTAAGAGTCCTGACTCCAGCTGAGGGTTTGTTCAACTGGATCTAAAGGAGCTGAAAGAGTCCATTCAGCTCCCATTCACAACCTGAGAAGCAGTTAGTGGAATGGTAGGTCTCTGTGCCAGGAATGTAGGTAATGAAGTTAAGAAATATTTTCACAAAGAAAACGCTTTCAGTTTTGTTAGAGGGACATTGTAAACCTGGGATCTATGAATATTATGACACTGCCAGTAGAATTTGGAGTGTATTTGTGCTTTCCAGGAAGAAGGACCTGGCCTTGTATGTTGGATTCTTGAAAGGGTCTATGGTTCCCTAAAAGATTAATGACCTCAGTTCAAGTTCAACTCTGAATGCTCTCCTTCAAGGAACAGTCTCCACGCAGGAGCACCTGCTGCTGCTTTCCCTGAAGGTGCTGGATAAATGAGATCGTGCTACATTTTCTTTTCCTAATCATGCTGGATCTGTCATCAGCAGGGATGGACTAAAACAAACAACCCTCTCCCCCCCCCACCCCTGCCAGCACCCTCCTCCCCCACAGCACATGCCTCATTCTGCTCTCCTTCAGAAATATCAATAGCTTCATAAAATATTCCAAGGTATTTTATAGGATTGTTCTATAATTTAATTAAAGCCTCTCCCTCCAGCCCCATAGAAAATGACATTTGGTCTCATAATCTCATGTCTTATAACTCCCGTGGTCCAGGGAGAACTCTAGGCCAGACCTGGATGTTAATACTTTGTTTTTCCTGCTGACAGTAATGGACGGCTCCTGATCTGGCCCGATCTGATCAGCGAATTAGAACCAGCATCTCTTTCTCTCTTGGACTTTATGTGAAGTGTGTGCGTGTGCATGTGTTTGTGTGTGTGATGGGGCACTGGACAAATCATGCCAGAGTAAACGAGACTATGAGTGGTTGGGCAGGAAAAGCCTTCAGTCCCCAAACCCCCACTGTACTTGTGATGTTCTTGCCAGTAACACATCACGCCTGTTTATGTGGCTGGAAGGAAGAAAACAAAGTGGCATTTCTTAAAGTGGTCTGCTAGGCACCAGGCGCTGTTCTAGATACTGTCACATAGACTTAATCCTCACGAACCCCCTGCATACCAGACATTCAAGTTCCTGTAGTGAGGGGAAGGAAACTGAGGTTTGTAAAGGTTATGAAACTTATCCAAGGCCCAGAGCTAGTACGTGGCAAAGCTGGCTCTGGGCTCTGAAGGCATGTCAGCCCAACGCTGTGTTACATCCTGTAGGTGTGGCCAGCCAGTTCTGTGCCAGATACTCCTCTGTCATCCTTACTGCCTCAGTAAATTCTGCCTGCTCAGCTTAAGCACTATCCGCTGCAGGAGTCTTGATGCCTCCAGACTTCCGTGATCTCTTCCTTTTCTGATCTCCTGAGCAAAACGGAATCACCAGAAACATTTAATTTAGCCCTGTATGCATCTTATCTTCTCAACTTGACTGGCAGCAATTTGAGAGGATGAACCTGCTCTTATATTTCTCCTGCACCATCCCACCTACCCACCCGGTCAGTGCACCTACGAGCTACCCAATACCCAGAAGGAGGAGGAGGCAAAGTCAGAAAAAAGTTAGAGTAGGAAGAGCTTTCCTCATTTTATAGCAGAAAGACTGAGACACAGAGAGGGAAGGCATTTTTATAAGGTCACATAGCAATTCAGTAAAGCACTTATGATTGGAACCTGAATTTGCTTCTCTAGGCCTCAGTGTTAAGACAAGTTAGGATAGGGATACCTGGGTGCCTCAGTCACTTAAACGTCTGACTCTTGGTTTCGGTTCAGGTCATTATCTCATGGTTTCGTGGGTTTGGGCTCCGCGTTGGGCTCTGAGCTGACAGCATGTAGCCTACTTAGGATTCTCTCTCCTTCCTCTCTGCCCCTCCCCCACTTGCACTCTCTCTCTCTCTCTCTCTCTGAAAAAAAAAAAAAGTTAGAATAGATAGTCTCTAAGAACCCTTCCAAATCAAATAGCTAATTGTTATTAGTTTTATTTTTCCAGCAACTTTTAAGTGAGCATCTATTAAGTACTAGGCCCAGTTCTAGGCACTGGAGACTCTACCAAGAACAAGAAAGATATATTCTTGCAGTCACAGAGTCTAAGTGTAATGTTTACACCGCACGGAGACAAGGGCTCCAAGGGGGATGAAGTATAGGGTGCCAGGGAGACGTAGAGGACAGGCCCTCCAGCCAGACTTAGGGCTGGCGGTCAGGGAAGGCTCCAGAAGAAGCAATATTTAAGGTGAGGCCAGAGCCAAAGAGGAAAAGCACCTTGGGCAGTAGAAGCCGCAGACTGGGAGGCCTTGAGGCAAAGGAAGAGCATGGCACTTTGGAGAGAGATGGGTCAAGGGGAAGAACAAACTCTCCTGAGGGGTGTGGACTTTATCCTGAGAGTCATGTGGAGCCTCTGAAGAATTTTAAGCAGGGGAGGTCATTGGGACATATGCATTTTATTACTGATATTTAAAAAAATATGTTAGTTTTTCTTACAACAAAAGTAAATGCATGTTGATCTTAAAAAAGATCAAGGTACACCACTTAAAAGAAGGAAAGCAAAACAAGAGCCGTGGGGTCCCATGATGAAATGACCAACAAAAAGGGAAAGCTGGAGACCTGGAGAATGTATCTGCTGTCCACAGGCAGCCTGACTCCTCCCAGCAGCCCCCGCTCCTCCCTTCAGCGGCTGCTACCCAAACAAGCTGTTGCCATCGATTTTCTCCTCCTTAGTTGGTAAACAGCACTGGGAAATGCAGTTCAGAAGAGATCAATGTAATTGGTGTAATAGGCTGAAAGCTAGATGCTGTTTTGCTTACTTAGCCCTGCAATCACAGTGGTCAGTGTTCGACATGCTCGGGGTCTCTGTTCAGGTTCAGGGGCCAGAGGAGCAACACTTGACTTCTCCACCCTAGACCCTCAGGTTCCACCTCCGGTAGTTGGCTTCCAGGTCTCAAGCTCTCAAGGCTGGCCCGTCTAAGGCTGGGGTGGGACGGATTTCCTGAGCTCTTGCTCCATAGTCTCTAGCATCAACTCACCCGTCCTGCCCTCGAGAGTCACTGATGGTCTGTTTTCAGGTAACAGGGCAACTGCCTTGCTTTTAAGACAAAGGTAGAGTGTTCATTCCTTCATTCACTCATTCTGCCATTCAAGAAACATTTATTGAGGGCTTCCTGTGTGCCACCTGCTGTGGGATCTGCCCCCCACTGCCACCCCTGCTGTGTCTAACTTCACATTCCAACTTTTCCCAGTAAACTCCTCTAAACTCAGTACTGGCAAATGAGGAAGCATGAAGAGTTTTAGTAGGAAGGGGCCTGGGTGAATGGGGTGGTGAGAAGGAAATGTGGTAGACAGGATGTGTGCGCATTGCAATCAGAGCCAAAAGACACTGCCCAAGACGTGCACAAAGGGCCAGATTCTCATACCTTCCCTAGGTCTTCGTATTCCAGCTCTCAAAGGGGTGTCTCTTCTTTAGACTCAATTCTGCTCTATAAATATTTGCTAGGCTTAGTGGAAGAACAGTGAGGGTGGAGGCATAAGGTCTTGGTTTCTACCCTCAGAGAGTTTAAATTATCTAGCAGGTGAGGCAAGATATGGACACAAATATCTACCACACAAAACTTGCAGTGACAAAGGTCAAAGAGGTTCTAAAAAATTGCTATTAGATATTGCTCTCAAGTCACTGAGATAACTTCCAGCCAGCTTGGGTGAATCAGGAAAAGCTTTTGGAAGGAAGGTAACATTGGAGGTAGCCCCTTTCAGTCTGTTCCAGCCTCCCGATGTTAGCACCTCCAGCTCTGGGGTTGTTCTGAGATGGGAACAGTGTCTAGTTTCAGCTGGAAAGGAGGCCAGTGATGTGTGAGGAGGAAGTCCAGGGGCAAGGAGTCAGGCTTAGAGCAGGACAAGGCTTGGGGACTAGGTGTGGCCTCGGTGTTTTTAGATTAGGATATATGCATAGTTGAAGGTCAAAGGAATCACAAAGCAGAGGTGTGTAGATAAGAGGCATTTAAACCCTTCAGCTTAGCTCAACCACCAGCTGTAGAAGTAATAAAAGGTCCCCCTTTTAGAGGACCCACTATCTTCCAGGTTACTGCTAAGCATGCCACACATTTCAGCTCATTTTATCTTTTTTTTAAAATGTTTATTTAGGGGCACCTGGGTGGCTCAGTCGGTTAAGAATCTGAATTCAGCTCAGGTCATGATCTTGTGGTTCATGAGTTTGACCTCCGCATTGCCACGTTGGGCTCTGTGCTGACAGCTCGGAGCCTGGAGCCTGCTTAGGATTCTAGGTCTCCCTCTCTCTCTCTGCCCCTCCCCTGCTCACACTCTGTCTCTCTCTGCCAAAAATAGACAAATATTAAACATTTAAAAAAATATTTATTAATTTTTTGAGAGAGAGAACACACGATCAGGAGAGGGGCAGAGAGAGAGGGAGAGAGAATCCCAAACAAGATCTGTGCTGTCAGTGCAGAGCCTGATACGGGGCTCGATCCCATGAACTGTGAGATTATGACCTGAACCAAAATCAAAAGTTGGACACTTAGTCAACTAAGCCACCCAGGTGACCTTCAGCTCGTTTTATCTTTAAAACAATCCTATAGCATAGATATTTCCAAGTTATAGGTGAAGAAGAGTCAGAGAGGTTAGGTAATTTGTTCAAACTTACACAGTAATCAGGAGGGTTGGAATTAGAATCTGGTTTGTGTGGTTATGTAGGTTCATGCTCTCAACCACTGTGCTGTGGCAAGTCTGTGAAATGGAGGGATCTGAGAATGTGAATAGCCTGAACTACCAAACCAAGGTGTTTGGATTTTATTCTGCAACCAATTGGGCACTGCTGGAGGCTTAAGCAGCAGAACAACATCACCGTTTGACTTCGGGAAGAGCAGTATGCCAGGCATGAATGACCAGGAAGGATTGGAAGTGAGAGACAATGGGCACAGGGAGACCTGCTTTGAGGCTGTTGTGGCCATCAGTAAGGGCCAGCTAAACTAGGAGAGTAGGAATGGAGGATGGAGTGGGTGAGAGAATCATACTTCTGTCACCATCGTTACCTTCTTCATCATTTTCCTTACCAGATATTACAGCTAGAAAGAACCTTTGGAGAATTCTGTCTCAACTTTTTCATTTTACACATGGCCCACAGAGGGAAAGGGACTTTCCCTGGGCCATACAGCAATTCAGTGGCTAAGGGTGGGACTTGCATACAGACATCCTGACCCTATCCCTCTTTTTTTCCTATCCACTTGTACACCTTTGAGGGCAGGAGAAGGAGAAGGAAGTTGAATGTGCGTCGAGCAGGCTCTGCTCTCCTTGGAGAAGCTCTAACGTGAACTTGGCTCTGACAGGATTTGGGATTAGCATGAGAGCTGGACCGGTCTGCTGAAAGCCAGGGACCAGGGGCATCTGAGTAGAGGGTGCTCAGGCTTGCGATATGAGCTGCCTCTTCCTCTCCCACCCATTGTCCTCCTTCCCAAGCACTTCCCCAGACTGCTGAGAAGCACTGTGGAACCATAGTCATAGATGAGGCCTCAAAATGTAAGGCGTGTCAGCCCCAGCTCTTCACAGTAAGGAGCTGGTTCATTGGCACACACAGTTTACTAAATCCCGACTGAGTGTCAGGTACTGTGTTAAGAGCTTCAGTGAACCCTCTCTCCAGATTCTCACAGAGATGCCATTTTACAGATAAACTGAGGCTGGGGCTATCTAGTGCTCCATCAGAAGTTAGTGACAGAGCTGAGGCTTGAATCCATGACTGGCTGAATCCAAAGTTTACTTTTAAGTAGTACACTGCATTGGCTTCTTTTATTAATGAAGTTGCTGCTTTTTAGTTTTCAAGGCACCATTGTGTTAATTTTGTTCTGTGAAGTTTGGCATGAAGAGAAGGTTCTTCTCCCCCTTGGATAGATGTGAAAACTAGAGCCCTAAAATCTCGAGTTCCCCCAACTAGTTCCTGGTAGACCCAGGATTGATAATATTGATATGTAAGCTTGAGAATTTACCACATGTAAAGAATGATGCCAAGAGCATGATGTGTGTTATTTTATCTTCATGATAATCCTGCGATGTAGGTTCTATTATCATTCCCATTTTATGGTTAGATACATCAAGGCACACAGAGGTTAAAGTACTGTTCCTGACATCACACAGCTAATAAGTGCCAAAGCTGACATTTGGACCCAAGATGTTCATGCCAGAGTCCAAGCATTTAACTCCTAGACTACACTGCCCAGAATCTCCTAGAATTGCCCCAAGCGACAGTTTCATGACACCTTAATGCTATCTGATACTGTCTCCGGCTATGATTATGTAGCTGTGGGTTTGTAGATACCCACAATTATCAGGAAGTATTAAAAGGGGCAAAAGACAAAAAGCTTTTGCCCCAGGTCCAGCAGTTCACCAGTTCTCCTACCTCATTCCTGATCTGACCCTAGAATTTAACCCATTGTCTGCACTATGCTCAAGCCTAGTGCTGCCAGGCTCCCCAGATCCTGACCCATTGTCTTCTTGGTTCCAGATGCCTGCTCTGTGCCTTGAACCTCTCCCAAGTCACCACCCTGCTTGGTGCATTCTCATTTGGATCTCACGCAATCAGAGGTGCATTTGTTGTAAAGAACTGTAGACGGTTTGGACCAGTGGAACTGAGTATCTTTGTTTATCTTTAGGGGATCACTAAAACACAGCGTGAGTTTAATAATTACATAAAAATGCTAATAGCAGCTACTTTTATTGGGATTCTGGCATTTGCCAGAACATTATATGCATTGTATCTCTAAGCCTTTCATCAACCTAGCACATTGGGTATTATTATACTCATTTTACGGGGGAGGGGGGACTGAAATTCAGAGAGATTAAGTAGAGGTCAAGTGTTTTGCACAAACTTCCATAGCTAGTAGGTGCTAGAGCATGGACATGAATCCAGGACTCTCTGGCTCTCAGTTTCATGTTCTTTGGACAATTACATGTTGCCTCTCTATTTCCTTTTTTTTTTTTTTAAACCAAGTTCCTACATGGGTAGGTGAAAGAAATATGGTAGATACAGTATACTGGGACCCCACTAAGCCCATGGGACTGGTTGGCTCATACATGCCTTATAGTCAGTATCAGGTGGAGAACTTTGGGTTGGGATGTTAAACAGTGAGGTGGATTCAGAACAGGTTGCCAAAGGGTACAAACTGAAGGGTGGATGTTGCCCTGGAAAAAGGAAAGGGGACAGTGTTGGCAGTACAGGGCACAGTAGTGAGACATGCCACTAGCACATTTGGAAAAATGGAAAACAGGTTGCTCTGTGTGGGTAAAACTACAGCAGAAAAGAATTTGCAGTAGAGGAGCTTGGCAAGGCCCAGCATCAATGACAAAGTCCCACATGTAATCCCAATGATTTAGAACAGGGCCGTGCTTGTAATTTAATAACTGGAACCCTAATATACTGCACTGTATCTCATTTAGAGAACTATTTTATAAACATATGGGAGACATTCACTCAATAGTATGAGAAAGGGTATTTGAGGAACAGGAATTTGGCAGTTGGCAATCGAGCATCATCTGGATAGGGGAACACCAACCTTTTTATTCCTGGAAAGAGGGTTTCTATAGGGTGAGGCAGGGATGGTTTCTTAGACCTCGCTGTGGCATGGACAAAATTTCCCTTCAAATTGTCAGTCTTTTTCCTTCTTCTTTGTCCAGTTCCAGGTATGTCAAATGCAACTTTTGATTGGCCTCCCTGGTATTCAGAGAGTCGCAAGGGAGTGCTTTCCTGGAGGTTAAGAGCAGTCCTATTATTCAAATGGAGAGCCCCATTGTAAATTAAATAACTTGGCAGTCTTATTTACCCACTTTAGTCTTTTGTGGGTTTGACTGTCATGAGTCAGCCTTCCTGAATCTGATCTGATGGAGAGCCAACTCTGAGCTGTCATAAATTCACGATTGCGATGCGTCCCTCGGTGGGGTGCTGGGAGAGAAACATTCAGCAGATGATACCAAAGCTGCCGGCAGCCCCGTTTCCTGCCTGTAACAGACTCTAATGGCATTTCTGAGCGTTCTATCCTTGGCCTTCTTTAAGTATTCAGTTTACCAAGGCTTTGTGGAGTGTTGAGCCGTATCTAATTGGATGACATTTAATAGACTTTCTCTTGGATCCCCCAAACCCAAGAGTATAAAAAATGACCTCGCATTAGCTGTGTAGAAAGACTGAAAGTGTAATGGAAAAAAGCAACAGCAGAAAATATCTCATCCAAAATAGCAACCAACCTCACAAAATATCTAGAAATAAACCTAACAAGAAATGTGTGACTTGTAGATAATAAAAAAAGGCAACAAACAAAAATAACAACAACTCTAAATGTTTACTGAAAGGCATAAAGGAATACCTAGATAAATGGAGAGATGTACCGTGTTTATGTAATATTGTAAAGATGTCAATTCTTACCAAATTAATCTATAAACTCAATCCAATCCCAATAAAAACCTGAGGCCATTTTTATCAGCCTCAACAGTGGATTCTAAAGTTTATATGGAAGAGGAAATGAACTGGAAACATTAGGAAAACCATAAAAGAAGAACAGAAATGAGAACTTTTCTAGCAGACATAGAAATAAAATGTTAAGCCTTAGTAATTAAAATAGTATGGTGTTGGTGGAGAAACCGACAAAGGGAGTAATGGAATAATAAACTGAGACTGGAAACAGACCTAGGTATTATGATAGAAAAATTACTATCTAATCAGAGAAAAATAGAGTTAAACCACCAGCAAATACTATACAGAAAACAAAACTTCAACTCTATTAAGAAGGTATACATAGAAAGAGAAACCTAGAATATTATTGAAAATGCCCAGTATGCAAAAAAAAATATGCAAAGATACTCAAATTCACTGGGAATCTGGAATGAAAATTAAAAACGACAATGAGGTACCAGTTTTAAAATCCCATTTGGTAAAATGAAAAGGCTTGATAATATCATGGGTTGGCAACGATAAAGGGAAATGAACACTGTTATGGGGACAGTAAATTAGAAGCTATTTTGGAAGTGAGCTGGGCAATAACGTCTGTCAAAATAACAAAAAAGGCGCATGCCCTTTGATAAAGGCATTCCACTTCTGGAATATATCCTGAGGAAACACACGGAGTTGTAGACACGACTATCCTTTGTGGTGTTGTTTGTAATAGTGAAGAGCTACATAAACGCAAAGGGTCCATCAGGAAAAGAGTGGATCAATACCATGAAACAATGGCATGGGATCGTACAGGCAGACCATAAAGCTTGGAAACAGATTAAAATTATTTGTCATATCTTTTTAAAAAATATTTTATTTATTTTTGAGAAAGAGAGCGCAAGCAGGGGAGGGACAGAGAGAGAGAGGGGGACAGAGGATCCAAAACAGGCTCCATGCTCACAGCAGCAAGCCCGATGTGGGGCTAGAACTCACAAACCGTGAGATCATGAACAGAGCCAAAATCGGACTCTCAACCGACTGAGCCACAGAGGCACCCCTATTTGTCATATCTTGAATGCAGTAATAATAAACCACTTTTTATATTCCAAGTTGGTGGTGCGCAGAGAGTTAAGAATGAGTTAGACCCATATGTAGTGATGGGGAGAGATTCCAAGACATGGTGGAAATGACAAGAGCACAGTTGCATTTATACGGAAGTCCCATAGGTGTACATACATGTATGTGCAGTCAAGGAAAGTAGTAGGATGTACACTAACTTGCTCCTCTGTAGTGGTTAACACAGGATAGGACAGTGGGACACAGGGGCATTCCTGTTTTCTTTCTCTGTCTTTTCTTTTTTATTGGACTTACTATAAAAGCTTGTTTTCATCTGTTACTCATGGACTTAAAGGGATGTTCCAGTGTTTTCTTGTCTGTAGCATAGTGTGAATGAACACTGTGACATGGTTACCTAAACTGAAATGTCTCTTTTTTGAGAGAGAGAGAGAGAGAGAGACAGAATATCTTAAGCAGGCTCCATGCTCAGTGTGGAGTCCAATGCAGGGCTTGACCCCCAAACCTGGGATCATGATCTGAGCTGAAATCAAGAGTTGGACACTCAACTGACTGAGCCACCCAGGTGCTCCTAAACTGAAATGTCTTTGAAGTGGCATGCATAGAAATGATTTTAGCGTTCTGAGGAGGTTGCCTAAGTCTGCCTTGGGGAGGCAGGGATTGAGGGAAAAACCAAAGGAGTAAGAGTCCTGGCCTCTGCTCCACTTCATCCAGAACAGCCTATTTTTTTTTTTTATCAGTTTGTCAAAGTGCTACCTACATAAGATTTAGCTTAAAATGATCTGTGGTGGTAGGGCTGCTATTAAAAACGATGCTTTGAAGCCTACTAACCCAGAACTGGGATAGTGATGGCCCCACGTTGCTCCACTCTGAGCAGTCCTGGGGGCCTGGGTTAATTTCTTGAGCTTTCATTTCAAGATGGGAAACAATGGCATTGGATGTACTCTGAGAACACTGTGGATGGTAAAGGGACTGGGCACTATGGGGAATGGTTTAAGAAGCCAGGTGTGGGCAAGGGGCAAGAGGACTGACATCCATTATTTGAAGGGCTGTCAGGTGAACAGATTGGTTCTCTGTGGCCCTAGGATCAGAATGAAAACAATGGGTAAATGGAGATTTTGGAGTTGTCCAAAGGTGGAATTGGCTGTCTTGGGAGATAGGGAGCTCCCTGTCTTTAGAGGTATCCAAGCAGAAACTACTTGGCCACCGTGTTTGTGACTGAGATTCTTATAACAGATGGCGGTTCAACCAGAGAACCTCCAAGGTTAATTCTTCCTACCAATATTGATTGAGCTCCTATGGTTCAGGCAACGTGTTGGGCACTGGAAATATGGAGACGATTGAGAGATAAGGACCCCCTTCCAATAAGAAAGCAAACAAGGCAACAAACAAACAAGTGAATTTTCACATCTGAGACATTGCTTCAAGGATACTTGAACCTAGTGATGTGATAGTGACTGGAGAGGGGAACGTTTTTAGATAGGGACTCAGGGAAGAGCCCTCTGCACAGATATCTGAGCCGAGACCTGCAGGATAAGATGGAGCCATTCACACAGAGGTCTCTTGGGACAGAGGGAACAGAACAGAGTAAGAAGCTGATGTGGGGTTTGAAGCAGGAGAATGCTGTGATCTGATTTGGAGCTTAAAAAGATTCCTCTAGCCACTGTGGGAAGTGGTGGAGGATATGAAAAGGGGAGGCATGGACACCAGTTAGGACGTAGTTTTAGCCAAGTAGGGGAGAGACGATGCCAAGTTTAACTAGAGTTGACAGCAGCAGAGTTGGAGAAAAGTATATGGATTTAGTTTTTTCATCTATGATTCAAAGTATCTGCATCATTCAATCAGCTGACCCCAGAAATAGGTTGGCATTGTGAAGTACTGCTTCCCAAACAATGTGGTAGCATTTAGGGTTGGGCTGAGGGGCATTTCATCTCCTGAAGTGGTAGCTGTTTTCGTGTGTCTTGAGGCCTCATTTGCAAATATCCAAAGGGATGGATGGCCAAGGTCTTGTTGTGATATAAGTTCTGGTAGAATCGCACAAATCCTACTGATTAACCAGACCACAGTGCAGGAGACCCATGGCTCGTCTCCTTGGCTACACCACCTTTCCTCTTGCCCATTGCTGAGCAGGTGGACACAGCCAAGAGCAGGGCTCCAGAAGTCAGGCAGCCGGGGGATAGTAACTGGCGAGGACATTTATTGGTTGGAAAAGCTTGGGTGAATTAAGCCCCTCTGAGCTTCAGTTTCCTCATCTATAAAATGGGATTGTTGGATTACATGAAGTAATCCCCATAATTTGCCAACCACAGAGGTCTGGTTTTCCGTAAGGTGGTCAATACATGAGAGTCACTGCCACCTCACCTCTTCATTGGAAGAATTGTCTTCCTACTGTCTTTGCTCCAGTTTGTCTTCTGTGTTCTTCATGCCCCTGTTATTACATTCCCAGATTTCATATTCACTCCCCTTCCCCATCCACCATTGCCAAACCCTTTGGACGCTGTTATCTTTTCTTGACATTCCCCCTCTTTTAGCACTGTTGGACACACGCTAGTTTTTTAACCCCTCCCCTCCCAACCTTTGGGCCATTCCATGACATCATTCTCTGCTGGAAGGTTTTTTTTTTTTTTTTAATTAAAAAAAATTTTTTTTTAACATTTATTTATTTTTGAGAGACAGAGAGACAGATCATGAGCAGAGGAGGGGCAGAGAGAGGGACACACAGAATCAGAAGCAGGCTCCAGGCTCTGAGCTGCCAGCACAGAGCTCGATGCGGGGCTCGAACGCACAAACTGTGAGATCATGACCTGAGCCGAAGTCGGACACCCAACCAACTGAGCCACCCAGGCGCCCCTCTGCTGGAAGGTTTTAACATGGAGAGTACCACGATCAGATTCCCACTTTAGAAAAATGGCTCAAAATCACACAACAGCATTTTCACAGCACCCAGCACATAAGACATGTGAGTGTGGGCTAATATTGCTACTGGTAGTCATTATTCTGTGTCCCATAGCACCCTGTGCAAACCTCTGTGATTTCACTTATCGCACTGTGTTGTTATCTTTGGTTTTGTTGTTCACTGTCTCCATAGAGAAAGCACAGACCTGTAGGGACATGGGGGGTGGCTATACTTTTCTTCAGGCAGGGCCACGTGACTTCCTTTGGATAGTGAGATGTAAGCAGAAGTGGTCTATGTCACTTCTGGGAGGAAAGTATCAACTTGCCCCTGTTTAAGCCTTCAGTGCTTTCTTCCCTTGTGTGGCAAATGTGAAATCATATGTTGATGTGGAAATGCAATGCTCTGCCACCACATGGAGGACAGTGGTCTTGGAGAGTTCCCCAGATCTGATTTATCTATTTATACTTCAATATGTGCTCATGTATTCACAAATATCCATAGCAGACTTTAGATAAGTGATAAATCAATCTTTGTTATTTTAAGACCTTGAGATTTAGGGAATTGTTGTTTCAGGAAAGCCTAGCCTAATATGAGTAAAACAGAACTCTATTCCTATAGCTTAATGCTATATTCAGCATGTATAGGATGTACTTAATAATGGAGGTGAAAAGAATAAATGAATAAAATAGGGAACAGAAGAAAAAAACCAAGAAGGTGTTTCCTTAGGCTTATGTATTGAGTTCTTGGGTGATTGGTTCAATAGCTAACAATCCTTTAGAGGCACCTGGGTGGCTCAGTCAGTTAAACATCTGACTCTTGGTTTCAGCTCAGGTCATGATCTCACAGTTTGTGGGATCGAGCCCTGTGACCGGCTCTGCACTGACAGCTTTGAGCCTGCGTGGGATTCTCTCCCTTTCTCTTTCTCTGCTCTTCACCTGCTCTCTCTCTCTCTCTCTCTCTCTCTCTCTCTCTCAAAATAAATAAATAAACTTAAAAGAATAAAATAGTAATCCTTTACATTTCTGTAGCATTCATAGAAGGCTTTCATACCTATTACTCATGTGTTCTTACACACCATTCTTAGAGGCAGATACCTAGAGAGGACTGAGTCTCAGTGGCATTAAATGGTGGCAGAGCTAAAACTCAACTCTTGGTCTCTTGATATGTGGCTCAGGACTCTGTTCATTGCTCCTCAATATCTACAAATGAGGCCAAACTTGTAGACTATATTTGGATAGACTTTTGCCAGTCACTGGGGGTCCTGGACACAGTGTGCCTGTCTCTATGCCAGGCTAGCCCAAGACTTGGCAAGAGAGCTTGGAGCACATGTGCTAATAATGGAAACACTGGGATTCATGCCAAAAGGATGTCAATACACATGCACACAGACACACATATGCGCACACACACACGTATACACTCTTCTCTCTCTCACATTTGTTTACATATATTCCACATGAATTCCAGCTATCAGTGTATCCCCACATATACACACTCACATGTGTACCTGTACATGTGTATGGACATACATACCAATACACATTTAAATTCTCTCTCACTTATTCACATGTTATTGTACATACACACATTACACACATTCACATGTACATACATACATATAAATGTGCTCACTCAGATGCTGACTTGTACTTAAATACATGCTCATATATTCACAAATATCCATATATAATTGCATAACTGAGGATAATATACTTCATGTACATTCTCTCTTAAGTACTTTTACATCCTCTTACATGTATATGTACACAGATGTGTGCACATCCACACTTATTTACGTGTACATTTATAACCACAGAACCAGACATACTTATGTTCATATCTGCACTTGGTCACGCACATTTCTCTTTGAGGTTACCTGTTTCAATATCTGTAAGCTAGCATACATCATATACACATGCCTCTGCATACATTTGCACAAATGCACAATCCCACAATATACACGTGTGTAAATACTACACAGACACATAGATGCTGCAATATAGGGACTTACATGTGTCCAAACAAGTTGGATGGATCCCTCTAGGTTCTGGTTCCAAATCTTTCTCTCATGGCCTGCGAAAGGGGCTGCTTAGTTCAGGACCCCTTTCCCTCTTCTCTCTTTCCCATTCGTGTTCCAATCTCTACCTCCGTTTTCTGTATAGACTCAATGAAAGTCCCTGGAAAGGTCAGATGAAGGGCTGGCAGCTTCAGCCCTCCCTTCTTCGGGAATGGATAGAGACCCCCGTTGCTTTTCTGGCTTCCTCTCTCTGCTCTCAGGTCTGTTAGCTCCGGTGAATAAAGCCAGGCCCTGGGAGGCAGACAGTCAGGCCTGGGGACTCCAGCTGTTTATAGAGCTGCTATGCACTCCCGCTGCTCTTGGAGAACAAATACAGGCTGGAAAGTTTCTGGCATGAGGACTATGCCCATATTACCATGGGCCCAGGAAGCACAGTCAGCTCTGTGTGTTTTTGGTGAGGCAGAGTCCTGGGCTGGAAGTCTGGGGGCTTGGGCATGTCTATTCAGCAAAGTTCCCTTTCATCTCTGGTTTCCTTATGATGAAAGGAAACAAGTAAGGGCTGGGTAATTCCAAACATCCAGGAATTAAATATTTATATTTGGGTCAGGAGAAGACGGACTTGGGAGTGAGACAGATCTCAGTTCAAATTCCATCTCTGCCACTGATCAGCTGTGTGACTTTATGCAAGTGACTTAATGTTTCTGAGGCTCAACTTACTTATCTGTAAAATGGGAATTACATTTCCTGCCTCACAGAGGTTTTCATGAGGTCTGAATGAGATGATATAGGCAAAAGTGCTCTGCACACTCCTGGCATGTAGTAGCATTTAAGGCATGGTTGTTGGTCTTGTTATTGTATTAATATGAGTCCAGTCTTGCTCTCCAAACATATGTTGAGCGACAAGGAAAGAGACTTGAATGGGAAAGTGGTCCAAAGGGTTTGGTTGGTGGGGTCTACATTAGAAAGAAGCTGAGGGGGAGGGGAGGCCTTGGCTACTGCAAACAGCATTAGACCTGGGTTTCTGTCCCACCTGCTCCATGCTGTGTGACCTTGCTCAAGGGATGTCCCCACTCTGGCCATCAGATCCTCTCTCTGTAAAATGAAGGACTGTCTTAGACAATTTCTGAAGGCTTTTTCTAGTTCTGAGATATTATGTTCTGTTTTCCTAAATTATCTACAAAGTAAATTAAACACATACAGATAATTAAGGACCCAGTGGGGGGAAAAATCACAGTGTTGTGGAATGTACAAGCTGAAGATGGTACCTCCTCTTTTGGATTAACTTTAATAACTAAGGAGAAAACTATGTCCCATGTGGACCCCTCCCAAGGAGGCACATCATTGCCAGTTCCTCATTCTTTGTCTAAAGATTATGTATCTCCACACCAGGGGGCCATGGCCCTCTGGGTCTCCCTTGTTGGTTATCTCGATTTTCATTATTGACTGTTTCCTCCTGAGGCAAGCTGAGCCTGGCACCATAAGAGGTTGGATTTCTACTTTTGACAATACTTAGGTGGCTGCATCAGCATGCTGTGTGGGTCTGTGTTCCCTCCATTTCCTAAGTCTTTGCCCTTTGACGTTATGGTGGTGTGATACATAACAGGCCCTTTCTATGGATTATGAGAACTGGATCTTAATCCCTGCCCGGTAGCTAACTGGTTCTGTGATGTGATGTCTCCAAATCTGTTTCCTCAGCTGCAAATTGAGGGACATAGTGTCTACCATGTCTATTGTATAGAGATTGGTTGGAAGACCAAGTATTTAGTGAAGGAATCAGATGAGGCAGTGATGTGAAATGTGTTGAAAATTATGAGTAGTATTTAAGAGTAATAGCTGATATTCATTGTGTGTACTTTGTGTCAAGCACTGTGCTTAGCATTTTCTATGCTTTATTTTTTAGTCCTCACAACACGTCACCAGGTGAATGCTACTGGTACCCCACTCTAAGATGAGGCTGACTCAGACTACTCTGCCCAAGGTCACAGCTGAACCTCAGGTTTTGTCTGGCCATGGAAGACTGTGTCCTAATTTCTACACTCTCTCTATAGGGAGCAAAATGCAGGAGGAGTGAAGTCTGGAAAGGTAGACAGGAGACATGGGGGAGGGGGAAACTGAGGCTCAAGATCGTATAGCTAATTTGGGATAGCTTTGGGGTCTCCATTATCATCATCATCATCTTCACCATCAGCATTATCATGGGAAGCATGAGGAGCACTTAGAAAAACTATTTACTGTGATAAACACTCTCTTGCACATCATTTCCACCCACGATACGTCAAGAAGTCAGTATGTTAGTCACCACTGGGATTTTACAGATGGAGAAACTGAAGCTTAAAGACATGAAACAAATCAGCTCCTCATATATAGTGAGTGAGCCTGGGTCTATGTGACACCTGAGCCTGGCTTCTAACCACCACACAAAATAAAGGCAAACTGCTATTCTATTAGGAATGTGTGTCAAAAAAAAGTAGATCTCTTTGTGGCCATTATATAGAAACAAGTTGGGGTGGCGGTGGAGAGCAGATATGTATACCTGCCCTCAAATAACCAAGTTCTGTACATAGCTAGGTGGTCCCTGACTCCATCTGATAACTATTTACCAGTCTAGAAGAAGAGTGGAAATGTCAACACTCACCACACAAAGACTATGAATAGTGCAAGTGTCAATATGCTTCAGATTTGGGAGGGACAAGAAGAAAAGCAGAGAGTTTCATTAGGAGCTCTTAAGATGTCCATTCAAAGTGTGGAAAAACTTGGCTTTTTGACCTGGCTACCCAGTGAGAAGCAGCTGTATTTATCTAGTCAACAGGTGGGATCATCTCCATTTGGAGATTAAGAGGCCTATTAATTTTAGGGAGTTTGATTGCTTGTCCTTTGGATGTGGGCAGGGTCTATGCAATCCTATCAAGACAGCCCCCTTTACAAAAGGACAGATTTTGGAACATTTGCCCCATGACCTATAGAGCTCAGTGATTTTTGCCAGTCTGGGACTGAAAGATTAGATCTAATCTCTATGAATGTTTAGGATCGAATCATTGTGTGAATCAACAGACAATATATTTGATTTGGTTTATTTATTTCGAAAAGTTATTGAGTACTCATTAAATCACTGTGCCAGCTGCTGAGGTTACCACAGGAAATGAGACAAGCTTCCAGCCCAGGATAACTTACGTTACAGCGGGAACAGGGACGAAGAAGCAGACTGCTAATGGTATTAGATGTGAGTGGTAAGTGCTAGAATGGGAACTGTCAGATGTGTCATGAGAATGGGCAGGAAGAACTCACTGTTGTAGCCCTGGGTCAAGCACACATGTGAACTCGCACATGTACACACATATTAAGAATGTGAAGTATGCCTCTGCAGGTAATTCAAATATAGACTTAAAGGAAAATAGCAGTCAGCAAGGGAAGGGGGGCTGGTGTGGGTGCTCTAGGCAGAGGCCTCAATGGCATCAACAGAGAGACACACCTGTCTCGACAACCCTGGGCATTTCCATTATCCAGAATAGGAAGTGAGAGAGAGAAGAGATGAAGCTGGGCAGAATCACCAAGAGCCTTCTAAGCTTAGCAAAGGAATGGGGGCTTAATGCTGAAGCTACGGGGGAGCCCCCAGGGAGGTGTTGAGGCAGGACAATGGTGTGGTCAGATCTGTGGTCTTAGAAGGACCAGTGTGTGAGAAAGAAGGATGGGAGTGGGGCAGGATGAGAGTTAAGACTTTTTTGCAGTAATAGGAGCAACTGCCATGCAATCCTGAATGAGACTAGGGGAAGGGGATGTCCAGAAATGGGTGGCAGAGAGGATTTCCTGGCAGTAACATCTGTCTATAGGACTTGGTGATTGGCTGGCTGCTGTCACTCTGCTGATAAAGAGATGACTTCAGGCTGCTTTAGTTATTTTCTCATGAGTTAGATCACTCCCTTTAAAACAAGTACAATTGATTTTTTTGTTGTTGTTTTCAAGGATTGAGAAAAAAATTTTAAAGTATCACTGCATTTATTTATAATCAAAAATGTAATATTTGCTCCTTGTGGAAATTCAGGAAATAGGGAAATACTGAAAGAAGAAAATTAAAAATTATCTATAAGTCTGCAATCCAGAGATAATTGCTATTAACATTTTGGTATTTTTCCCTCTAGTCTTTTTCTCTAGTATAGTTATTTTACTTTTTATTTTACTTTATTTTATTTTATTTTTGTTTATTTTGTGCAAGAGAGAGCACACATGTGCGAGAGTGTGCACGAGGAGGGGCAGAGAGAGAGAGAGGGAGAGAGAATCCCAAGCAGGCTCTGTGCTGTCAGTGCGGAGCCCGATGGGGGGCTCAAACCTATGAACTGTGAGATTATGACCTGAGCAGAAATCAAGAGCTGGACACTTAACAGACTGAGCCACCTGGGCACCCCCATTATAGTTAATTTATTCTAAACTTTTTACCATGAAAATTTTGAAATACACATAAAAGCAGAGAGAGGACTAGAATCAACCCAATATATGCAACTGCTGCTTCTATAAGCAGTCTTCTGCTATTGTACAGTTGAATTGTAAACTTACAAGCAGCTCTTTATATTTTCCTTCCATCTAATACTTCAGCCTGTTGCTATAATTTTGTTTCTGTAATCCTGGGTGTTTGGCATGTGCTAGCCTTGCTGGCTCTCTGGCCATTTTCAGATACATGTCTTCACCCAAAACATTGAATAGGACAGTAAAAATGTCCAAGTTTGGTATACACCAGAGATCTGAAAAAACACCAGATTCCCCACCTCCTCAGAGAAGCACAATGCAGAGGGTGCATATTTCTGGAAGAGATACACCCCTAGCAGGAAATAGCAGCCTGTATTTTGACTCACTCACCATGGTTGTCTCAGCAATGGAGCCGAAGCTGTTGATGAAAATGTTGCAGCTCACATTCACCGGGGGACCTGCCAATCAAGAGAGATTCCTGCTCAGCTCCATGGTCAGGAAGAAACCCACAGGATAGGACCCATTCTTAGGACACTGACTCCAGGGATGGATCCTTCTTGGTGGTGGAGACCCTTGCTTGCCCTCCACCTCACCCCTGAGCAGCTGGGACTCCCAGCTACATCACTATGCCAGATTCCCTGGTCCCCAAGTGAGCACCAGGTACAGAACACCAGAGGCTGAGCTGAGATGTACTTTCATTAACACAGGATGATTCATCATCCTGCCATATGGCTGAAATCCCTTCCCCAAACCCCATCGGCTGTCTTGTAACTTGTGGCTGAAATGTATTTACGGCTACAACATTTGGAGGCCATCTTGGGAATCGCCAGGAACAGCAAGTTCCTTGCCTTGAACTTATGAACCAAGAATGATTGCCTGAAAGGGTGTTGATGGGAATTACCAGCTGAGGAATCCAGAGGGAACCTCAAGGGAAATCCATAAGTCTTTGTTAAATACTTTCCAGGCAAGCTTGAATCCTACTGCAAAGGATAGGAAAGGAATGGAGAAATATTTGCTCTTCAGGATCTCATTGTTAGGGACCTCTGTCCAGTTGAAGCCCAATCTCTTCATTTTATAGTATTAATTGTAGCAGTTACCATTTACTGAGCACTACGGGGTTTGCTGCTGTGCTGAGTGTTGGTGATATTATCTCATTACATCCTCCCAACAACTCCATCAGAAGATATGTACCTCCATTTTGCAGATGAGGAAACAGAGGCTCAGAGAGGTTATTTGTTCATGGCCACACAACTAGTAAATGGTGGAGCCAGAGTTTGAGTTCAGATTTATCTAATTCCAAAGCTGGTGGCTGGCTATACTTGGAGGAAAGAGGTTTGGGGAAAGAAAGGGGCAAGCTCAAGGTCACACAGTGGCAGAATCCAGGATATTAAGCACTGGGCTTCCACATGAGCTGACAAGGGGGCCAGTATAAAATAACCAGAGAGGAATGTGAGACCATGGGTAAGATTGCCTAAGCACTAGGGGTCTAGATACAAGAGAGCTGCCAGGGAGCAAGTCATTAGGAAAGACCTCATGAAGGTGATAAACCTTGAGCAGATGTTGAAAATGGTAACACTTGGGAATAGCTCATAATCCTCCACATGAAGACTGCAATGTGCAATCTTGAATTTTTTCAGGTCTGCTTTCTTTTTGATACCCATGAGATCCTGTGGGAGCCAGGAAAAAATTACTATCCCTGCTGAGGAGCAGAGACTTTTAATAACTTCCTTGGGTTTATGTAGCCAGCAAGTGGTAGAGCCAGGAGTCAAACCCAAGTTTTCTGATTATGGAAAGAAGGAAGCAGATAATCCTTGTGTTCTCTGTTACCCATTCCCCTCTATCCCTCTTTAAAAAAGAGCCCAAATATTTTGCCCAAATTCAGCCAAAGTTTCCTTCTTTTCAGAAATCTTGGTGTGTAGGAAGGGACTCAGTCTTGTGGTGGGAATCCAGGTTTTCCCTAAAAGGGAGCGCCAGTCTCCCTGGGTTTTTGATAAAGCTCCAATATTCACTGGCTATTTTATTCAGGCATGCCTCTTCCTGTTTCTTGGTAACAATTTCCCCATCAGTCTGGGATAGTACCTCTTGATATGGGTAGACACTATGAGCTCCTTTGGTTTGGAATTCCCTTAAGGAAGCTATCCATTTGAATTACAAGGTTACAGGATTTCAGGGCTGGAAGGTTTCTTAAAGGTCACCTGATCAATTCCTTACCAACCTGCTGTCTGCAGTAGAATCACCTGGGGAACTAGTTAAACTGCAGATTCCTCAGCCCAACCCAGACCCAGTGAATCCAAATCCCTGGAGATTAGCCCAGACTCTATTGTCTAACAAGCTAACTTGGGTGATTTCCATTTACGGCCAAGTTTAGGAACCATTACAATGTTGGCACCAGCTACCCATTCGTGGCTGAGCCCTGAACACCTCCAGTGGTGGGGAACTCATTTTGTCTTGAGTAGCTCTTTCCATAGCTGGATACTTCTCTCTGCTAAAAAAATTTCCCTGATGCTGAGTGGAAGTCTGCCTCCTTGTCACTTCCACCTACACAAAGACCTATTTAATTTTTTTTTTTGTTCCTCGTTTAGACTCAGATCCAGGTTGTTCTTTTCATTCAGTCTCATATCATTAAGATGCCCCAAAGAGTTACTGCCCATGCTTTGAAATGACACACCCAGAGTTCCCACCCAGGCCCTGCAAGTGTGTGGTGCTGTGACTCCCATATAAATTAGATCCTGATTTATGTGTGTGAGAGGGCGCCAGCCAAAGGGACCCCATGGGGAGGTGTGGTTCATTGATATAAATCTGAAATTAAATTATCCTCGAGAAAATTACAATCTGGCTGCCTTTGGCAGCAGGATAATGTATATATTTCATTAAATATTAAAGTTTAATTTTGCTTTTGTGTATGTGTTTGTATTAGGCTATGCCCCTGATCCTGGGAGCCATTATCCTATACAAAGTCTTAGAGAAGATACAGAACATCAGAGCTGGAAGGGCCTAGGTCCTACTGGATCATTTTACAGATGCAGAAACAGCCCCAGATATGTCAAGTGATTGTCTCTGGGTCACACTATCAGGTCAGTAGTGGGAGGACCAGACTCCCATCTTAGTGCTCTTTACTTCCGTATTATGATTTGCATTGCCACTGTGTTCTGCAGGCTGAGCCTGCCTTTCCCAGCCACCCCTATCTTCAGGCAATTCAGGAGCAGGCAAAATTTCTCATGCTTGAAGGAAACTGCTGAGTGATTAATCACTCTGTGCAGTTTTCAAACAATGCAGGCCTCTTCCTATTGTGTTAGGGTCACAGGGGCCTTATCTACATGGCCTTTTCAGGGGCTCTGGTGGTTTGTATGGGGCTTTTGGGAATCTTATTTGTGCTTGAGTGGTAGTGTGAAGGGACCACGGGACTCAGGTGATCCTCAGCTCTCATGCCAATGTTTCAGCTCTCACCACAAGGGAGAGCAGAGAAACCTTGCTTCCCAGTTCCTGGGCAGGGGAGGTGGGGTGGGGGGTGTTCCAGAAAGAGGTACCTTGCCCAGAGCCCATCTTAGAGGAGACTGAAGGGGGTAGAGACACTGCGGGTTTGGAAAAAGTCTAAGACATTTTCTAGTCTTGTAGATTTGGGGCCCAGATATTCAAAGTAATGTTCTCAGACTGGGGAGGAGAAGGGCCCTGCCTGATTCAATAGTTTTATAGTCTAGGTGAAATTTTACTTCTTAAAAATGTCCATTGGTAGGCAAATAAGTAAGTTAATAAATGAATGAATAAACAAATAAATTGCTAGCATTAGACAAAGAATTGAGTAAATGTAGCTGAGTTGAAGTCTTGACAGCATCCCTTGGGATGCTCTAAGCCTTAGCATATATTTTGGTTCATTCATTTTTGAAAAGTTTATTGAGGGCCATCTATGCGCCACGTACAGTGCTATGCGTAGAGGCAAGCTAACACATGAACCCTGGACGCATGCACGTTCAACACACCCTTTCCTCCTTAGGAGAGCTAGCCCGGGGCACTCAGGATGGAGTTCCAAGAGAGCCCACCAGGGGGCGTGGTGGGCTGGAATTCCGGAAAACCGTCGGCGGCGCCCCATGCAACCTGGTGGTCAGGTCTCCAATGTATTCGATTTGGTCAATGGTGTTTCTAAAAGATGTGATTTAGGTACCAACTTGGACGATTTTGCAGCAAACCCCAGACTCAAGTCTTCTCTTGGAAGGCCTGCTGCCCAGGGCCTACGTTTCTACCTCGCAGCTACCATTAGGACCTGAGAAATGGTTGCTGAGAAATGCCGTCCTCGCTGGTTTTCTTTTCTCATCCCCATCCTGCTTCACTCAGGTGCCGTACCTGATCCCCCTGGGTGTTTGAAATTGTGACCCTGGTGAAGGGCTTGGGCCCAGACCTTGGTCCCGACTTACGTGTCCCTGAGGGAGGCAAGGTCACGCTAATGATGCTGGAAGATAGGAGGGCCTCAGGAGAAGGTGGCAGAGGGGCCTTCAGATAAACAGGAGTGGGGGGTGGGCCGCAAGCAACCAACCCCAGTGCATGTCACAGACCACTTTCCACTTGCAGAGCACTCTGAGAAGGGTATTTGGAGAGTGGGGAGTGAAGTAAGCAAATATTAGGAAGCTGTTACCAGCTGTCACATCCCTTGTTTGATATTGGATGTGAGCCAAAAGGAACAGTGAGGAAGGGCATTTGGAATCAAGAATTGATTAGGAGGCTGGCAGTTGGTCCTCGAAAAATAAGATTTTAGCAGGGGTACTGGGAGGAAGACGGGAGTGCACAGGGAGCCCCTGAAGGACCACACCTGCGGAACTCCATCCGTTCAGCAGTTTGAGATGGCCGCACTTTCCTGGGCATCGATGGACAGAGAGAGCTGGTCTCTTCTTGTAACAGATGTTAAGGTATCATAGGACTCTGAGAGCTAAAAGAAGTTTCTCAGATCACTTTGGTGAGGATTTGTGAATTGGCAACCCCCCTCCCCCCCACCCCCCGCCAGCATATCTGGCTTGCAAACATGTTTTGTTTGAATTTACATGTTTTAGGAATCAGGAAATTTTGCATACCTCTTGATTTCTGACTCTTCTTAGACTCCTGGATGATCTGGCAACATGAGGCCCTCCCTCATTCCTGTAGGGTAACTATGGGCTGGGGCTGGGGAGAGGCTGCCCTCTTCAGAGGGGCCTGTACCTCTGTTTCTCCAGAATCGCTACAACTCCCTTTGGCCTTCCTCTTGGCTCACCTCACTCATTTAAGTAACCTGCCCAGTCCCTGTGGCCATTTGAAATCATGACCTGAGTTAGACAAGAATGTTTCAAAATTATGTAGTAATCCCTGGGAACTTTCAGCAGATGAATTTTAGTTGGAAGTTTCTTCTCTGAAACAAATACAACTAGAACTGTCTGGGGGAGAAGCAAGGGTGGGCTTTGCTTGGTACATCCTCTGCTCCTTTTTGCAGGGAAAAGGTGGAAAAGCCTGAGGGCTCCGTGGAACATAGTTTATAAAAACCAACTCCATCAACGCAGAGATGAGGTAACTGAGGCCCAGAGACAGGAAAAGGCTTATCCAAGTTCAGAGTGTAATCTGTGCCTGAAACAACATGTGAACCCATTTCTCCACATTCCACACTTGTCAATCTGTCCATTATACCCGGAGGGAGCAAATAGGTTTTCATTCACATACTGACTCCTGGCAACCAGAGGTTCTGTGGAGCTGGATTCTCTGCCGCTCTGTTCGGGCTTGGTGGGGAAAAGATAGACCTGACTAACGGGGTGTCTGCCTCTGGGAGAGGAAAGAGTCGTGGGATTCATGCCGCATGTTTACCGTCTACATATAATACCATGCTGCTTGCTTCTGTAATCTAGGAAAGCAGATCCCCAAGGATCTGGACGGAAAGTTTTCTCTACCTTTGAAGTTGGGCCTGATCCTGGCATCGTATCCAGAGGTTCTCCCCATTAGCTTATCCAGGAAATCCGAGGGTGACATAGGCTTGGGCGCGGAGCGGGCAGCGTCAGCCTCCTTAGAAGCAGCAAGGCTAAGAAGGGAAAGAGAAAAGCAGTGGGTTAATGATGGCCCTGTGATCCTGTGCCAGCCTTGCCCAGACCCAAGAGCCACTAGAGTGTTCTTAGCCTGGGAAATAGGCAGTATGGTTTCTTAATGAGGAGAGGCCACGTTACGTGGTTTACTTGGCCAGATATCTGCCAACGAGGGATCCTAGCAGGCAGCTGGGTGTCTGATTGCTGCTGAGAAGCTGCTGCCTCTTCAGGCTGGGGTTTTGAGCAGTCACACATGGCCGCTGGGCCTCCCTGGGGAGGTGACTGAAGGGTTAACTTCCCACCAGGTCCAGCTCTGTATTTTAGGTGCCCGCACTCTCCTAGGTGTTTCTGGGGAACAGCACCGCCAGACAGAATCTCAGTGG
This sequence comes from Cryptoprocta ferox, assembly GCA_028646485.1. NCBI lineage: Eukaryota > Metazoa > Chordata > Mammalia > Carnivora > Eupleridae > Cryptoprocta > Cryptoprocta ferox. The sequence goes on along the minus strand of CM053572.1, from coordinate 102,905,743 downwards.
TCTAATAGTCCAGCCTTTCCCCAAGGTTTCTCTTCAGAACCAGAGTCACTAATTAAAAAAAAAAAATGTTGCCCAAGTCAAATGCATTTGGGGACAGAGATTTAATCAGGCGTCTTTACCTGGAGTCTTCTCAGAAGCTTTCACAAGCTTAGATGCCTATCCTTACGGGACTACCATCTCATGAAACATACACTTTAGAAAATGCTCAGTTGGGAAAATTGAGGCACAGTTAATGGAAAAGACCGAGGTAGATCCCAGAGTAAATCAGTCTGCCTCGGTGTATCAAGATTGGGGGATTTGAGATCAGACTGCTGGGATGCTTCACAGTGTTTCTGTCCCCTCCCCTCACTCCCATGCGACAAAGTGGTTTCAGGTCCTCATTCAAGCCATAGCATGAACTACTGACGTCTGAGGACAGTGGCCTCTGTCCCCCTGCCACACGCTCAAAGGTGTGCAGATTTCTAGAGGAGTCAAGATTGGAAGCTGAAGGGTTAAAGAACAATGACTTGGGTTGCTTTGGGCACCTGAGCTTTTCTAGTCTTGAAATTATACCAGGAGAGAGCTGGGAGCAAGCGCCGCCCTGTCCTGTGGTGCTGACAGGCTGGTGCGTTGAAGGGGGTGCATGCATAGGGAGATGAGTGTGCATGAGCGTGTGTGTGCGCACTCGCGCGCGCGTGTGTGTTGCGTAAGAGGGGAGCTTCTGTCACCCAGCCAAGTAGGACATTGCGTTCCCCAAGGATCTGCACTCAACCTCTCTTGTTCTTCACCTTGGCTCGTTTCTGATCTCACAGTTGTAACGGTTTAAGTGATCACCTCTAATGGATGATTCTCACGTCTGTGTCTCGGCCTGGCTGCTCCCGGAAGCCCCCTTTCCTCATTTGCAAACACCCGCAGGGCACGTCCTGCTTGTGCCTCAAATTCACCTACCAAACTCAATGCTGCGGCTTCCTCTCTGCGCTTGCTCCTCCAGACCACGGCTCCCCACACAGCACCAGCATTTCCCCATTCTCCTGGTGCAGATGCTTCAGCGCCATTGTATCCCCTTGTGCCCTTTCCCTCTCACATCTCCTCACTCACCAGGTCCCGGACCATGTTACCTTCTGATATAGTTACTTGTGTTTGTCTCTGAAGACCAGGAATCATGGTGTTTTTATTTATTATTTCTTCTTTAATCCCCTACTGTGTCTACCATGGTGTCTCCAACATAACTGATACCTGGTAATTGCACAGTGAATGAATGAATGAATAATATGCTACTTTAATTAATCAAATATCTGGTTAATAGGGTATTCATAAATATTCATATATGGATTAACAAGTTTAAAATAAGTAGACTATTATCTCCAGTAATGAAGAATACTGGAAGCAGTCTGGTATTCCTTCGCAGGTTCAGAAGATATTTCAGGATGATTTAGACACTCATGTTTAGTAACCTGAAGACCCCCTTCTCCATATACTGAAGAACTAGTTTTGATTGACAGGATGAGAGACAAATGCATTTTACTGTTTTTATGCATGTGACTCTAGATGCTTGTGAGTTGGTGTGATGCAGGCAGGTTTCTAGATGTGATGTGTACAAGTGGGTGGGTGTGATGGGGGTGTTTGTGGATGCACAGTGCATTGTGTTACATGGACATGTGTGTGCAGCCATGGGAACACCCATGTTCATGTGAAAGTGTATTACATATGGCATTTAAAAAATTTTTTTAACCTTTATTTATTTTTGAGAGACAGAGAGAGACAGAGTGTGAACAGGGGAGGGACAGAGAAAGAGGGAGACACAGAATCCAAAGCAGCCTCCAGGCTCTGAGCTAGCTGTCAGCACAGAGCCCGACGCGGGGCTTGAACCCACGAACCATGAGATCATGACCTGAGCTGAAGTCGGACGCTCAACTGACTGAGCCACCCAGGCGCCCCTACTATGGCATTTTTGTATATATATGTCGGGTGTGGGTATCCATGGGGTATAAGGTGTGAATGTGTCGAATGCTTTAGTGGATGTATGGATGTGGTATATGTATTGCATGGATGTGTTTCTGAAATGTGAGATGTAATATAGAATAGCACAAGAAGAGAGAAAAGAACAGATGACTGGAATTTATTCTGTCTCACTTATTTATAAGCTGTGTGACCTTGGGGAAGTTACTTACCCTCTCGGAACTTTAGTTAGTTGCCTCATAAGTCACATTAGTTTTACACAAGGAGTAACTGAGATAGCACAGCTAAACAAAACACCTAGGACAGTTCTTGGAACATAATGTGCACTCAGTAGAGTGTCTTGCTCTTGTCTTGCTGTGTGTGTGTGTGTGTGTGTGTGTGTGTGTGTGTGTGTGTGTGTTTGAAGCAGTTCAGAGCCAGTCTGGGGGCTTCTTCTGGTCTCAGTGCTGTTTTCAGCCGCACCACAGGCCCCACATGGCTGGGAAGTCCTGCCAGGTGCCGTCCATGGCCCTCCGTCAGTACCACAGTCCCAGCCTTTTCTCCATTCAACGCCAGGCTCATGGCTGCTCTGTGGCTCTGGTGTGAGCAAAGGGGACCACAGGCATGCACCTGGTGATTTACGACTTTTCTGCTGCTTTCATTCACTTCTAGAACCTCTCAAGGAGTGGCGGTTATGAAGCTTTCATAAGCTCCTGTTCTCTCTCCTGCCCCTCCCCTCAGATGATAAGATTTGGGAACATAGCACTCCCTCCTGGCAGCTACTAGAGCACCAGCCATCTCTTGGCCCTTAGGCCTCTTTCATAAGCCTGAATCCTATTATGCCGGATGGTGAGAGAATGAATTCGCCCCAAATTATCCCCTACCATTTGCTACTAGCAAAATGTGCCATTTAATACCTGAATCCTCCCCAAGCTGAAGAGTCCTCTTAGCTCCCATGTTTGCAGTACAGCATTTCAGTCTGGCTACCTGGCCGTTGATTCACTAAAAGCCCTGGCATGCGGAGCTGAACTCAAGGGTATGGAGACTCTGAAAGGTTAAGTAACTGGCCCTGGGTCACACAGCACTTTAATGAGAGAAGGGTTTAGAACCCAGATTTTTTAAAAAATCTTTTTTTTATGTTTTTATTTATTATTGAGACAGAAACAGAGCATGAGTGGGAGAAGGGCAGAGAGAGAGAGGGAGACACAGAATCTGAAGCAGTCTCCAAGCTCTGAGCTGTCAGCACAGAGCCCGATGCGGGGCTCAAACCCACGAACCATGAGATCATGACCTGAGCCGAAGTCGGCCGCTTAACCGACTGAGTCACCCAGGCGCCCCTAGAACTCAGATTTTTAAGTGTGGCTTCATCCAAAGGTTACGGGGTATGGGAAAGACTTAAAAATTGTGAAGAATGCCAAGGATGATGGCTGCTTTTATTCCTATTTGTTTTTGAAAGTTGTTACATTCTGTTACATGCAGGAATATCTAAACATGAGTCTGACTGCCAGCAATTCTGATACATACAACCTAATTTGCCACACTGAAAAATGGAGAAGAAACAGTTGTGGATTACCGCAGATCTGTTTTGTCAAGTGAGTCACAGCAGAATTCTTTGAGATTTTGAGATTCGCTAGTCCCAACTTTCCCCCGTCTCACGTACCAGTGGGGTTTTTGGGTGTCATTTCCCCACTTTTTGCCCTGTTTCTGTATAGCCTCTCCTAGTCAGTTACAATGTTTCCTTAAGTTGACTCACTTCCTTCAAACTTAACTCTTTTTAAAAACAGTACTTTATATGTTCACTATTTACAAATGAAAAAGAGCTTTTGTTTACTATAGTAGACACAACCACAATGGTGAAAACAAAACAAAAAGAGAAGTCTAAAATTCTAGTTACACGCTGTGGCTTACCGACATTCGGAGCCCGAGCCTGCCCCAAGTCCCAAGTATTAACACCTGACTGAGGCTTTCTTCTCGAGATAATGAGAAGAACTGAAAGAAAGTTTTCTCAGTAATAATTCACCGGTATTGCGTGTGAACCACCCCTAGGCATCCCCCATTTCTTACTGCCCTAGACCAAAATTTCCCTAATTCTTTTTCAAATACAAAATCTCCATTTGAGTGTCAAAATAGCCATGCCCCTCCACTTGATAATCACTGTACATTTCTGTCTATATGTAGAAAGCACATTTTGCACAGAATTAGTTCAAGGGCCCCCTATAGTAAATCTGTTCTCTGTGCCTTTGTGCAGAGTTAATAGGCATCAAGGAGCCCTTGGTGCACAATTAGAACCAGTACCTCTGGTGAACTTGAACGTTTGCTTACAGATTGTGGGCTACTGAACAGAGAAGCTGGGAATGAATCCGAGAAATGAAACATTTGATTGTTAGGATTTGCTGACCCTATAAGAGTATTTGGAAACGATGCAAATTGTTTCAGGGATTACTGCAGTGTAATGTAGTGAATCAGACTCGGTTTAGGCAGATTTGATTAATAGTAATTTCAGAAAGACAGTGAGGTCTTCTGGGACCAAGGGTTCTGCCCCTCTCTGAGAAGGCTTTATGGCAAAAGGCACACAGAGTGTTAAACCATCACCTTTTAGGAGATTTGTCACACTTTGGTGTGTGACACCAAAGCACTTAAGTACTTTGGTACTTAAAGGACCTCAGTTTCGACTCCTAATGAAACAGACCATGGAAAGATCCAGAGTAGGGTTCCAAGCTGGAGGTAGGGGGAATGGAGGCAGAGTGACACAGTAAAGTGGGGGCTCTGTGACCTTCAGTGAGTCACTTCCCTCTGTGGCCTTTAGCTTTCCAAACTATAAAATAAGGGGGTTAGAATAATCTCTAAGAGTCCTTCTGGCCCTTAATACATCATTTTATTAGTCTGTAATATTCCCTCTTCCCCCCCCCCTTTTTTTACACATCTGCTCTTGGGATCTGCATTTGTCTGAAATCTTGTGGGGGAATGTGAGTGTGTTTGTGTCTTTGTTCTTCCCAATCCAATCTCAAGATTTCTCTCCGATGGAACAACGCGTTTTTCAGGGATTTGTTGGAAGAAAGGCCAGATCAATGTTCAGGTTCTCATTCTCCCGTGGCAAACATCAATTGGAAATAGGGAATCAATAGGGAGCTGTCAATCAATTTCGAATGAGCTGGGGTTGGCAGCAATACCGGGGATAAACAGCTTCAATTACACCCTGTAAGGTGTCACACCACCAAGAACCATTCTGGGTTAGCAGAGGGAGCCCCCTTGATGGATTCCGTCACTTTGGTTCCACATGCGTAGAGGAGTCAGGAAGTCAAGGGTGGGAAAAGGGGAGGAAGGGCAAGATGAGGGGTAGTAGAGAGACTGATGGGCAGAGGATAGCCAAGGGAGAGGCCCATAGTGCTGGGGGAGAAGCTGCAGGTGCAGGCTGGGATGGGAGGGGAGGGGAGAGGAGAATGTGCAAGTAAAGGTGTCTGAGGTGCGGCCAGTGCTATCAGTGAGGGGTTCAGTGAACACTGAACACTGAGAGAACAATGATAAGAGGTGAGGATTAAACAGTGAGTCTGTGAGGAGGTTGGGAGTAGTAGAGATTGGACTCCCTGGTCTGTGCCCTTACAGGTAGGTCTAAAATTTAAGGCAAGATTACCATCCCTTAATCCCTTTATGGTACAAATAATCCATCTGATTATTTTCTCAGCTGGTTATGCTGAATTGTGGCCTGGCTAAACTTGGGAAATGGGCCCTTCAAAAACATCTTCAAATGAGGGGTGTGCAACTTGGCTAACAGGCAACTTGTCCTCTGGCTTGGGTCAGAATATCTAATCCCTTTGCCTTGACAGGGAGGTTATCCAATGAGCTGGTATTTATTCTGTGCAGAAAGCACCTGGTCAACTAGTCAAAAGTTGTTGGAAAGTCTACTCTGTGTTTCCATGGGCATTTACTTACTCTAGGTTTTTTTTTTAATGTTTATTTTTTTATTTTAGAGAGAGAGAGAGAGAGACTGTGAGCAGGGAGGGGTAGAGAGAGAGGGAGACAGAATCTGAAGCAGGCACCATGCTCTGAGCTGTCAGCACAGAGTCCAATGCAGGGCTCAAACTCACACACCTCGAGATCCTGAACTGAGCTGAAGTGGGATGCTTAACCGACTGAGCCACCCAGGCACCCATACTTACTACAGGGTTTTGAAGGTCACCGTGGAATAGAGGAAAACAGTAAAGTGGGAGGTGGAGAGCATGGGTATCGTCATTGCTCTATCTCTAACTGTGTGGTCTTGGGCTAATTCTTTTTCTTAGGTGGCCCTCAGTTTCTTCATCTGTGAAATGGCAGTTTTGCATTAGATCAGGCACAATGAACAGTTGTATGTTGAATACCCACTCCATTCAACTGGTGATGGCTGCCCAGAGAACAGCTTCCCAGCAGGGAAGTTGGCAGGATGGATCACCAATCTGCCAAGGGACTAGACTGGAGAGCTATGTTGTCTTAATTTTGCAGGCCTTCTTGTTCTGAAATCCTGATTAATTTCTGATTAATTAAGCACCTGCCATATGCCTAAGGTACTATGGGGGGGGGGGTGCAGGTGAACACGTCACTGCCCACAGAAAAAACACTCCATGTGGGCAGAGTCTGTGTCTATCTCACTCAGTGCTTGGCATGTGGTAGCAATCAATAATTATTTGCTGATGAATGGCCTTTACCCTCTTGTTGTTTATTGTTGAGCAGATAGAATAGATTAGGCACATAAACAATTATCGAAGGTTGCCACCCAGCTTAGGTGGCATAATTGGACTGCTGTGTGGTTCAGAGGAGGAAGGCAGTATTTAGGGGGAGGTGGGGACACGAATCAGAGAATTTTTCTGAGTTTTATTAATTTTAGCCTCTGCACCTTTAGAAAGAACCAACATTTGCCATTGCCCATGTTGTGCATGTGGGGGAGAAAGCTTCCTTCCACCGGAGGGCTGTCCTTGGGAAAGGAACGGGGAGAGGGGATAGCTCTGTGTCCAAGGCTCTTGGGAAGAAATGGGGCTGGCACTTTCTGTCCTTATGGTCTGGTCCAGTTTTGTGTCCCTGGCTCTGACATCCAGGAACTTGGGGGTCGTTGCACGGTGTGGGTCCTGTTGGTCGCCCTCACCTTTCCTGGCTTGTATCTTTAGGTCAACATCTGGCTTCTCATGGCCAGCTGTGCAATTCCAACTTTATTTGATTGCAGTAAGGGGCTTAGGCTGGCCAGGGAGTGCCTGACATTTTATTACTCTCACTTCATGATCTGCTAAGCACCCCTGGGAGCAGAATGTCACAGCTGGCATGCTCCAAGCCCAGTCCTCCCCAGGGTCTGATGCACACGACATCCTTCCCCTCTCCTGTCCCACCTCCCACAGCTATACCTGCTTTCTGTAAAAAACAAACAAACACATCTTTATCTGGGGAAAAAAGCCCATGTATTTGAATATGATTCTCCTATGCAGTAAGATAAAATCTTGGATCCTTGGAGCTGGAAGGAACTTTGAGATTTCATTTGGTTCTTCCCCTGCCCCTAGGGTAGTAGGAATCTCTAGGGATCTTTCATACTCCTTATCATTGCTTCTGGTGTGTTCCTCTGTATAACCTTCCATCCACTAACTCTTCTGCTTATTTATGTATCTCCATAATGCAGGTGACAGCAGGGTGAGGGAAGGAGGCACCTAGCGAGATTAAAGAGGCACTCACTGTCAGGGCTGTGCCAACCGTGCCCTTGTAGGGGCCTGAGAATGAGCATCTCTTTAACTTTTGTGTCCTGGGAGTCTTACTTGCCTCACCCTAGTCCTTCCTGGTCCTGCTACAGCATCAGAGATGTCAAACCTAGTCCAACTAGGGTAGGGTTTCCTGTAGGTAACTGAATGTATTTACCTGGAGAGGGAGCCTGTATTTCTGACAGCCTCTCATTTAATTTCTGAAAAGCTTCATTCGTATTTTTCTTGTTTGGTGGTAAGAAACAGTATTACACATTTTATCTCATTTTATCCTGCCAACAGCCTGAGAGGTAAGATGTCTGCCCCATTTTACAGAAGAGACAATTAAAACTTAAACGTGTGGTGATCTAGCTGTGGTGTACCACGCTGTATGTGCCTAACGTACATCAATGTCAATATCTTCCTTTCTCTTGTCTCCCTTCTCTTCACTCCCTGTGTCTGTTTCAAGGCTGGAATCACAGCAGCCCTTGGTGCTTTTTGGTTCAAGCTCACTCTCTAGCCTTCCTTGTCCTCAGAATAGGGGCAATCAAGGTGTTATGTAGGCAAGACCTTGAAAGAATGTTTTTCCCCCCAAGTTTCTATGCAGGACCTTAATAAGTTATGATTTCCATGAACACAGAGCCTGGCACGTGGTCAGGGCTCAGTAGATGTTTGTTAAGTGGGTGATAAGCACCTGGCATTCCAGGAGAAGCAGAATTTAGCTGTGCAGGTCCTGGGCCTCAGTGATGTGATTTGAGTGGAGTAAAAAAGTCCCAAATTCTGGCCCTAATAATTTTAGTCAGTCCCTAGGGAAATTACTGATGTCCTCTGGGAAAATCCAAGGCAAGAAAATAGGAGAAGCCATCCTTTTTTCTTTTGGGAGCATCCTCAACCCTCCTAGGGGTTGACTCGGGCCAGGGGCCTAGGTCAAACCTACATCTATGCATAAACCTCACATTTCTCCCCACTACAACAACCATCTCACTTTTCCCTGACTGTTCCTATATGTCTCACTTGGGGAAATTTTCCTATGCCTCTGACCATCAGTGCTATTCTGCAGTCCGGTTTCACGGTGAAAGAATACTTGGCTTAAGCCTGTGGGCATCAAGTACCCCCCACCCCCCACCCCACCTCCTGAGCTGAGTTACAGCATGAGGAATCCAGGGAGATTCTTCAGAGACTTGAATGCTGTAGACAAGGCCTATGGGGGTTGCTCTGCCAGAGTCAAAGCTCTTAGCAGGCCCTGCATAATCAGCATGCATCCCATGAGCTGGACAGGAGAGCAAATGGCTCTCATTACCTTCGATGCAGCTTTCTTTTTAATCAGATAAATCTCAGTGGAAAAGCATGTCTTTGCAGAGAATGGAGCTCAGAGTTTCTGGACAAAAAGTTTTGGGAAGAAAAATTGCACTGATCAGCAGGGATTGCTCATTTGAGGTTGCAAAGACCTGGGAGTATAAATACTAAGGAGAAATAATAACAGGTTGAACACAGATAAAGGTATGATACTAGTGTATGAGTGTAAGAGCTCCCGCTCACTTCATACTTATTATGTGCTGGGTACTTTACAAGTGTTAGTGTAGTTAATCTTCTCAACAATCCTAGGAAGATGACATCATTACAGATGAGGAAGCTGACACTTGTATTTTCAGAAATTTAGCCAAGATTGTATAGCTTATAAGGGGCAAGGGCACTAGTCAGCTGGCCTCTGAAACCCATGCTATTAACCGCTACATTCTGTTGACTCTTCCAAGTGATAGTGATTGCAGAGTCCCTCTGAGGAGCTGCTCTGGCTCATGGTTTTGTGATGAAATGTTTGCATGACTCTCGGAACTACCAGTGGGAATTCCTGGAACTCTGGGAATCAGAGAGTATGGATTGAGAACAATGTGATGATCACTGTCATACAAATAATGCTCTCCGTTTACATGGCACTTCTAAATCCATCACAGCATTGGCTCCCGGCACCATTCCCATGACAGCATCTCCGTGTACAGGTGGAGACATTGAGGCTCCACTGAAAAATTCAGAGACCTGCTCAGGGTCTGGAGGGCAGAGCCACAACATGACTCGGATCTCCAGATGTGGTCTGGCCATCTTGACTATGTGGCCATTTTCAAAAGATAGGAAGGGAATGGCAAACCCTTCCTGACTGTTCATTAGATTCTGTCTCTCTTGGAATGTTTCTGGCATTAACTTGACTTCCATTTTATTTATTTATTTTTTCATTTCAGTTCACTCATTTTTAAACTTTTTTTTCTTAAAATTTTTAAAAAATGTTTACTTTTTTTTGAGAGAGAGAGAGCACCAGTGGTGTGGGGAGGGGCAGAGAGAGAGAGAGAGAGAGAGCACCAGTAGGGTGGGGAGGGGCAGAGAGAGAGAGAGAGAGAGAGGAGAGAGAGAGAGGGAGACACAGAATCCAAAGCAGACTCCAGGCTCTGAGCTGTCAGCACAGAGCCCAATGTGGAGCTCAAGCCCACTAGCTGTGAGATCATGACCTGAGCCGAAGTTGGATGCTCAATTGACTGAGCTACCCAGGCTCCTCAGTTCACTCATTTTTAAAATACAACCTGCCTTGGGGTGACTGGGTGGCTCAGTTGGTTAAGCATCTGACTTCGGCTCAGGTCATGATCTCACAGTTCGTGAGTTAGAGCCCCGCGTTGGGCTCTGTGCTGACAGCTCAGAGCCTGGGGCCTGCTTCAGATTCTGTGTCTCCCTCTCTCTCTGCCCTTCCCCCGCCCATGCTTTGTCTGTCTCTCTCTCAAAAAAATATAAACATTAAAAAAATACAACCTGACTTTACCAACTGCAGGTGTTTTTTGAATGGCCAAAGGTCCCAGCACTTCTACAGAAGCTGTGAAAATAGCTCTTTCTCTTCTCAGGTCAGTCAGCCTTCTTCATTCACCAGGCATTTTGAGGTAATAATCATCTCATCTGAGATAGTATTAATTTATTACCTCATTTATTTACTTACTTATCCCAAGCGATTTATGTAGTGCCTACTGTAAGTCAGAGATTGTACTGGGTGATGGAGCAAAATAGAAATAATATGATAATAACAGCTGGCCCATGTTGAGTAGTTATAAAGTGCCAGGCATTTCACTAAGAGCTTTACTTTTGATATTTAGTCCTTAATATAATCCTATGGGTAGGGGGTCATGACTCCCATTTTACTGGTGAGGAAGCTGAAATTTACAGAATTAAAACTTTTACAGGTACACCTAAGCTGACATACTTCTTTCTTAACTGTAGCGATACTGAATATGCCATAGCCCTTGAACTCCCAAACTAAAAGAGGAAAGCCTACGTGAAGACACAGAAGTGCTTGAATATGCAGGCCTATTAGAAAAAGCTTATCACTTGTCCCTCCCAAGTCTATACTAGTTCAAACCTATAGTGGAAAGTAAGCCACGTTGTGATGAAGCCACAGGAAATGCATCCACAAAAAGGGAGCTATTTATCCCAAACTAAACAGAGGTTTTCATAAGTGGAGCTTGGATGTGTGTGGCCCTCAAGCATCCAGGAGACTGATTTCAAAGAAGGATGTTGAGAAAATAAACAACCCTCACTGGGCTCTTAGGAAGAATGACCTCAAATTGTAGAAAGAGCAAACTCGGATTCAAATCTGAAGCTGCCTTTAATAAACTGAGTGACTGGTCTACTGAAAGAGAATACTTAATTGTGAGTTGAGAGGGTTTAGTTGAAGTGGGTATTTGTATGTAAATACAGAGTTTTTACAGGAAGCTCCAGGGCTCTGACACTGCTCTAAATAGCCCTTGTTCATTCCCCCAGAATCCTCTAAGACAGACAGCTGCAGCTATGCTCAATGGGGTGGAACATCTTTGTCTCACTCAGCAGGTTCCAATGTCTTGGGGAGGAAGAAGGGAGAAGAGTCATAGAATTATGGGATCTGGTCATCTTGGGCATTAAAACAAAGACATTTATTGAGCACCTGCTATAAGTTAATGACTACATATTACGGCTCTGCAAAGTCAGATGATCATCTCCATCTTATAGAAGAGGAAACGAACTCAGAATTTAGCTAATAATAACAACAGTTGCCACCAATGCTTGAACACTTTCTAGGTGCCACACACAGAGCCAAGAACTTTTCCATACATGCTTTCTAATCCATCCAGCAACTCTGTGAAGTAGGTACCGGTTTCTCCTCCATTCTTCAGATGAAGAAATGGAGGTTTGGAGAGACTAAATAATCTAATCAAGGTGCTTTGATGACAGAATTGATGCATGAATCTAACTGAGGTGGAATTTGGGCATAAGTTTTTGAGTGGCTGTTCACATGTGCTAAAACAGCTCATTTCACTGGAATATGCATTGTGTTAAGTTCCCGTTCCATTTAGTATAAGCTTCTGTAAGAAATATTTACTGAGAAGAGATGTGTCCGTGACACCTGTGGTACCCGATGAGATATAAGGAAGGTAGATGGATGATGAGGGAAAGACAAGGTGTCCTTTCTGGTTTTAAGATGAAGGAGGGTTAACGACAGAAGGAACGTAAGGGTCACTGCTGAATCTTTCTTTTCCTTCTGGGATTTCTTTTCTTTCTACCCTGGGGAATACTCCAGCAGGGTCACCTCTTGTAGCTCACTGGGGGACCACCCAGGGGGCCGAATTCCATTGCTTCACACCTCTCAGAGGCAAAGAGAAACAGCTCAGGGGGATGGGGCAAGCTTTGGATGTCCAGTCAGAAATCCTGGGTTTTACTTGTGCCTGTTCCTTTCTTGTGTAATCTTGAGCAAGCTCTTTATCATAGTTAGGCATCAGTTTACTCATCCGTAGAGTATAGTCATCATCTGTACCAACTATTTGAAATCACATTGAAGAAAGCATAAGGTACTACACAAATAAGAACTCACTTCTGGACTGAAACAGGGGGCAGGCTCCATGGACTCTGCCATCAGATTCGGGCTCTGCCATCCACTGGCTGAGCGGCCTTGGACAAATAACTTATCCTGTCTTTGTTTTTGCATCTGTAAAATGGGGGTCATAGTAGTTGTTGCTCATGGAGTGTTGGAAAGAATAAGTAATTCTTTAGTAATGCTTATTTTGGTGCCTGGCACACTATGAATGTCCAATACAATTTTTATTGATTCAGAGAGAATTGGTTTATCTAGGCTCTATCATGAGGGATAAGTAGATGAAGTTCTAGAGGCTTCTTTGTGTTTGTGCCTGAATATTCAAAGACTACCCACTGTCACACCTAAAGGAACCCTCTCAGGGGATCCTTCCACTATGCTCTTAGTAATTTATCTGTTAAGTAGTAAATTAATAGCATTACTTTGGCATTTCAATCAATAGGATTAAGATGATCTGATGGTAACGGAGTAGTAATTGGTGCTGCTCAGATGGAAACTGGCCAGTGGCAAAAACTGTTTTTCACAAGCTGGCTGGCTGCCCTCAGGCCAGATTCTTTCAACCCTTTAAAAAAAAAAACATTTTCCTCTGATGATTAAAACAATAAATGCTCATTGGAAAAATACAACGAGGTTCAAAGAAAAAAAACCCACCTGGAAATTCCATTGTCTAGATACCTACTATTAACATATTAGTAAATTTCTTCTGGGTTTTTTTTTTCCTCTACAGATTATAATGTTTCATTTCCTGCTTTTTTTTTTACTCAAGATTCTAAATGAACATTTTCTCTTGTATTTAAACCTCAGGAAACACAATTATTAATGACTGCCTATGCCAGTGTGTGGCTGTGTTAGCATTCACTTAGCTATCCCTCTATTGATGGGCGTTCGTATTATTTTTGCTTTTTAGCTATTATAAATTATGCTGTGAAACTCTCCCTTGATCACAAACCTCTGTTCATGTCCTAGAAGCAAAATTGCTGAGTCAGAGAGTATGACTATTTCTAAGGCAGAGAGAGTACACCAGTGTAAAGGGGCTTCCCTTCTTCTCCAGCCCCAGGATGAGCAGGTTCCTCACTGAAAACTCTTCACAAGGTGGAGTCTGGTAAAGGGTCAAGGGCAGAAGGAATTGGTGGGACAGTGAAAGTTAAAAGAGGAGAGATGACCGCTTCTACCTTTTTCTTTTTTCTCCACTAACTCAGGCTGCCCAAGAAGCCATAGACACTGGAGTGTACTAGAGGGGAGAAGAGAGACCCTTGTGATAGTACAGTTCAGAAGTCCAATGTTGCAGGTGCAATATGTCTTTTTTTTAAAAAAAATTTATTTAAGTTGCCCCTGCATGTGTCTTCTGTCTGTATCATATCCAATGTTTTACCCCTGAAACTACTTATATATAATAAGCATCCCCTAAATGCTTGATTTGAGAGGTAGGATAGCATGGTGGACTCAAATCTGCCACATAGCTGTGTGATCTTGGGCAAGTCACTTAACCTCTTTAAAACTATTTCTTTTTTTTAATCACTTTTTTAATGTTTGTTATTTTTGAGAGACACAGAGAGAGAGAGAGGGTGTGTGAGTGGGGGAGGAGCAGAGAGAGAGGGAGACACAGAATCAGAAACAGGCTCCAGGCTCTGAGCTGTCAGTGCAGAGCCCAATGCCGGGCGTGAACCCATGAACCATGAGATCATGACCTGAGCTGAAGTCAGACACTTAATCAGCTGAGCCACCCAGGAGCCCCCAAAACTACTGCTTTATCAGAAAAAGGAGGGTAATAATGTGTTCCTAGGATTGTTGAGGTTAAAGGAGAAAATGTGTGTCAAACGCTGATATAGCACCAGACACATAGAAACCACTTAGTGTGTTAGCCATTATTATAAATAAAAATTGAAGTTTTTGTTTGTAAGATTCAAACATTCTTCACTAAACTTTTATGCCAGTCTAGGTTACACCTAATCATTCGGAAGAACTTCGGAAAAATATAAAGACTAAAAGAGGTAGGTATGGCAGGAAATACGGGATGTGGGCTGTGCTTCAAATTTTGGCTAATTTATTATATTCCATTGTAGGCCCCGCATTTTAAGAGGGACATTAACAGGTTGGAGCAGGTCCAGAAAGGAAGAACTGGGCTGGTAAACAAACTTGAAATTGACCTGTAAGGAATAATTAAAGACTCTGTGGGTGTTTGGCTCAGAGAAGATTTAGGCAGAGAGATCATTTTTTTACAAACCTCTGTTGGGTTGTCATGGGGAAAAGGGACTCAATAAAGTAATGTTCTTGAAAATTTGCTGTTTGCCTGGCACTGAGATAAGCCCTTTGCAAGTATTTTTTCTTCTCCCAAACTCTAGGCGAGGTACGTATTTGTGTTCCTATCGCACAGATGAAGAGACTGAGGCACAGATGGCAGAACTGACTTGGTTGAAAGTTACATGGCTGGTAGATGGTAGTTAGGAACAGAACCAGATTTTTCTGATTCCATAGCTGAGGCACCTTTTACACCCCACTGACTTGTTCCAAGTGGCCAGAGAAGGTGGACGGGACTTTCAGAGAGGGAGGTGGCTGCCTGATACATGTGAGGAAAGACCGTTTTGACCAGTTGGTCAAACAATGCCCAATAATGGAAGATGCAGCATAAGGAGGTGGTTCCTTGGTGCCGGAAGTGTTTGTGGATAGGCTGAATTCTGAGCAATGCGTGAGGATGAACCAGCTGGGGAGTGGGTTAGAATTGTGACTTCACTACCTACTTTATGACCTTGAAAGTTGTGTAACATTTGGGAGCCTTAGTTTCTTCTTCTGTAAACTAGGAATACTCAATGCTAATTTTAGGATTGTAGGGAAGAATAAAAAATTCAGATAAGTTGCTTAGCCAAATACCTGGTATACAGAAGTTGCTCATTGTATATTAAGCAAACAGTTATCTATGATCTTTTTCTTTGCACCTGTGGTTCTCATTTATATAGTGATACTGTCTATTCACTTCTTCACTGGGGTCAATTCCAGATTTGGAGATGTCACCAGAAGAGTGGGTATTCTACCTCCCTTCTACAGAGGCAGGTATCTGCCAGATTCTGTCCTCTCAGGAGAATGACAGGTTGGACTTTGAAGAATTCTTCCTTTTTTTTTTTTTTTTTTGAATAACCAAAAGAAAGAATGTTTAGACTGAAATGTTAAGGAACAGGCTAGATATTGTTCAGAGATTAGAACCATTTCACCTACTTACCAATTATAAGATGGGTTTGGAGAGCCCACTCTGTATTCAGCACTGTGCCCTGTGGATTAAGGGTATATTTAATCAATCAGAGGCACTGTCTTTGTCTTCAAGAGCCTCAAGGCCTGGGTGGTTCAGACAAGTATGAAAACTAGAGAATAGGACTAAGTGTCATTCTGTGCTAAATCCTTTGGCACAGGGCTATTAGGGAAGAGATGCTTAGAGGCAGGAGGTTGGAGAAGATGACCTTGGAAGATCTCTTGCTGGCCTGGGATTTCCTCTGTTTGGAGGTTCCCAGGATTGCATCCTTGCAGGCACAATGTGATAATGTTGCAGCTGTAGCTCACTTGGTCACATCCTCTAGTCTTTTCCCCAGGACATGCCCCAGAGCCTGGGAATATGCTAATCATTGTTGTCCATTGTCAGGCCCAGAGGGGGAGGGGCTGCCCTCCTTCCTGGACGTGGAGAAGCAGGCAGCCCCCTCCCTCCTCCCAGCGCAGCTTCAGAACCCCACCACCATCAGCCATGGCCCCCACCAGGGGGAGGCATGGAGCTGACTGCCTGAGGAGAAAGATTTTATTGCTATAATTCTTGATATGAGAGTCTTTCTTCTCTTTCAACAAGAAAGAAGATTCCAACTGCTTTGGAAGTACCTTCTCTTATTTCTCCTGTTTCCTTTCCTTTTCATCATTCCTCCTTAGCATTTGCTTTTTCCCACCTATATTTCTCTCCCCTTCTGACCTCTACCTTCTTCCTTTTCCTTCATTTGTTTCTGCATCCTTGAATGGTGGTGCTGAGAGAGAGAGAGAGCTTTAAAGTCAGCTAGTCCAGTCCACTCATCCAGTTTACAAATGAGACATGAGACTACTGTGGTCCAGAGAGGGAGGGGGACTAACACAGGGAGTTCTTGACTGAACCGGAGGAGACCTGAGTTAGCGCTCTTCCCTCTTGATTACTCTGCTTGTCTCCCCTTTTCTTCACCCCCCCTTTTTATGTCTTGCGCCATATTATTTCTTATTCTCTTTTATCTCTTCATGAAACAAATTGTGATGGATGGAAAGGAAATCAGTACTTTCGGTGGCAGAATTGAGGGGAAGTGTGTTGTCAAGTTCTCCCCACCCACTTTCCTCATGGGAAGGGCTATGATTTGGGGCAAGTCTCTCAGTTTTCTTCCTCTACTCTCCCTACCCTGCCCCTACACCTCTCTGGAGAGGTTCGTACAATGCCTTTCTGCCTATGAAGACTTTGAAATGGATTGGCCTCAAGGTATCCCAGATTGGTAAAAAATCACTGCTTTAGTGTACTTGTCCACAAAATGGGGATGATAATAGTACCTACTTCATAGAGTTGCTTTAAAGATTAAATGGCTAATGCATCAGAAGCTTTTAGAAAAGTTCCTGGCATATAGTAGATTATAAATACATGTTATCAGATAGTATAAATATTATTTAGAGGAAATTCTGTTCATAAGACAAAGTTTTGGGAGTCACAGATATTGCTTTAACATGAGAAGTGAATAGAAAACTATAGTTTAAATATGTCTTTGTTGGTGACCTCATCCCTGCTATGCTCTATCTGCTGAATGTGCCTACTTGTTACTCAAATGTGCCATCTTTCCTCCAAGTATTTAAATTCAAATAGCAGCCCATGTCCATGACTCACACCAAGAAGCCATTTGAGACTTAAAGGTAGTTAGGCTTTGCTCAGAATTGACTGGGTTTCACAGGTCCTTCTGGTATTTTCCATTCAATCCAAGGGCAATGTCTAAGATGGAATGGTGGAGTACAGCCTTCTTGAAACCCAAATTGCTTGCATAGCATATGATAAATTTTGCTCAATTCACATGGTCTTATTTTTTAATGTTTATTTATTTTTGAAAGAGAGAGACAGAGCATGAGCAGGGAAGAGCAGAGAGAGAGGGAGACACAGAATTTAAAGCAGGCTCCAGGCTCCAAGCTGTTGACACAGAGCCCAATGTGGGGGTTGAACCCACAAGCTGCAAGATCATGACCTGAGCTGAAGTCTGATGCTTAACTGACTGAGCCACCCAGGCACCCCAACAAAATAACTCAGGTGTCCCATCAAAATAAATAAATAAACTTTTTAAAAAAGATAAATTAAATAACAGCATGTGAAGAGGTGCCTGGGTGGCTCAGTTGGTTAAGCATCCAACTTCCGCTCAGGTCATGATCTCCCAGTTCATGGACTCAAGCCCTGCATTGGGCTCTGTGCCGACATCTTAGAGCCTGGAGCCTGCTTGGGATTCTGTGTCTCCCTCTCTGCCTTTTGCCCCCCCTCTTAAATAAACATTAAAAAAAGTCTATTTATTTATTTTGAGAGAGAGAGAGCATGAGTGGAGAGGGGCAGAGAGACATGGAGAGAGTCCCAAGCAGGCTCTGCACTGACAGCCCAATGTGGGACTTGAACTCACAAACCATGAGAACATGACATGAGCCGAAATCAGGAGTTGGACACTTAACCAATTGAGCCATCCAAGTGCCCCTAATTTGCCTTTAATTTGATTTTTTAGTTTAATATAAACTACTAGTATTGTAATGAAATTGGTAAATTCTAGTACCTAGTAAAATAAAATTCATAGTTAGTGAAATGAAAGAAAATTATCCTGTACCATTGAAATTCGTCTTGCACACTATCAGTGGAACAGTCTTTAGGTTTTAGGGAAAATTGTCATAGTAGTATGAGATTTAGAGTCCTCAGTCCTTGTCTGGGCTGTGCTTCAATTCAGTGTTGACGTTAGACAAATCCCTTTCCCTGTGGCCTCTGTTCCTCCCTGGGACTCGAAGGGATTGGGCCAGATAATTCTTTCCATCTCTAACTTTTTTTTTTAATGACCATGAGGATTTTATGAAATTACAAAAAGAATTGGTTAGGGCTTCAATCACCCTGATGAAAATATATTCCATCTATCACTTGTTCTAAACATCCAAGTCTGTAATGGAACTCTGGCCTTCCATTTTCCAATGACATCTTACTTGTAGAACAGTGACTTCAGTGGAAAAAGCAACTTCTGTTTGCTCAAAAAATTCCTCCAAACACACCAAACAGACTCAGCCCCTAGGTTCATTCTGATTCAGAGAAAACCAATCAGCTGGGCACTAGCTCAGACCACTCCAAGTCTTTTTTCCCTACCTGGTACATGTGTCTTTTATTTCAGTGGGTTCTAGGTTTGATTGTGTTCCCATGCTCTCTGATATCTTCTTTATATAAAATCTATTTTTTCAGCCTTTAAAAGTAATATATTATTGTAAAACATTCAAGCATTACCAAAATATTTAATGTAAGAAAGAAAAGTCCCCCATAGTCTCATTCTCAAGAAATAATAACAACTATAAATAGTTTTGGGTCCATTTCTCTAGACTTCTTTTTCCCCATATGAGAATAATAAAACATTAAAAAAAATAAAAATGGGATCTTATTGTACGTACCATTCTGCTACTCACTCTCTGCACCTCCCCTCTCCCCTCTCCCACCCCATTTAATCTTTTGTCCTGGATATTTTTGACTTTCCTACATGGAATGAGGTCACCTGCCTTTGGCACTTATTGGCTGAGACTTTGGATGATGAATCACTGCTCCTCTCAAGGTTTCAGTTTCCTCATCAGTAAAAGGAAATGGAGCTTTCCCACCTGCCCATCTCCCCAGGATATAAGTCTTAACGGAGGTGACGTGTGCAAATATAGGCAGCCTGGGGAGGACTCCAGTGAACTATTCTCTGTCCCATCATCTGATTTACTGGGTTTGTAGCACTGCCCATAATCCAAAAATCTGTAGTTTCCCAAGCTGTTTGTTTGTAGAACATTCTAGAAGTTAAGGTGCGTGAGAGCAGGGACTACGTCTGTTCTGTTCATCACTGTGTCTATCCCCAGAACTTAGAGCAATCACTGACTTATAGTAGGAATTCAAGAAATATTTTTTGGATAATGAGCAAATTGTCCACTCTCAGCTGGGCTTCCAGTTGATAAAAGGCCCATTGGGAGAGAACAGGGCAGAGCAGGACTGGACTGAGCCTGGGTAATAGTGGACAGCCGGCTCATGTAGTGCCCTTGATCTCCACATCCTCCACCCTGCCTGTTCTGCAAGCCTCTCCTCTCAGCCTGCAACATTCTCTCTTGGCACTCATTGCCACCTGGTGAATTAGTCATTCTTTGTGGCCCAGTTTTAAGTGTCCTGGCTCCTTTAGCTTTATGCCCTCTCCCCACCTCTAGGCAGAAGTTAGTCAGACTCTTCTTTATGCTTCCACAATGCTTTGCACCTATGCCCTTGTATTATAGTAATCATGGTTTCCTGCTTTGCACGATTTCCATGTGTCACATCCCAACACTCTCCATGCCTTCTCCCATTTAATCCTTATGGTGGTTTTTCAGTGTGGGGAGTGGATACTAATCATTGCCATTTTACAGATGACGAAAACTGAGGCTTAGGAGTCCTAAAAACAATCTTTTTCCAGGACATACAAGTATCAAGTAGTATAACTCGGATTCCAGAATATATCTGACTGGTTCCCAAGAGTTTTTAACTTCTGGGTCTTCCATGAGCCAATTTAATTTAAGAATTATGCAGTGACAGCTGGAAAGACCCATAGTCTTTACCTAGTCCAGCCTTATTATAGGGGTGGAAAATCTGAGGCTTTGTTACAAGGTCAGAGCAGGGATGCCATGAGGAGGAAAATCTTGTTCTAATCTCTAGGATGTTTAAATTTGAGGAAGCATGGGATTGCCCCTTTTATTGAAACTTGTCACCCTCCTCTTCAGGAAGTGTAGCTTTTTCTATTCCAAGGCCAATTCAATGAATTCCTCCAAGCCCCTTCTCTCTGGATACGACACAGTCTTTTCTTGGCTCCTGTCAAGAGTAGTTCTTTTCTACTAAGTGTTTTAGGTCACATCAAGAAAACCATCTCTACTGAAGTTCATGCTTTCTGCACAACTAAAAACTGCTTTAGAGAGTTTGCCTTGTCCTGTGGAAGGGCCCTCTCTGCAGACCTCTGTCATGGTGGGAAGCAGCTTCGGCTGTGACAGCTCAGATGTTTTGCAAGGCTTGAAGCCTGAACATGCTCACCCAGACAGCGAGGATGAAGCTGAGCAACTCAGTGCAATGGCTACCAAGCCAGGGCTGAGCTGCTGCATCCAGCTCCCTCTCACTGTGACTCATTTCTTGGAGGAGAAAGGGCTCACGGTGAGACACAGCAGTGATTTGGGGTTGGCTGGTTGGAAGCCTTCTGGTCCTGGGCTTCTGTGGAGCCAACAGGAAGATGATGGGAGCAGGCATGTGGGGACAAAGTAATTCAACTCACCAAGCACTGAACACCTAATATATATGAACCACTGGGATGATGTTATCTATAAGGAAGAGGGAGAGCAAATTGAAACTTCTGGGAAGCACCAGAAGTTTTGTCTTGTTGCCCTTTCCACATGTACCACAAAATTCATTCGGTTCCTAGCCTTTGAAGGGCTCACAGTCCAGTGGGGAAGTTAGAAGGGCACCCAAATATATGTAAGGGCACTTTGCCTAAATTGAGTGCCAAGGGTAATGACTACTTCTCCAAAAGGATTTAGGAAGGAGTGTCTACGTCCATTTGGGGGGCTGGTGGCAGTCCAGGTGCTGCCTCACAGAGGAAGTGAGGCTGGAGGTGGATCTTGAGGTATAGACAGGATCTCTGGGAAGTGGAGAAGGAATTGCCCTTTGTTAAGGGCTTACGCTCTGCATGGAAAAAATGCTTGAAAGGTAATTTCATTTATTCATTGGTGAAATTGTTCTCTTCAGTTTTTTTTTTTTAGTTTATTTATTTATTTTGAGAGAGAGAGAGAGAGCATGAACAGGGAAGGGCAGAGAGAGGGAGAGAGAGAGAGAGAGAGAGAGAGAGAGAGGGAGAGAAAGAGAGAGAGAGAGAGAAAGAGAATCCCAGGCAGACTCTGTACTCTGTCAGCACAGAGCCTGATGCGGGGCTGGAACCCACAAACCATGTGATCATGGATCTGAGATGAAACCAAGAGTGAGACATCAACTGAGCCACCCAGGCACCCCTCTTCAGTTTTTAAGATGAGGAACAGTTTTAAGATGAGAAAGATTGAATGAACTGCCAAGATCATACAGCAAGGAAGTGACAGAGGCAGGATTCAAAATCAAATTAGCTCGAATCTGGAGCTAGTTGGTGTGTCTTTCAGGGCTGAAATGTGGGGAGATTTTTTTCTAGATTTATGGAGGGATAGGGAAGAGTATGAGAATAGTACAGGGATGAGAAGAGTGGGCATATTATAGAGACCGACGAGAAGTTCAGTTTGGGCTAGAATTTGGTCTGTAGGAAGGCAAGGAGCTAGAAATGGAGGTGGGGGCTGTATTGTGGGAAGTTGAGAGCCATGCCCCAAACCTGGCATTCTCAGCAAAGGGCGGCACAAATGCAAAAAGGAATGAGATACATCTGTATGCACACTGACAACTTATTGCTGAGTGAAAAAAAGGAAGTTGCAGAACATGGTGTTTGGTATAATCCCATTTTTGTAAAACAGAAACACTCACTTAGTGGAACACGGCAGTTAAAGGCTCTCTGAAGCCAGACTGCTTGGATTTCAATCTTGCGCTGCTATTTCCAAGCTGGGCAACCCTAGGAAAATTATTTAACCTCTCTGTTTCCTCCTCTGTAACCTCATGTCTACAATGGGATGGAAAAATGCTTTACAGGATTGTTCTGAAGTTTCCATGGGTTAATACATATTCAGCGTTTAGAAAGATGTCAGGCACAAAGTAAGCACTCACGGTTTTGTCATTATGTTATTAAAATCATCTGGAAGGATGAATATCAAACTGTTAAGTAATTTACCCTAGGGGGTAAGATTTCTGTGTATTTTAGTTTTAAACATATTTCCCTATGTGGTTTAAATATTTTATAGCAAACGTGATGCTTATAATGTAAACAAACTAGCAAGTTTATTTCAAGGTTGATATTTGGAGACTTTGTTTTTATTGTATTTTTTTCTTCCATTAGCAGCAGGCCTGCTAGGGGAGAAGTCTCTGGTGTCACTCAGAGAGCTGTTGAAAACAGGTGTCTGAGGGAGCATTGTTTGGGCTTCCCCCAGTCTAGGTCTGGAGTGCAGCTCATTATAGGAGGGTTGGCCCAGTCCTTGCCAACCGTCGCATTCTGCTCTCACCACCCGTCGCCCTCCTCTGGCCTGGGCACAGTTTCCCCCGGCCTAGGGATGTTCTGAGAAGTCCGTCGGGTGTGCTTTTTGGGAAAGGCAGATATGGAGCCTGTGGTGAGGCCTCCAATGCTGGAGTTCGGGCTCCATCTCCAACCCCCCCTCACAGAAGGTAAAAGGAAACTGAATATTCTCTGTCTTGTGTGTTTGTGGGTTAGGATGTGAGGCTTCGCTCTGAGTACTAAGGGCCAGCAATTAACAATTTTTAAAAAAAGGGCCAGGATTGGTGTTGCCTTTCTTCCTTTCTTCCCCACCCGGTCAGAAATTCTCTGGCAGAGCCCTTGACAGCTCTTTCATCTGAGCACTTTTCGTCATGAGGCAGGTGCAGGCGCATAAAGGAGAAAAGGGGCCGCAGCAACCTGTCTGCCCTTAGAGCCCCAACCACATCCTTCTGGGACTCGGGTGGGAATTAGTGCCATCCCCTCCCGTGCGAAGGGTGGAGATTGAAAACTCATCTATTTATAGATATATGTTAACTTTTTTATTATCTAGAAACCTCTGAAAGAGATTAGCCCCTGATCATCTAGAGAGGAAAATTCATCTCTTTTCTACCTCTGTCTTCCTCATCCAGTTCAGTCCCCTCTCTCCCCTCTCCCTGGTTCATTCTGGAGGAACAGTGTCAGTACAGTGGGTAAAAGAGTATTTTCTGGAGTCAGCCTGATTTTGAATTTTGATTTTGCCTCTTACTCATTGTCTTACCCTGGGCAAATTACGTAACTTCTTTATGCCTTCGTTTTGTCACCTATAAATGGGAATATTCTAGTATTTCTGTCTAAGGGTTTTTGTGGGGTTATGAGACGAGGCACGAGACGTTGCTAGCACAGTACCTGGCATTCAGTAAATGTTCAATAAATAGTAACAACTATTATTAGTGCTTTGTTATGGCCCAGGCTGAGAGGGAGCAGCATGAGAGAGGGAAGAAAGGAAGATTCGGGAAGAAAGGAGTGGCAGCCTGCAGTATCTATTAGCATAAAAGATGCACATGTTTTGTGCCCTGGAAATTCTGCTTCTTGTTCTTGTTATCTGCCTGAAAAATGTCACATGTGTTCACAAAGATGTAGGTACACTGTGATTATCACAGCACTGATGGTAGTGGAAAACTTAGAAAGAAGTATGAATGCCCATCAGTAGGGGGATGGCTGGAAAACAATGGGTTATATGTAACATGAAATGGTTTGCAGTAGTTAAAAGGATGAGGTGAGCTGTATGCCTCAAGTGTCCCAAGACATGTTGATACATGAACAAAATGAATTGCAGAATTATATAGGCAATAAAATTCCATGAAATGATAGTTTATACATATATTTCAATAGTTATACACATGTGTGTATACATATATGCATACACATACATATATGAATACAAATGATCAAGTACAATACCCCTTAAAGAAACAAAGCTGGGAGGGACCTGGAGATCACATCAGAGGGGATTTTTAGGCTTAAGTCTAGTATTAGATTTTCTTAAAAAAAGAATATATGCATATATTGTACAATTAAAAATGATCAGGAACAGAGAGAAAGAAATCCCTATCTGGCTCAGAATCAGACTGTCCAGGCCTGATGGGAAATTCCTAGCTCTCCTGCTGCCCTCCCACTGCAGTCCACTGACAGAGGGTGAGGGCTGTTAGCCTGATAACTACACCGGCTCCCCAGAGCTGCAGCTTAGGAATATATATATATATATATATATATATATATATATATTTATACATATACATATTGCATATATATATGGCGGTGTGGTGAGCTAGGAGAAAGGAGATCTATATTTGAATCCTGGATTTACCCTGAGATTAACAGCATGGTCTTCAGCAAGTCACTTCTCCAAACCTCAGTTTTCTTAACTCTGAAGTGGGGATAGTAACCACTGTCTTGTATCTGTTTTTTAAGGTGATTGGGAAGCTCCCATGGGATTGTGAATGTGTAACACTCAATAAACTGCACAGTGCTCTTGTGAGAGAGTACCTCACGTCCGCCCGGCAGCCAGGGTTGCAGTGGACTTGCCGCAATCCTCTGGAGCTGGGCAGTGTTGCAGAACTGAGCACACAGCAATAAACACGTAG
The DNA here is from genome assembly GCA_028646485.1 of Cryptoprocta ferox. Taxonomy (NCBI): domain Eukaryota; kingdom Metazoa; phylum Chordata; class Mammalia; order Carnivora; family Eupleridae; genus Cryptoprocta; species Cryptoprocta ferox. The sequence continues at coordinate 102,880,782 of CM053572.1, read as the reverse complement.
CTCTCAAAGGCCGAAGATCGTAGCAGTTACTTTATTTGATGTATAAGATCATAATGTGCTTTGCGGAAAGGATAATAGGTCACAGTGGGTAGAGAAGAAGGGTGGAGAAGAAGGAAGGACGTGGTCCTGAGGTCAGACAGATGGTAGAATGGGGCAAGAGTCTCTGAACATCTGAGAGTCCTAAACAATACTCTAGTTATGTTGGGAGACAGGTCATTGTTGGAGAAAGAAACCACAGATTTCCTCCTTCTGATCTCCTTGATCTACTTCCTCCACCAGTCCCCGGAGACTCTCAGTGCTAAGTCCTAAGCCGCCCGACCCCCAGCCCCGGTGCCCAGATTTAAAGCCCATTCCTCAGGTGCCCCTTCTCTTTTATTCAGCATCACATGGCTGGAGTTCCCAGCTGTGTAAATGAGGGCTTTTGGTGCACTTGGACTTCAGGGCCCAGGCCACCAGTTTGGGAATGGGAATAGCTCTCTGAGGTTTGTGTTTATGAGGGAGGACAGCATGTGAGAGTGCCAAAGGAAGGAAAGTGCAGTGGCAGAGTCGAGAGCACAGCGCCCTTAAAGATGACATGCAGGGGAGTAAGTTTGGGGGACGAATATAATTGTGCACGACCTTGGGAGCTCTGCCATTCACTCTGTAACCTTAAGGAAGTCATTTATCCTCTCCTCATCTGCAAAATAAAAGGGTTGATCTATGTCAGGGCACCCTAGCCAGGATCTTTTAGAACCTTACTATTCAAACTGTTGGTCCATGGAAACATCAGCATCACCTGGGGGCTCTTAGAAATGCAGGCTCTCAGGCCCCAGCCCACACCTTCTGAGTCCGAATCAGCATCTAACTGAGATTCTCAGGTGATTCATACACATGCTAAAGTTTGAAAAGCATTGGTGTAGAGAATCTTGCTAACATTACACGTTTCTGGGTCCCCCTCCTGAGAGATCCTGTTTCACGAATCTAGTACGGTGGTGGGAAACTATGTTTGACAAGACCCTCACAGCTAGATTGGAGAGCTGTTGAATTATACAATTGCCTTAAGTCTCCATGATTCTGTGGGTACTTAAGACACTCTGAAGGGAAAGTGTGATTTTTCTGGGGGTGAATGGGAGGGAAATTGAGGATGGACCTTGCCAGGAAGGGAGTAGAGGCTTATACTCTAGGTGCCTGTGGGTTGCCCAGTACATGAAGCAAGAGAGAACGCTGCCCATTTCATGGCTGGGATTAATGACTGTCAGCAGCTCCCTGTTAAGACGGTAAACTCATTTAGCAACGGACACTGAAAACCAGCCGAATCCAAAAGCAGAGAGTGGTAATCTAATTGCACTGAATTAGCCTCAGGAGACTCGGACAATATCAACTTCAGAAAACTGCAAAGGGATCTTTTATAAGGAGTTTCAAAAGCTTTGGGGCCTCAGCACCCCTCATAAGGGCTTGTATTTCAAAGCATAGGCACTGTGTGGATGAGTTCCTCTCCTCAGCATCACAGGGCATTGTGCTTCTAATGTGCTTTCTGAATGCATTTGCTGGCTGGCCCTATGGGGGTCGGTGGTGTGTTGGGCTTAACAGAGGGTTGGTTCAGGAGGGACAGCTAGAGTTTGGGGCTGAGAGGCCTCCAGCCATACAAGCCATCGGTCCTGTGAACATGACCCGTGCCTGTGGACTTGTCTGTAGACAAGTGCATTTTCTAGTGGTCTTTTTTGGCTCTGACATTTTCTTATTCTGAGGTTCTCCTCATTTCTTAAAACCAGCCTCTTACGTAACCAGGTGATTTCCTTTAATAATCCTTTGTTGCATCGTGTGTGTACTCATTGCTCAATTTACTCATCACCAATCCATTTTAAAGAAGGAAAAGGTATGAGTGAATGTGTGTTTATGGCGTGACCCAGAGAGCTTACAAAGATCGAATGGTAATTTGGGGATCAGGAAAGGAGGGAATATAAGTATCGTGAAGATTTATCTCTGACCTGCGTTCATTTACTTTTTTGTAGTAAATTACAAATTTCAATCCTCAAAAGCCACTTGAATTTCTTCTACATCCCTCATGGGAGGTGGATTTCTCTGCTTTCATACTTCCAGTGACAGGGACACTTACTACCACTGAGGCAGCTCATTGCACCATTTGACGTATCTGCCAGAAAGTTCCAAATTACACTGAACCAGAATTTGTGTGTGTACATTAAAATAATTACCCATCAATTTACTCCAGTTTTTCTCTTGGAGCTATATGGAATAAATCAAATTTAATGTGTCCTAAATGGGGTCGCTGGATACCTATGAGGTTCATGAAATAGTAATGAGGATTCAGAATCCATTTTAAACATTTCAGAGACTCTAACAAATTGCCTATTTACTTCTGACAAAGCTCTATGGACTAACTAAAAACATCACGTGTCTTTACTTTTGTTTTTTCTTAGGTCAACTCAGTGTGGCGACATTGCCTATCCCATAATGTTCAGTAGTTCTGAACATTATCAAAGGCAGTTATGTATGCCTTTGATTAATAAAGATGGGGAAAATAAGTTAATGGTGAATAGGATTTGGTTAACAAGTTTTTAAAAGCATAGACTTTATGGGTGAGGAAAAAACCCAAATAGAATCCCTGATAAAAGTATAGAAACTTTTGGTCTTTTTTTTCATGCCCATCTTCAGATCTATGGGGACAGTAATCAAGCACCATGCTTTCTCATCGTCCAAAGCACTTCCTGGGGGAGACAGACATATTTAAGCGATTTGTTAATAACTGTATCTAGAATGAGATAATCCTCCAGAGTAAAGTTGCTTAATGAGGTCCTCAATTCTTTCAGACTTTTGAGTCTGTATATAATGCAATGTTGCTACTTCTTATAACAATTGAAATATGCGGCAATATTTTTAACCAAGACCATTCTCTCATGGAGATTGGAGGAAGACAATCCTTAACTGGCACAGTTAAAAATGATTTTAGAGAGAGTGATTTGTTGATTACATTCATCTTACAGCTGGGGAAACTGAGGGCCAGAAAGGTCAGGGAACCCTGTCAAGGTCAGGCCACTAGCTAAATTCTGGATCCCAAGCCTCTTGCCCTTTGGGCCAAGGCCGCTTTGCCTAAAGCAGCAGAAAACCCGCAGAATAGCGTCAAGATGGCCAGGCGGGAGACAGTGCCATCCATCTTAAAAATCATTCTGGCTTCTGCCAGCTGATGAAGGAAATAAAGTTAATGACGCCCACGTAAATGCAATGCTGTCGCAGGACGAGTATACAGGCTGTCGGGAGAGGAGCTCTGCGGGCCCTCTGAAGAAGGAAAGAGGTTTTTAATGTAGCTTTAAAGGGAGCAGTGTCTCCTTTTTCTGCAAGGACAGGGACCGTGGCATCTGTTACCTCTGTGTCCCCCATAGAGTGCAGAGTTTCAGAGTAGACACATAAATACAAGATAAATAAATGCCTAGTGAAGAAATGAAGGCAGCATCAGTGCTGAAGCAAATTCATTCTGAGCCTTTGTGGGTGTGGGCCTCTGTCTTTCATAAAGACCTTATCTCAGGATGGAGACAACATAGGGGTGTTGGGATCAGTCATTTGAGTTGATTGGTAAGCAAACAGAGTCCCCATGATGCAAAGAGTCTTGTCAAAGCCATGCTGCAGGATGGGAGCAGAGCTCACTTTAGAACAGGGGGGCTTTCAAATCCTAGCCTCACGACTTTCTCCACTGCACCACATTTGCAACCTCTTTTATAGTAAGTTGGTCTCAAGAATAAATTCCCTAAATATCCCCTGATAGGTCATTACCAGTTTTGCAAATATGCAGAAGTTATGTACCGATTCATAACTCTGTTTACCAGCCTGGGGGCCTTATCTAAGCTATCCTTTGGGAATAAAAGATGTAATGTTTTCTTTTCTCTTACTCAAGATTCCTAAGCCACCAGAAGAGGGTAGACTGACAGTTTGATTGGCCCTAGTGCAAGCTCACCCAAGGAACTTCTTTCCTTAGGAAAGAAGTCCTTGGCCCATTTCAGAAGCTCTTAAATGCTTTCTGCAGTGCCCAAAACACAGTGGGTAAGATTTGAGGGAAAATACAGCTATGCTACTGGGAGGAAAAGACCCCTGTGGTCATCTCTCCCTTCAGGCCAGCTTGGAGACTGGGAAGAAAGAGGGGGGCACCTCAAAAGAAAACTCATTTACCTTTCAACTGGGTGGTTTTCCAGGACCAAGATATGAAACAATCTATTTACCATATTCCTCTTTACCCTAGTGTGAATAGAAACATCTTTACTTCAAGGTTTTAATGACCTTTATTAATAAATGAGTGCCATTTTCAGCACAAAGCCCTGTGTGAGGAAGCATCTACTGGAATGGCAGATGAAAGTGGCACATAAAGAAAAACTGATCATCTTTTAGGAAAACCACCCAATGGATTAGACTCCATTTATCTCCTCTACCTTTATTCCCTTTGCAAGCATGAGCTAGGTCCCTTTTTGCTTCATTGGGGTGATTTGTGTGGTTCATGGGGGGCATTTTCTCAAGGAAACTAGACTTTTCTCCTCATTATAATTAGTACATCAGAACAGCAGATTAAGTAGTTGGTCATTCTATACCAGTAGTTCTCAACTGCAGACAATTTTTGCACTTTCTACCCCAGGATTTTTGGCAGAGTCTGGAGACATTTTTGATAGTCATGACTGGGGGAGGGGATGTCACAGAGGCCACAGTACTACTACTAAACATTTTACAATGCACAGGACAGCCCTCCTAATAAAGATTACCCAGTTCAAAATGTCAAGGGTGCTGAGACTGAGAAACACAGTTATATGCTATGAGTCTATTTTAATTACTCAGAAGATAAAAGATGTTGAGTCCTTCCTGGGCCCTTCCAGCCAGAAGCTAGAAGGTAAGGGTTCTGGAAATCAAAGCAAGTTCCCTTTGGCTTGCAAAGGAGGTTTGAAAGGAATGTGCTTCTACCATTAAAAAAAAACCATATCTTTGCCTATTATTTTTGACCAGTCTGGATATAAAGCCCCATCTCCAACTGAAAATAAAGAGACAAAATGTAGGTTATTGAACGCTAGAATGTCACTCATGGTTTTTAGAACCATAGGCTTTTAAAATACCAGAGCAGGAACTTCAGCCAAATCACCTCATTTTACTTCTGGGGTCACAGTTGATGAGCACTGCAATGCTGCTTGTCTCCCAGTCCCCTATGTCTCTCTCCCCTTCAGCTCTTTCGAAGGCCTCAATGCGTTCTCTGTGTTGGCACCATATGAGATTTCTGCCTCACTTCGATTGCTGTTTTGTTTTACTGTTTGCTGTCATTATGGCCATTTCGCTGGTTATGTACTAATGCAGCAGCACTTCTGTTATTGATGGCCTTTCCTTTTCTAGCCCCCAGATTTCCCCAACAAGGTGAGCAGCTGGCATCATTTAATCTAAGTAGTACCTGGGTGCCTGAGATGATTGGACTGGTTCATTCCAACATGGTGCCTGTCCCTTGGGGGAGAAAGGGTTATTCACATGGAACCTGCTAGGGAGCTGCCAGTCTCTATTTACCCCCACAGACAATTCTATTGAGTCCCCAGGTTTTAATGCTTCTGTATTTTCACCTAAAATTTAAAAAATGAGAGAGTTAGAAATGAAAGTGCCAATTACACAAAGATAATACTTTCTCTCCTTTTGACCTTTTTTCCCAATCTGTCTGAAAAAAAATGCCAAGGTATTTCCCTAGTTCAATTCCTAGTTTCATTATTTTATGTGTCAGAACAGTTCTGAAACAACATTTACTCTTCAGATGATGTAGTCATTCCTCTGTTTTGAAAGTACAATGGATGGTGTAGTCATTCCTCTGTTTTGAAAGTGCAATGGTACCAATCCCTTCCCAGCTCTCCAGAGTCGTGACTCTTCTTTCCTTATAAACACAGACTCCCATACACATTGTAGCTCAGATATGCCTTGACCCATGTAGGGGAAAGAGCTGTAGAGTGATGTTTCCTGATGGGCCACCACCAGTTTACTTAAAGAATTAACACAGTAGATTCATAACCTTATCAAAATGATTACAATGCAAACCTTTTCGACCATGTCTCCCTTTTGTGAAAGACAATGTCGGGGAGAAGAAAATCAAGTGTATTGTTCATCGAGAAAAAAGGAGTCGGGTGTGTGTGTGTGTGGGGGGGGTGATGTGCTTGGTCCTATTAATTTGCTCTTTAATCTTTCTGGTTCAGTTCTGTCTCAGTAAGCCAAACAGAGAATCAATTTGCATACAAATGTTACCAAGTACCCCACCTCCGCAGCATTTTACAGTTCTATATGTATGTAGAGGAGAAAGAATTCGATATTGTTGAGGATACTTCCTGCCCTTCTCTCCATAAAGTAGTTACATTTCACTACATTTCACAAGGCCCTGGATTGTTGGACTTTTTCATTCTATCTGACTGCCTGACTATTTGCATTCTGAGCTGTGGGCAGGACTATGGCCTATCAAAGAATTATTTGAACTAGAGATTAGAAGCTTTAGCATTGGGTATCTCAGGGAAGGAGGGGGTCTTTTCTCCACTTCAAGAGAAAGACATGAAGAGAGGTTCACATATAGATCCTTATAATATGGGGTTGGGGGGGAGATGTCATTCAATTAATAAACCAACCGACAGGTTAGTCACACCAACAATTCATATGCAGAATTCTCCACAATAATAAAAGGAAAAACAAGAATTAGTTGTTTATGATGGGAGAAAATATTTGGTGGTTTATGATGGGAGAAAATATTTGGTGGTTACTTATTTTTAAAAATAACCTAGAGTGGCTTTTCAAATGGCTGTTAATACAGTGCCATGGTAAAACATGAGAGGCAGGTATCTAAAATGAGGAAGATTAATGATCCCTGCGGGTCATGGAAGAAGAATAATTTTTTTCAATTCATATAAATGGAATTTATCATAACCATCTCTGACGATGGCTGATTCACCCACTTACAAAAGAACTATCTATTTCAATGCTTTCTGAAGAGGGTGATTTTTCACTTTTCACTTGTACTAACATAGAATGCTAAGCCTGTAGGCAGAAAATTTTAACCTGAAGAGATAACATGTGAGGGAACTCAGCTACAGATTCAGGGACAGACATAAATTAAACAAAACAAACAAAAATTATCCATCAGTTCAGGATCTGCAGCTAACAAAGTAAGAGTTTGGAAAGGTGAGTGGGTGAGAGGAGGGAGTCAAAGTTTCAAAAGGGAAATATTTCCCAGAATCTGTTCCTAAGTAGATCCACTCTGCACCCAAGTTCAGGGCTTTACAACATGAGGTCATAACACTATTGTTTCCAAGCACTAAGCCTCAGCCACCACCACCACCACCACCACCCCCTCCCGCAAAAAAGAAAACAACAACAACAAAAAAGGAGAGAAAATGAAATGTTGTGTCCAGTGAGTTCGAGTGCAACCTTCCCCGTCACCGCTAGTTGTCACTTGGCTCCCAGACGGGAGAGCTGAGGTTTTCGGCACTGCGGTTAGAGAGAATGCAGTCCTAATTAAACTGAGTAACTCCTAAAGCTTCCTCTTAAAGTCCTCAGCTCAGTGAGAGCCAATATGCAGGGGGGCTGGGGGCCAGTGATGGGGCGGGGGTATAGCAGATGGAAGGACAAACAAATCACAAAAAACAGGCAAACAGCTGCCAGAGCACCGACTGTCTCAGACCTCCACGCACAAGCCAGACACCCTGCGGGCGGGGTGGGGTGGGGGAGCGGGGGATGGAAGGACCCGATTGCAGCGGTATACAGCAGCCCCTTCCCCCCACCCCTCAAATGAAGGGATAACGGACAGAGTCAGCCTCAGTGCTGCTTTCCCCCATTTCCATTACAGCGATGTGGTCAGTAGAAAAATTGCATACCTGAAGAATACAATGGTCTTCCAAAGGTAGAGTCGAAGAGTATTGAAGCTGTACATTTTTCAGGTCCTTGTGCTTTGTAGTCCACGAGTTGTGAGGGTAAAAATGTTTCAAATTGGCACTTACAAAACCAGCGAGCGCTATTGAAAAAATAATCCAGATGCTAAGGGGAGGTGGAGAACAGGGGCGCGGAGGGAGAGCCCCACGGGAAATTGGAACGAGGGGGCTGTAGGTACCACGGACAGAGGCAGCCGTGAAGCGTTTCAGCACCACGGAGAGCGTCCAGCCCTGCTTTTCAGGAGCGCGTAGAGTATTGCTGTTTGTTAAACTCCAGCTTGTCTGTTGGCTCCCTGCGGCGCTGGGGAGGCACGTTTGGGGGTGGGTATATTTTCTTTTTTACCCCTGTTTTTCTGTTTAAACGGCCAGCTCCATGCAAGGGAAAAAAATCTTCTGTGGTGATCAGAGCGCTGGCCTCCGACCGTTAGATTGGGCGAGCATCCTGTGTAGAGAGAGGAGGGCTTTATGCCCCTGGGCTGGCCTGAGGGGGTTAGGGGCGAGGGGAAGCGATTGACGGTGCTGCCTTCAGTTAAATCCCGAAGAATGTGTCAGGCTGGCGCATCGCGACCTAATCCCGGAATCTCGTTTCCCTGCCTGCGTGCGAGTCTGTTGTTGCCTTGCGATCCCTGTTCTCTGGTCCCCGCCGAATAAGTTATGATCGCTGCAGGAAAGGTGTCCCATTGCTCAGGGCTGCAGGCATGAGAGAGCTCAGGGCAAGTTTCAGGGGCTGCCAGGGTCCATGGCGACACCGCAGGGCTCAGGAGCCCAAGGCTTCAGATGCATCTCGATTTTCTGAGCTCGCCCATCTTCCTTTGGCCAGGACTCCCTCAGATCTTCAGACTTTCTTACTGCATTAATTAACAAACTGGCGGCATGGGAGGTGGGGTGGGGGGGCGGTGAAGGCCGATGGGAGGGGGTGGAGAGGAAAAAAAGGGGGGAAAACTCCTTAGTATCTTCAAACCCTCCCACTCGAGGTGCTCATTGGCCTGCGGCTTCGAAAACCAGATCTTTTCTCAGTGTTTGACCAATCGCCTATTAGACTCTGGGTTGAGTTTAACGCTTAAAGTGCTGGACGAGATCCTCGACTCCCCTTTCCTTTGCAAACGGGCGGTGGGGTGGGGGAGATTATGGAGTTAATCTCTCGAGGTCTCTTAAAATATTGCCTTGATATTTAAAGAATGTAGTTGTATGTGAGTAAAACAAACACCTCGGGTCCCAGTTCGGAACTGGGCTCAGCATACCATCTTAAAAGGGAAGAATTGAACCAGATCCCTGAGTTTCCTTAGAGCTCTGAAGTTTTAATATTTGGTACAGAAGTAAAGGAGAGGTTTCAAAAAGACGTCTGGTCCATAAAAGACCCCTTCTCTTCCCCTGGGCCACTGCAATAGAAAAATACAAGAGAAATTCCTTGAGCACTTTCCAGGGTCCAGAGGCAGCAATCCTGGCCTCACTGCTGGAACCCTTTGGGAAGATAAAGAAGAAATGCTGTCTTTCAACTGGACAGGAGACAGTTTTATTTACATTTCACTAGCTAGGGCAACATAGCCTAAGAGAGCCGTGTCTTGTTCCAAAATAATGATTGAGCCAAGCTATACACACAGGTATCTAGTACTTAACCACTCCTGCTTCCTTTTTTTCTCTTCCTCCTGCTTCTCTCTTTCCCATCTTATTTGAGTCTCAGAAACCAGCTAGCTATACATTTCACTCTAGAGCCCAGCTGGGGAGGTGGAGTTAATCAGATTTTCTCCAAGCTCCCAGAATTTAGTGGATTAATAGCCTTGCAGGATTTTCTGGCTGATTTGAACTGGCTGAGACTCTGGGGTCTCTCCCTCCTAGCCTACCAAGTGGGGACCCCTTTCCTCTTTCTCGGCAGCATTAGGAATGCTTTCTTTTGAGTTTTTGAAGGTCGGTTTTCCCTAGAATAGTTCTTAACAGTTCAGTTCTCTCCAAGCCCAGGCTTTCTCGCCAAAGAAGTCTGGAAAGCTTTGTTCTCTAGCCTCCTAGAGACTGTTCTTGTTCAACACTTTTATTTACAGAAGAGCAGGGATTCCCCGATCCCCACCCCCCACACCACTATTACACACCCCACATTACTCTCTTTTATTGGCTTCCATACGTTGGAACAGTGATGGGCTGCTTAGAATTTCCATGAGTGTCTGAATAGTGACTGAGAAGGAATTTTGTCTAAAAGGTGGCTGTTCATGTGAGTTTGATAAAAATTTATATTATCTATTTATCTATCTATCCATATCTATCACTAATCTTTATTAGCATGCTTTTTATGTATCATGTTCTAGTATACACTTCCCATAATCTCATTTATTTCTCACAGTAATATCTTGAGGTAAATATTATCTTTGTGAATGCATTTGTGTACATGTATGTGTACATTTGCAAGTAGCTTGGGCAAGATAAACATGTATATTTCTGTATATAAATTGATTTGTGATCTGTAGCCACACTAATTCTGAAGCATATGTGCGGTGTATATATATATTTATACATTTGTGTTTGTAAGTGGTCTCTGTCTGCAAAGGCATATAGGTATACACCTATTTGTGTCATTTTTGTACCCCTGAAGGTACTGAAACAAACTGTGATGTCACAACTTCATCCTTGTGTGGGCAGGTGGATGCAGCATGTAGAAGTTACTTTTCCTTTTTCTTCAAGGGATGCTGTGTGTGTGTGTGTGTGTGTGGTGTTGTTGTTGTTGTTGTTGCTGCTGCTGCTGCTGTCATGGCTGTGACTGGCTCCAAGGCTTTGGGCTGTGCAGGAGATGACAATAATTATTATCTGGGGGCACCTGTTTTCTAGTAGGCTTCTGTTTACTAAGAGGCTCTTACTTTTATTTAATCAGCACGCATGAAGTAAGAGTGTGCTAAGCATTGGGGATATGACAGTATGTAAGAGAAACAGTACTTTGAACTTCTGAACATGGAATAACTTCGGAGGTTCAGTGGGAGAAGCTCCTCATGGTTGTGAATCTACACTTTTTACCCATATCTCATATATTTCTTATGCCTATAGGCAGTATACTTGGATCTTTTTGTCTTGTGTAGGTTACTATTGAAACTGCCTGCAGATTTGGAGGTCAGAGATTTATGTTCTTATTTTATCTCTGCCTAAAAAGAGTGGATGATATTGGATAAATGACCAAATCTCTTTGGGCCTAAGTCAAACAGGGAGAGTAACATCCCTTGGTCTCATCACAAGAAGCTGCATAGAAGAAATGGCATTCAGGTCTAATCTTACTGTGACTACCATGCTATGAAACAGAAAATTCAGTGGAATAGAATGAATTTGCTTCAGCAGATGGTCCATTTCTAATGATAAGTATTCTGTGTAGCCTAATTCCAGTACTTGAGTGGCCCCTTATAGGTAGCCAGATTTGAAACCTTCTAAGTATGGATACATTTTGATCTACACTGAGCCTTATTTTATTACTCAAGTCAATTCATCTTTCATTAATTCCACAAATATTTATTGAGCATTTACTATGTGTTAGTCACTATTCTAGGGACTGGGGATATAGCAAGGAACAAAACAGGTAAGGATCCCCATTCTAATGGAGTGTATCTCCCAATGGAGGGAGGCAGAAGATAAAAAAGGCAATTTATGATGTATTAGGCAATCATAAGGATTAAAGAGGAGAGAGTGGTCTCAGGGCAGAAAGTGATATAGAGGTACTACTTTATATAGGGTGGTCAGACCAGGGAGTGCTTTCTGAAAAGAAGAAAGACATTTGAACAAGTGACCAAAGGAAGTGAGGGAAGGAGCCATGTGAACCCTGGGGAGGGCTGAGGGGAAGGAGAGCTTTCCAGGTAGTGTGAAAGCAATTGTAAAGAGGCTGAGAGGGAAATACGCTTAGAGTGTGTGAGAAACAGCAAGGAGGTCAGTGTGCCTGGGTGGAGTGGTGAGAGGGCCAGGTTAGAGAAGTCTGAGGGGCTGGGGCATACACTACCTCCAGGGCATAGTAAGGACTTGGGTTCTATTTTGAGTGAGACCCATTGGAGGGTTTCAAGCAGAGGAGTAACAACATCTGACTTAACATTTTAACAGAATTAGTCTGGCTACTGTGTTTAGAATAAAATGTGTAGGGAGGGAGGGGGCAAAATGAAAACAGAGATACTAATTAGAAGCTACTGAAAAAAATCCACGTGAGGGATTCTGAGAGACTGTTCTGGTTCAACACTTTTATTTACAGAAGAGGAAAATTATATCCAGAGAAGTTAAGTGACTCACCCCCTAGACTAGTAGCAGAGTTGGGACCAGAATACAGGTACCTAATTATAGCTGAAGAGTCTTTCCAACATTTTTTTTTTGCTCCAACTAAGATAAAGGGCATGGGGAGAGAAGGTAAAGAAAATCTACAAAGGAAGGGACTTTACCTGGCTTATTGCTGATCTATGTCTAGCACCTGCACAGTGCCTGGCACATAGGAGGAGCTCAGTAGATATTTCTTGCAAGGATGAATGAGTGGATAAATGAAAGAAGAATAAAAGGATTTAGGCAGAGGGCCTGAAGAGAGAAAGAAGAAGGAATAGTGTTAATCAGGTGAGATTATGCAAGCGTGAACCAGCTAATGTAATTAACACAATGCCAAGCCTCTGACTATTACGACATTCACAGAGGAGGGTGCTGGACATCTCAAGACTTCTTTGACAGGCCTCACTGATACTTTGGAGACTCTCCAAAGAGAGATATTTGGAGAACCTAAGTGGCTTGCCTAATTGTGCTGAAGTATTATGATGAATATGGGTCTTCAAATGGTACTATGGAGGCTCACTGCCAGCCTTTCCTAACCCAACTTAGAAAAGGAACTTGCTACCTTCTTCTTCTTCTTCTTCTTCTCTTTTTTTTTTTTTCAATTGCAAGGCAATAGTATGTTCTCTGTGCTTTAAAGAAGGGACCTCAGAATTACTTGGGAGATCTCAGTGGCACTAGGAGAATTTTTAGTCATGAGGAGTGGATGCGTAAAATACTGAGAGACCTTTCCTTCCATTTTTCTGATTAGTCACACAGAGGTCAGAAAATTGGAATGACTGGCTTCAGGTATCACCACAAAGCAGAAACTAGAACTCAGGACTCCTGTCTCTCAAGTCCTGGCTCCTAACACCTTCATTTGGAGACCTAAAATAAAAGAAGAGGAGGTAGGATCAGTGAAGAAGAAATGCCTCATATCAAGACTGATCAGCCCCTGGCTTTCTGCCCAGAGAGTCTCCAATTTAGTTTTGCAGCCAAGTCTATACGTGTGCTCTGGGCTCCGGCAGATTGACTTCCACGTGAGACTTTTCATCATCTTCTTGTGCTGCTTTCCCATCTTCCCACCAAACCATTCTGTGTCTCTTTTTTCCTACTTTCTGCTCTGTCTGTCCTTAACTCCTATTTCATGTTTATCCAGTCAGTTCCTCTTATTGGGTCTCTCACTGCCTCCACAAAGAGTTTTGGCATGAAGAAGGTTTGGCAGAGGATATGCTTTTTTTCTGAGTTTTCACTCAGTGGTTGATTTATTTAAAAAGCACACATATTTTGAACGCTAGCCGTGTGTGTGACACTGTGCTGAGGTTTTACATCTCTACTAAAAGAGTTGTTCATTTCGTTTTTAACAAATATTTATTGACTAACTTCTCTGTGCTAGGAATTATGGCAAATGGGTCATAATCAGTGTTGGTTGAAGGTGATTCTTGTATTACATATTTAAAAACCATTTAAAATGGAAATACACATGTATTAGTGCATAAGTGTTGTTAAGTTACTCATAAAATGGATACTATCCATATAATGATACAGAACATTACCAGCACGCTTGAAGCTTGCCTCCCATTCTCTCCCAGTCATTATGTGCCAAAGGTATGACTTCAGCTCAGGACATGATCTCACGGTTTGTGGGTTCTAATTTCTAATTACTTTTATTTTGCTTGGTTTTGGCTAAATGAAGTAATCTTCATTCATGAGAGGGCATTAACCTATAATTTTCCTTTTTAAAAATGTCTTTTTCAGGTTTTGGTGTGAAGACTGTGGTAGCTTACTCACAAGTTGCAAATTTTTTCTTTTTTCTATTCCTTAGAGACATCTATATATGATTTGGTGTTATTTCTTTTTTAAATGTTTGGAAGTGTTCATCGGTAAAGCCATTTGGGCCTGGAGGTTTGTTAGTGAAAAGTTTTTATTTATAGATTCAATTTATTTAATAGATATAGGACTGTTAAGATTGATACTTTTTGGGGTGCCTGGGTGGCTCAGTTGGTTAAGCGTTGGACTTTGGCTCAGGTCATGATCTCACGGTCCATGAGTTCGAGCCCCATGTCAGGCTCTGTGCTGACAGCTCGGAGCCTGGAGCCTGCTTCAAATTCTGTGTCCCCTCTCTCTCTGTCCCTCCCCCATTCACACTCTGTCTCTATCTCTCAAAAAATGAATAAACGCTAAAATTTTTTTTAAAAATTGGTACTTCTTGTGGTGGTTTTAGTAAGTTGTATTTTTTCTAGGCACTTGGCCATTTAATATAAATTTTCACATTTATTTACGTAACATTGCTATAATCCTCTTACTTTGTTAGTCTCTAGAATCTGTAGTGATGTTTTCTTTTCTGTTTGTTATATGATAATTTGTGCCTTCTTTTTTCTTGATTATTTTTTCTAGGGGATCAGCCATTTTTTTGGTCACTTCAAATAACCAGCTTTAAAATCTTTTCTATATTATATATTTGTTTTCTATTCTTTCTTTTCTTTTTGTTATCAACTTATGCATTTTTTTGTTTGTTTAATATTTTTTATGGCTTCTTGAAATGGATGCTTCATTGACTTTTAACCTTTCTTTTTTCCTAATATATATTTAAGCCTTTGTGTTTTCTCCTGAACTTTACTTGAGATGCATCCCACAAGTTATGCTTTCATTATTATTCAGTTCAAAATATTTTCTAGTACCCTCCTTACTTTAGATTTTGATCCTTAGAGGTATTTGGAAGTTTACTGTTAATTATATCATTCCATTCTTTTCTGCAGACTATAATATCTTTGAAAAGTCAGCTGTAGACCTTATTTTTGATCCTTTAAAGGCAATGCATCTTTTTTCCTGATAGTTTTTAATATTTAACTGACTTTGGTTTTATCAATTTCATGTGCCTATGTTTGTTTGCTTGCTTTCTTCCCCAAGGAGTCAAACACAATTTAATTAATTAATTTTTTTTGCATGTATGTGTGTATATATAGTTTTTATTGAAGTATAGTTGACACACAATGTTACATTAGTTTCAAGGGTGCAACACAGTGACTCAACAAGTCTATATGTTATGCTGTGCTCATAACTGTAGCTACCATTTGTCACCATTGTAACATTGACTATATTCCCTATCTGTGCCTCTCATCCCTGGCCAACACTATTTTAGAACTAAATAGGAAAGATTGAGTAAAGTTGTATGCTGAACTTTCCTGATAGACATTTTCTCATTGGGATCTGTGTTAAGGATTATACCAGTCCCATTAGGCACCTTCATACCATTCACAAAAGATGTACAAATTGTGTCATTTGGTTGAAGAGTCAAGTTTGAAAATAATAATATTTCCGTTCTTTTTGCTTTTAGAACAATTCTCAAAACACATTTATTATGCTCCCAGCCCATAATTTTTCAATTAAGTGTTTCTTCTAAGAATAACTTGGAGTAAGAGAATCATTTACTTTATATGTATTAAAAAGCAGAACTCATCCATTTTCTCCAGTGTTCCATGGAGGGAGAAACTGGTTCAACTAGAGAGATGTAGTAGAAAATAGCTTTTCCGTTGGGGTTCTCTGTTTTAATGACCAGAGAAAATCCTCCGTCGTTTTCACCTTGGTTAAACACAATAGTATCAATATCCTTTTCTTCCTCTGAATCTTGATCTGGCATCCAACATTGATATTTTACATCCAAAGGATGTATATTTCAAAGCTTGGAGTGTCCTTCCTTCGAACACTACTGATGGGATGATTTTCCTTCCTGGAGTACACACTTGGATGGAAGCAGACATACGGCCAGGTTCTCCTCCAGGCCCATCCTGTGCCACCCTCTGCCTGGTCCTGGCAATACCCAGACTGTGGATTGTGCCTCCTGCCGACAGTGGCCTCCACCCCAGCAGTTCACAGTGGGTGGCAAGGTTTGGTTTTCTTTGTGAATATCCTGCTCAGACTCTCAGAGGTCTTTGGGTCCTCTGTCCCCCTCTTCCTCAAATTTATGATTTGATGTATTTCATCAGTAGTCAGTATTTTTTCCATTACTGCTCCTTCATTCTCTCTTCACCATCTAGAATCCCAAATACCCATATGCTAGGACCTTTTCATGATGTTTGCATTTCACTTATGCCTGTTTATGCATTTTCTATTCTTTTCCCCCCTTTCTCTGCATCTATCTGGATCTTTTCTCCTCTTTTCAGTAACCATCTCTTCTGCTGTGTTTAATCTGGTTTTACACTTCTATACTGAATTAATTCCAATTGTTTTACCTTCCAGGCTAGCATTTTCACTCCTTTTTTTCTTTAAAAAGATAGATTGCAGTTCTCTGGAGAAATTATCAATCTTTTCATCTATTTTCTGGAACATAATCATCAGGATTATTTAAAAATTCCTGTCTGATAATTTTAGAATCTGGGCTATCTACAGGTATCTTTCTATTACATGATATTTTAAAATTGGATTTTGATTATTTGTATCTTTGCTATCATACCTGGTATTTTCACAGTAAATACTTTAAATTGTATATGAAAAATTACAGTGTCTCTGAATCATGTTATCTTCTAGAAAGGATTAAATTTCCTTCTGGCTGGCAAAGTGTGGACAGATCACCTTGATTCAACCATGTATTGAGATGATTTCAAGCTTTGTTTCAGGCTTTGTAAGGAGTTTCTATTTCCTCCCCCACCCTTTTTTTTAGTGTAACTTTTTTAGGGGGCATAAAATTGGTATGTAACATTGTATAAGTTTCAGTGTACAACATTGTAATTGACATCAGAATACACTACAAAGCAATCACCACCAAAGGGCTAGTACTGTCTGATTTGCCTTCCTCCTTGGGCATGGCCCATCAGGTCTCAACTGAAAGGCCAGTACACTCTCTTTGGTGGGTCCTGAACTCTAGTTTCTGTTTTCACAACTCTAGGGGGCTCCCCAAATCCTTACTTAGTAATTTCACTTCTTAGCATCTACTTTTTCAAAAACCATTTTTAAAAATTCTGTTTTGTAGCAAAGCCCTCCCTGACCATCCTCCCTGAAGTACCACCCTCATCATTCTCATTAATTTTGTCTTATTTTAGAATTTACAGAAAAGTTCCCATCTACCCTTTACCTAGTTTTCCCTAATGTTAATATTTTTACATAAAATGATATATTTGCCAAAAGTAAGGAAGCAACATTAGCATATTACTATTAGTTAAACTGTAAATTTTATTTGAATTTCTCTACGTTTTTCCTTTTTTGTCCTTTTACTGTTCTGGACTCTGATCCAGAACACCACATGACGTTTAATCATCACATCTCCTTAGTCCCCTCTGCACTGTGACAGATCCTCAGTCTTTCCTTGTTTTTCATGACTTTAAAGGAAGGAGGAATGCTGGTCAGGAGCAGTCTGAGGAATGCTGGTCAGGTATGTTATAGAATGCCAGTCAATTTTATGGTGCCTGATTTTTTCTCATGATTGGATTGAGGTTAAGAGTCTTTGAAAGAGTATCATGGCAGTGAGGTGCCCTCCTTGTCATGTGGTATCAGTGGGTACATGATATTCCCTGATTTACCACTGTTGATGTTGACCTTGATCATTTAGTTCAGGTGGTGTCTGGCAGGTTTCTCCTCTGCAGAGTTACTATTTTTCCATCCCCACACTCTGTTCTTTCCATGTGTCTTTAAGTCCTGCTTTTACTGAAGGAGAGAGAAATTAGCTCCACCTCTTGGAGGAGGTTATCAGCTATGTTTGCTTGATTCCTTACAATTTTACCACCTACACCTGCATTTGAGAATTTGGCAAATGCACTGCTGAGAAATTGCATGTGGGATGTTGGTCTCACTTCTCTGTGGTTCCTTTTTCTCTAAGGCTCTTCAATTTCTGGCTACCTATAACATTTTTATTTTTTGGCCTTGTACCCCACTGAAACTGCTAGGCCACTG